>CM029550.1:32569530-33169530 GCA_017141385.1 Sogatella furcifera
CTCTTAATACATGAATTTTTGATACGTAGCCGTAGCTATTATGCAACGGTTGTATAATTTTAAATTTAAAATTTAAATTAAAAATTTAAAATTTAAAATTTAAAATTTAAAATTTAAAATTTAAAATTTAAAATTTAAAATTTAAAATTTAAAATTTAAAATTTAAAATTAAAAATTAAAAATTTAAAATTTAAAATTTAAAATTTAAAATTTAAAATTTAAAATTTAAAATTTAAAATTTAAAATTTAAAATTTAAAATTTAAAATTTAAAATTTAAAATTTAAAATTTAAAATTTAAAATTTAAAATTTAAAATTTAAAATTTAAAATTTAAAATTTAAAATTTAAAATTTAAAATTTAAAATTTAAAATTTAAAATTTAAAATTTAAAATTTAAAATTTAAAATTTAAAATTTAAAATTTAAAATTTAAAATTTAAAATTTAAAATTTTAAATTTTAAATTTTAAATTTTAAATTTTAATGCTGAAAACAGCATCACCCTCTTTTTCACCGTACGTAAGGATATAGGTGTTACACCTCGCTTAGAGCTGCGTGATAACCAAGAAAACTCGTCTCTTCCATTCTGCCTTCTATCAGCACTACACACAACTCGACTTCCAACTTTAAAGTGAGATGCATCATTCATCAACTCATTCTTATTCATCTTCTTCGACCTACCAGGATTAACAATTTTTGTTTCTGGAGTGTAAACTCTTGTTTTCAAATTATTGTTTTCAGTTATAATTTGTGAGTTTTCACTGCGCAAGGCTTCGTTATCTGCTTCTAGAACCTGTATGGATGTTTTCATTGATTCAACCTGATCTAGGAGAGACCCATTTTCTACTTTTAAATTCTGTTCTTCCAGCTTTAGCTTCAGTTCATCCAGCTCACAAGTTAGCGATTTGGAGAAATCAATCAGGTCATTCCTTTGTTGAAGAAGTTCGATCAATCTGATATCAAGACTATCAAAGTTAGTCTTAGATCCTCTTAGATTAGGAGTATTGACTGACATATCACGAACGCCCGAATTGAGAATAATGTGACCCACATCTCCAGGATAGGAAGATGATGAACATGTCGGAGACTTGGCAGTAGCAGGAGGGGTGGAAATAACGTCCCTATCGAGCAAAGGTGAAGCTAGTGCAGAGGATTGTCCTCATTGTCAGTTATTAATGAATCCTCATTAATCGAATTATTAACAAGCAGATTCTCTTTATTTTTAGGTGGCGAGTGATTATGTAAATGGTTTTCATTAATTTCTTCAATCCTCCTAGCATCCTTGTCCGTTTTCAAGGTAGCCTTACAAGACTTAGATAGACAACGCCATTGAGCTAAACCAGATGTATTGAAACCTGTTCGTCTATGAGAAAAATCCCTAAATAGCCCAGGCAAATTAGACTTTTGCCTCCAAAAAAATAAGGTAAGGCTGGAAATCGTCTTAATCGACTTTGGGAATAATAAATAAGTTTACTATGAGTTTGCGACGGATTCCGAGGTGTGCATAATACAGGGTGACTAGAAAACCACCAAATTTCGGTTCTGTTTTTAGTTTTTCGCAATTTACGCTAAAACGGAGCGTCTGACAGAAAATATCATTCTCATACTTTTTTTAGCTAATAAAATTCAACCTTCTTTCTCAAACAAGGACCGAGGAATGAGGTTTCAAAAAGTGGTATTTTTTGAGAAAAATGAAAATTTCACCTCATTCAGTATTTTATTGCTCATATCTTCCGTCTGATGATTCAGAAAGGTGAATTTTAATATCACTCTTGCAAAATTATCACGCTCCGCTACGCATCGCATGATAACTGTTTTGCGCGAGCGATGATGTCGCGCATTACGCTCTTAATACATGAATTTTTGATACGTAGGCTAATACGTAGCTATTATGCAACGGTTGTATAATTTTAAATTTAAAATTTAAAATTTAAAATTTAAAATTTAAAATTTAAAATTTAAAATTTAAAATTTAAAATTTAAAATTTAAAATTTAAAATTTAAAATTTAAAATTTAAAATTTAAAATTTAAAATTTAAAATTTAAAATTAAAAATTAAAAATTAAAAATTAAAAATTAAAATTTAAAATTTAAAATTTAAAATTTAAAATTTAAATTTAAAATTTAAAATTTAAAATTTAAAATTTAAAATTTAAAATTTAAAATTTAAAATTTAAAATTTAAAATTTAAAATTTAAAATTTAAAATTTAAAATTTAAATTTAAATTTAAAATTTAAAATTTAAAATTTAAAATTTAAAATTTAAAATTTAAATTTAAATTTAAAATTTAAAATTTAAATTTAAAATTTAAAATTTAAAATTTAAAATTTAAATTTAAAATTTAAAATTTAAAATTTAAAATTTAAAATTTAAAATTAATTTAAAATTTAAAATTTAAAATTTAAAATTTAAAATTTAAAATTTGAAATTTAAAATTTAAAATTTAAAATTTAAAATTAAAATTAAAATTTTAATAGAATTTAAAATTTTAAAATTTTAGTTAAAATTTAAAATTTAAAATTTAAAATTTAAAATTTAAAATTTAAAATTTAAAATTTAAAATTTAAAATTTAAAATTTAAAATTTAAAAAAATTAAAATTTAAAATTTAAAATTTAAAATTTAAAATTTAAAATTTAAAATTTAAAATTTAAAATTTGAAATTTAAAATTAAAATTTAAAATTTAAAAATTAAAATTTAAAATTTAAATTTTTTAATAATTTAAAATTTAAAATTTAAAATTTAAAATTTAAAATTTAAAATTTAAAATTTAAAATTTAAAATTTAAAATTTAAAATTTAAAATTTAAAATTTAAAATTTAAAATTTAAAATTTAAATTTTAAATTTTAAATTTTAAATTTTAAATTTTAAATTTTAAATTTTAAATTCATAAATGCTTTTCTAGTGTAAAAAGTGGAAAACAAAAATTGGAAAGTGCTTTTAAAAGATAATTATACATAATAAAATTAAAGCATTTCTTGTAACAATGAATTTTGACAAAATTAAAACACTTTACTTTTTGGAACATTCTGGATAATAGTAAGCAGGTCACAGCAGGTGTTCCACTAACTACCATCTCCTATGTTATCTTGATATGCACATTTCTGTGATAAGACCTGAGGTAACCTACTCACAAAAACAAATCTTCTAGATTGTTTCATTGAAAGTGTCTTATTTTTGGAACACTCTGTAGATAAAATAGTGTATGTAACGGTTGTATTCAGCCTTGAACGCACTTGATGAGATATTTTGAGCACTCACTTACGCTCGCTTCACTCGCTGCTCGTGCTCTAACTTACATCTCACTCGTGCGTTAAAGGCTCTCATTACACAACCGTTGCATAAACTACTATTAATATTGATGTTTCATAATGTGGGGCACAATATGAAATTGGTATTTTTCTTTGAAGAAGTGTGATAAAATATAAACATATGATATTGAATTATAAAATTAGTTTTGCTGAAAAGATTGAAAGACCGCGCATGCGCCGCACTACCGCGCCGGTGTAGTTGTGAGGTTCCAGTGTAGTTGGGATTAGGGCTCTATAAAAAGGGGGTAGACGCGCCAGGTTTGAATTCATTCAATTCGACAGTCAAACATATGATTAATGATGAAAATTATGTTGGAAAAAATAATACTCACTTCACAGAGCATTGAATTCCCAGTCTAGCAATTTTTAAATCAAAATTTTAAATTTGATTCATATTCCTGCATCTGGCAAATTTGTATTTTCTAATTTCAGTTTTATGATAGAAATGGTTATATTTTTTGCAATTTGATGCTAATCAATATGAACCATTTCCCACATAGCACATGAACATATCAGATACATATTAGATATGTTCCATCGATACTTACAGTATGTATCGGATACATAAATTTACGTATCTAGTACCTATCTGATACGTATCTGATACGTGAAAATGTCCGCTTTTGAGATACATATTATTTAGGTATTGATTATATGTATCCGATATGTATCACCCTCATGTCTTGGATATATATCGAATATGTAACTAACAAAAAAGAATTGCCAAAATACTTTGTTGATCAATGATATAAATATTATCAAATGATAATATTGATATTTGTAATTGTTGGAATAAAATCATAATAATCCAGTTAATCCCATTGGAAAGACATAAAA
Source organism: Sogatella furcifera (assembly GCA_017141385.1). Classification (NCBI taxonomy): domain Eukaryota; kingdom Metazoa; phylum Arthropoda; class Insecta; order Hemiptera; family Delphacidae; genus Sogatella; species Sogatella furcifera. The sequence continues at coordinate 32,573,679 of CM029550.1, forward strand.
AGATGCATAAGAAATATAACTTACTTAACCTCAAAATACTGAATGCAATCAATAGCCTACACAATCAACTTTAGCATTGGATCAGATTTGAATCAATTGATAAATGAAACACAGATTTATATAATAAGTAATATAATATAATATTACATTAAAATGAACGATTTTCATCATTTTCATCATCCTATTCTGGTTTTGTCTCCTTAATCACATCAGCTTACATTTCATCACTTCTCACAACAGAAAATTTCAGTTCAGAAAGAGAACACAAGCAGAGGCGCAGTTACTAATGCATTGTGGGTAGGTTTAGCGGATAGGTATCAGATATGTATTGGAAAGTATTGGGAGATACATATCAACCCTGCCTCAAATAACATGTATCAGATACGTTTGAGGTACATATTTTGTCATACATACTTTAAGGGTTACATTGATATGTACTTGATATGTATCGGATACTTTGTGTGCTATGTGGGTTCATATGACAAATTAACCTCCAAGATTTCAAAACAATAACTTAATTTATTTGCTCAACTTGATAAACATCTGTTGATCGTCGCTATCATCAAAAATATTTATATCAATTTAAACCTGGCGCTAAAAGTTGACCACAGAATGGCGGAACGTGCGCCTACCCCCTTTTTATAGAGCCCTAGTCGGGATCACTGATCTGAGCTACGTCATTTCTTGGGTTCCCCCACCACTTTTTCATTTTGCCCAATATCAGGCAGTTTGGAATAGTACATTACACTACAAGCACAGAAAGTATGTGTTTACAGTATGAGGATAGTTTCCCAGGCAAGGCTTGCCAAGCCTGGGAATATGTTATCCAAATACCGTGTTTATGGTATTTGGATAACATATTCCAAATACCATAAACACCTTTCTGTGAGAGTTGAGTACGATACTTTTTGCCACACTGCGAGAATAAGAATAATAAATATTGTATAAGAATGTTTACGGCGATCGCTGATTCAAACTGAAGTAGGCTACGGCGGCTTGAGAAGCAGAAAGCAGTGCATTGTCGCCCGATCTAGCAGCCGGATAGGTAACTACGAGTCTCTTTCTGTGCACTAGCTCCAAAAGAGCCCTCTTTCGGAGCTAGTAGCAAAACCGCCTGTAAATGGCGTCTTTCGAATCTCTTTAGTGCACAGAAAACAGCTGCTTTCTGTGCAGTGTGGCGAAATAACCTTTTTCTAATAACCTTGGATTATAGAGTCTCTGTAGGTACATTGAGCTCCGCTCTGAAGCTGCGGCCGCACCGCTGGACGGCTGCACAGTGGTTGGATGGTAGATGATTATGAACACAATTATAATAAAATATAGATTAACTATATTATATTTTGAAAATTTCCCTCCTTTGGGAGACTGGCTGTCGTTAGTAAAGACAGTCAGTCGTTTCCCGTTTCTGGAGGAATATCAATTGTTGCATTACACTCTAACTGATTAACTGCATGTTATTCAGAGGTGTTCTGCATCTTCACTTGGTTGTGAAGACTGACTTATGGTTGAGAGGATCAACGTGCTAACCACACGTAACCTCTATCCTGGTTGATGATTATTTGCTTGCTGTATGGTCTGTCCGGCCGGGGGAGGATTCTGGCGGGGTGGGGGGGGCGGCTTCGGCTCGGCCAGTGTTGGTTCGGGTACTGTGAGTTCTGATTGAGAATTTATGGCTTTTGAGCCGGTATTGGCCGGGCTGGGGCCGTTTCCCCGTCGTGTCGGGCTGTCTTCTTGGCTTGGACGGGCTGTATAGTAGAGTGAATTTGAAACTGGCACCGGCTGGTAGGCCTAGGCCCTTCATGGGCTGTTGAGCCAAACATACATACATATTTTGAAAATTATTTTCATCACTATGAATGTTGTATGCTGTAAATATTTAATCCACACTTCACGCAACCATTTAGCCAGTGAAAGCAAAAGAGGGAATTTTGGGGAAGCAATATGAGGAATGTTTACCATCATAGACCTTATTTCCAATCAGGCCTAATTGGATTACGGATAATTATGATGAACAAGTTGAGCTCATTCAAGAAATCCAAAAGATATTTCCAAAAAAATTCGGAATTTTCGAAGTTATGTGCATTGGAATTTTATAAGAATATCAGATGAATTGATTCAACAAAATCATGAATCACAGGAATAAATTTGTTTTTCCAGGACCTGTAGATTAAGGTCATCCTTCGATCCTCTCCAGCCACGCCAGTTTACAACGTAAGAACCTTGGGGAAAGAAAAAAGGGAAATTATTATTTTTGAGAGGATAACTTGGAAAAATGAGAATCGTAGGACAGGGTGATAGACTACAAATAGGAAAGTAGTAATGGAAATTATATCACTCAAGAGTATAACTACTCGTAATATTGTGTTTCATATCATGAATTATTTCATTCATTCAGCCCATTCATTATATTCATCTCAATCATTCATTATATTCATTTCACTCATTCACAACGTTCATTTGGTATTGGAGGGTGAGTGAGAGTGTTTGTGTGCAGGTAAGCCGGACCCGCCGTACAACTGCAGCATACCGAGCCGCAGCCACAACTGGATCCAGGTGAGCTGCTCTTGAGGCTTCAGCGGCGGTCTGCGCCAGGCGTGGGTGGTGGAGGTGCAGCGCGAGGGGGAGGGGCGGCTCGTGTCCAACGTCAGCAGTCGGCTGCAGCCGGAGTTCGTGGTGAGCGGCCTAGAGCCGGGCATAGGCTACACGCTGCACGTCTACGCCACCAACGCTAAGGGCCGCAGCGATAAAGCTGTACGGCTCGCCGTCACCACCCAGGGTCACGGAAGCTCGCAGCATCGGCGTACTGATCCAGGTATTTTTTTCAATCATTTAATTTATTTATTTATCCATCTATAAACAAAATACTCCTAATGGAATAAATAAAATCGAACTCTCAATAATTTCATATTTATTTATTCCTCTCAGTACATGGCAGGGGCGAGGCGTGACTTTTTGGCTCGGTCATCTCTAGGAAAAATTTAGTTCCGCACTCCCATCTATCTCACCCCCCTCCCATACCCAAAAGATAATAATGTTCCATTTTAGACAATTATTTATTAAGCTTTATTATAACTAGTTCAATTACTAAAGATAATACACGATGAAGAATACAAAAAAACTGTTGGAAAAATAAAATACGGTGATATTCAAATAAATATGCTAATTGAAATAGAAATTAAGAATTGAAATAGAACTCTGAGAAACGAAATATAATTTGATGATTACCTAGCCGAATGATATTGATTTATTTATTTAATGGCAAATTATTCCTTATCTTAGTTAACCATAGTTATTTATCATATCATTCATTGTACAAAAGGCCAAATAATAGTACAATACAATAAACATCATATGATTTAAGTTTGCAATACTGTACGGAGCGCAGAGTGCAAAGAATTTGTTGTTGTCAGAGACGGTGGAATCGCAGAAAATAGCGATGTTTTCCTTCACATACTGCGTCCATCATTTGCGGGAGGGAGTGGGAGAGTTGATGCAGAAGAGTGGTGGTAACGAACGCTTAACTGCATTACTGGAATCGCTCACTGTTGAGCATATTGAACGAATGGAACTGATGATGTAGTAGTTCACTCTATTCGAACTTGGCGCGCTTGGAAAAAGCTTTGATTTCTTCACTTCTTTGTATTTATTTTTAATATTTTCAACTTGATAATTCCTACACATTATATATCAATTTCTGTCTAGTCATCGGCGAATCCAAAGATGACCTGACGCCTCGCCTCTGGTACATGGTTACAACGAAAGAATTTCAAGTGTTGAATTTTCGTGCTCTAAAATTCTAGTCAAAATTCATTTTTTTGGCCATGGTCTACTGATTTAGTGAAGTGTTCCAATTTAAGTGATGTTCAATAATGTTTTGATATAGAAAAATCCTGTTTTAAAATGACTTTTTCAGGAGAACTATCCATGTTCCCATCCGTGGAAAATGAGGTTATACAGCAAACTTGGGTCACCCCACTATTAGAAGCCATACGCTAAATGAATAACGAGAAAACAATTTATCTTTTCTGTATGGGAAAACTATGAAAAAACACAAATGTCGATATATTTTGTGATCCATTTACATGTCGATCATACATTTCTACAGACATGGAGTATAGAGCACAATATTGTCATAGCGAAAATCGTTGAAGCGAGTACCTATTATTTACTGTAAAGCAATGGTAAGAATCCAAAATTGGCTTAGTTGTTATTACCGTATCATAATTAAAAGTTTTAATGAAGAATGAGAACAGCCTATTTCCAGTCGAACTGATGTAACAATGAAAATTGATGTTCACGATTCAAACAACGGGCCCTTGAATAGATGGTACCAATTGAGGTTCAACATAATTAGTTTCTAATAACAAATTCGGTTGAATGTAGCTGAATCGCATCGCATACTAATGATATGGCTTGTTAAATGACAAACTGAAAGCAAAGCAAAAACTTTTAGCATTATTCTTTTATATATTGCAGACACTTACTTATGACACTACCGTATGGGGTTTTGTGATTGCCGTCACAGAGGATAGATGTAGTTTGTAGAAAAACATGTTTTGTGTACACTTTGTGGATGATGTACGACAATAATCCGAATGTCCCAGTTCATTCATAGATTCTAATAAACTGATATGATTTGAGAATAATACAGGAACTGATCGTATTTGGAAATAATACTAGAACTGTATTATTACAGGATCTAATTTTAAAATAATAAAGGAACTGATTTGAAAATAGCACAGGAATTGATCTGATTTAAAAATAATATAGAAGCATAATATAGTTTAGTGGCTGAGGGATTCAACTTGTTAAATGCCATATTATGATAATATCATTCTTTTTCAAATTGAATATTAGATCATTCATATCGATTCCATGATGATCATACTGGTAATTTATTATTATTTTATTTTGAATGATTCTATGGAAAATTCTAAGCTTGAGTAAACAAAAATTGCTCAACAGACAACAATGATTCTTGATAAAATCTTATTTTTCATATACATTGATCTTCAAGTACAATAATTGAAACGATCTTAATTACTTTGTACTATTATAAAAATGGAATTCTAATTTCCACACCGCATACTTATTTCGACCTGTATTTTAGAGACTTAAGACATTTGGGCCCATTTCAATTGATTTTCCTTGTTCAATGTCTTATAATATATTGTTCTGGAGTTGTTATTATAAAAAATCTCTTCATGGAGAAATTTATTTTCCAAGAAAGAAAATTTGTTTATAAAAGGGCTCCATTGCTTTCATATTCTTTCTCATTAGCGTTGAAATTTTAGTTTATTCCAGCTATTCCTTTCAGGAATATTTAATTACGAAAAAAATTTGTTAGTCTTGCTATTAAGACGTTCAAAGAGAAAGCGTCAAACTTAATACTTAATCCGAAATTTAATATATAAGCATTTTTCTTGAGAGATAGGAGCTTGAAAGGTGACTTTTATTTCCAGATATTCTATTTTAGGAAGAAAGTATTTATTAAATAAATATTCTCTGACTGATTCCCCAAATTCCCCGCATTCGCTGAACCTTCAATGTTGGAAAAGAGTTGGCTGAAAATCATTCTGAAGTGGCTACGTAATTACAATCACATACGTTGAATTCCGCATCGATTTCTCTTCCAATCTCATCTTTGATGAGATTTCTCTATCGGCTTTTTGGACAAAACCGACCCTTCAAATAGTAATCTAAAACTGCATCAGCATCATCCATCGAATCAAATCAAACCATTCGATGATCAATACCGCCAGACTAACTCGATGAGGTTCTCCACTCAAACAAATCTCTCTTGACAAGAGAAAATTGATGTTACGGCTTAAACTTCAGAGTAGAATGTTTGAGAATTCAAGAGTTTATTGAGAATGTACAATTGTAATATATGCTTGTAGAAACTTTGAGGTATTAGAATTATATCAGGAAATTGATAGCCGCATCTATGTCACATTTAAATCTGATTAAGTTATTATTTCACATAGAAATCTCTGCAGACGTAGAAGTTATTTCCCATGATCAATGCTACTTGATAATTATTTTGCAGCTTATTTCTTCAATATTCTTCTTCCTAAAGAATTTCTGGAATATTTTTCAAACCTTATCAACTCTTAACCCTTAACTCTTAACCTTATCAACCCCTATCGTCTCTTATTACTAAGTAATAAAAAGAGACGACATATTCAATAACCATACATTTCAATAAAAATAGAATTTGGGAAAAATAATGGAAAGGTAGAGGTAAACAATGATTGGGTAAACAGTTCATCAATTTTTCATCATACTCTTAAACAATTTTGAGAGTTGAGTAAGAAATGTGGTAGGCATCTACAATTCTAATTCTTACCATTCTGAAAGTTAGCATGGACTGTATGTTTATAGAATACATTCGAACAGAGGAATGATGTTTTTGAGTAGAGGTAATTATATAATAATCACCATGTCGTCTATCTCCTTTGACAGCCTGTTGCAAAGAGCAAAGAAGTTTATCCAAGAGTGACGTCGGATCGGTTCCGACCAAGTTTAATGGAACGGAGTTGATAAGTCGAATAAAGCCAAAGCTCCTGCAACAGGCACCAACACATAATCAAAACAAGCTTAAAAGTTAACGTACAAGCTAGTTTCTCATTATACTACCCGCATTACTTGTTGCTCTTCTGTCCCATTTCTTTTCAAAATAAATCATAAATCTAATTAAATTAAGTGTGCTCAGGCTTGCAGACTTTCTGTCAAGATGGGAAAATGACTCCGGCTTCGTCAATATTGGGTTGAAAATTATAAATTATGTCTCAAATTTTAGGAGCCATTTTGATCTACGATTGGGTTGAAATTTTTAAATTATGTCTCAAATTTTAGAAGCCATTTTGATCTACGATGTGATACCAAATTAATATCTTTTTGAGCCAATATTAACCGAGCTGGAGTCATTTTCCCATATTTCCGGAATGTATTCTTTGGACAGACTATACTTCAGAATCAGTCTTAAAAATGGGGTTCACAATGAATAGAGCGGTTTCAACGCATCAAATTTTTCTTCAAGTTGAAACTACTCAATAAACTGTATCAAATTACAGAGGAACTCAAACAGGTACGAATTCCAGTATTGTATAGGCCTATGTCACACGATAGCTTTGATCATTTTATAATGATTATTATAATCGAAGCGGCTACAGTGTAGCAGCTTCACATCAATTTCGACAAAAAATTTTCTAGAGTTTGATGACATACATTATTTCGCGATTCTTGAGTTCACACGTATTTCTCATACTTTATAGTTATTCCTTTGAATAGATTGAATGATGTCTTATTTATTATTTAAGCTTTGTTCATTTGAAGAAGACTACATATCTCATGAAGTTATCACGTGGGAACACTCCACAATGTGGAGTAATGTCATTACCATTGCGCTCTGTTGAAAGTGTGCAGTCAAAAGTGGCCATTTACGTAATGGCGCGACCACACGAGATCGTTTTTTGAGTGAAGTGTACTTGAATAAGTATATACGTCAGACTAAGTCAATTGAGAGGCTAGTTGAATATTGGAAAAATCGAAAACTTCAAACTGAAATAGCTGTTCAAAAAGGAACTATTTGTTCTTAAAATTGATACCTAATATACTGTATTATTTTATCAACATTGGAATAGATATACGATTAATTGATACAGAGTATTAGGTGATAATTGTAACTTCCATTTCGATTGAATATCTAACATCTACTTGAAGAATGTACGTGATCAATCCCACTTGACTTGGATCGTGTGGTCGAGTCATAATGTTTTTGTTGTAGATTATACTGACATTTGTATATTATTAATTTGTTCATGGGTATACAACACATGAAATGACCGACGAATTGAGAAATGAACGTATGACCGTTGCTTCTGGCTATAAGGCTACTCTACAGAGACCGATACAGTCAGATACAGATACAGATCGCTGTAAGCTATACCGGAAAATGGCTCTGAAATAAATAACAAAAACTGCAAATTCATTCACGCATGTTGTATCTCATTTCTATCATTCTGGAAAAAAGTTTTATGCATTATGAAGCTGGATATCAACCTAAATATTGAGGTCAAAAGCCAAATTAGACATGTCGCCACGGACACACATGTTTGTGACAGTGTCATTTCAACATGTCGCGTTCCAGCGAGATGCCATCATCCCACCTGTCATTCCGTTTTCATCATATTCGTAAAACACATTGAAAGAAAGTTTTCTCTCTCAAATATGCGGGTATTTCGGATTTGATGGGGTTCATAACGGAACTAGTTAGCACTTTCAAAATACAACATCGGTAGGAGAATTTGACTGCTGATTTCTCATTTTCTACCATAGGCTACTGTTATTCTTATGGTATAGTAAGGTTGTCTGTGATTTACACCCATTATTAGAATAAGAAGTAAAATTAAATCCCTTAACACGCATCATCTTCGTTTAAAAACTATGTCCTATTAAGTCCAACCAAGCTAATTTTGAATATAATCTACTAAACTACAGTCATTAAGCTTGACTTATACTGTAAATTATAATCGTCTTAAGGCGGTTTAATTGTGGATGAACAGTTTGAATTGCGTTTATCTAAGTCCCTTCCGACTTAGCTTGAAGGAGATGGTCACTACTACACAGACTGTGCGAGTATAATCTCTGTGGAGACGGTAGTGATTACGAGCTGTGAACTGTATAATATTAGTAATATTATAATTAGTAATATTCTCATCAATATTCTATTGAGTTATGATAGCAGCCTATGCCGATTTACAGATTGCGATTTTTATTACAACTGATTTTTAAATGCTCCCGACCATTTACACTGATATCATGGATCAATTTATGATACAAGAAACGAAACTTGGATTTATAAATTTTGGCTGAAAATCTTAACACAGATTCAAATAAGTGAACATTGATCATCAAATAGATTTTTATAGCAGTTATTGCTTGCGAACCCATTCTTCCAATAGCTTGTGTAGAACAGAGTGACTCGGATTAGTCAGAACAGTGATTAGTTAAACAGTTTATTTCAACTCAAATGGAAATTTTATTGGGTTTTGGTTTTTTCAGGGGGGGGGTTAACTTTTGAGATTATATCATATCTCACGCACACACCCTCACCACATCCAACCCTCCTATTATATTTGAAGAGAAAAGGAAATAGTGGAATTTTCACATTCTCATCAAGAATTTCTCCTCTATCATTAATTAGCAGGTTACCCGTGCTTTGCACCGTAGAAAAAATATACATCATTTATCAACATGATAAATATGGTTTGATAACAGATAATATGTGAAAGAATCCTAGAGCTTGGTTGTAAGAGTGAGGGGGTCTTCAGACAAAATCTCGCTCCGGTCGCCAAAGGTCCTGGATGTGGAAATTTTATTTCAAAATATGAAGCTACAAATAAAAAGTATCGAACTGTCACTAAGAATAAAATTGAACAAAGTAATATAAAAATCTAATAGGAATGTGTTTCTGCTCGCTGCAGATGGTCCCGTTTATTTGCTGGAGGCAATCCTTGGTGGCGTGATCATAGTCAGCCTGGTTCTCGGCTGTGCTGTGGGCGTCATGATAAGGTACAGTCGAAGCCGAAGATCCACATCGCCTCAACACATAACAGAACCAGGCATTAACAAGTCAACCATGCTACTGGGCCTCACATCAATAATCGAAGACGACAAAAATCCTGATTTGATACCGCACTCGACCGGTGAGTAATTCATTAATAACCCAGGCGAGAGTATTGCGGATGACAAGCTTTCTCTGTAATTTTCCAATTTACAATTTTTCGACTCACGCTCAGTAATCCAACGTAATTGACAAGTCCAACTAATCCTTTGATTACGATTTCACTCTTCTGGAAAATTAGAATTTATAATTACTGCATTCACTTCCATTTGATGTTTTCATGGAACTGGATTTTCTAGTGCATTTAATGAATTGAAATTGGATGGTCTCTTCTCTATGAGAAGGTAGTAATCCTATTCGTATAACATGACATGGGTACGTTGACTACAAGAAAACATTGGATCTGATTGAAATCTCACTGGACAAAATAATATTCATTTTAAAAGTAGCGTTAGAACAATGTAAACCACCAGACTACAAGATAACAAATTAGGATAAAACCATTTTCTTACATTGGAATAAATTAGACAGCCTGCATAACAATTTGAGAGAATCCTGAATCCTCAGGAGATCGTACTTCATATACAATGATAAAACAGAATTGATATAGCCTACAGTGACTTTATAAGACTCTTATTATAGTCACTGTAATATAGCCTATGTTTTGTTAGCAGCCGTAAGCGTGTTTGTTTACCAGACAGTGAGCTTGGCGATAAAATCTATGATTTCAAAATCAATGTTACTCTATGATGTTCCGCAATATTGTTTCATGTTTCAATGTATGCTCTGATATTTTCTTGATCAAACAACATGTTACATTGATATCGCAGCATACCTGGAGCTTGAACCAAAACGTTCAATTCAACTTCGTATTTATTAGTCTAATTGATTGTTATTATGACTGTTGATTAAATTTGCAGAACTTTCCATTACTAATATATGAACATTTTCACTTTCAATTCTACAATACGACAATGATGGAGGAGTGATAGGATGTCGGAGAAATACTCTACATTTGTAGAGTGCAACGATTTTCATCATGAATATTGATTTCCTCAGGAAACTGCTATAGCAGTTGCTACCAATTCCAATTATTTTATTGTAAGAAAGAATTCAGTACGTGATCTCTAAAGGAAATATTGTTGATTCATTTTCAATTGGATTGGATGAATATTTTATTTCAGATTCGGAGTGTACGCATTCTGAAATAATAAATGCTAGTCGGCTTGGACAGTCGAAAAGATCGCAGTGGGATGTTGCCATAAGCCCCATGGTAGGACTGGAGTCCTATCATGCATTAACTGCTCAATTCGTAAGTCACATTCAATCATGTGTTGCACATAATGTATTATCACATAGCCTAATGGCTTTGTTACATGCCAATACTATCAGTGCAGTGTTCCTCTAAAGGCCTACTAGCTATGTATTGTGGCATAGCTCCGTTAAAGGGAGCTATGATTGCTCTTGGAACGGAGGCCATCAAACTAATATTCGACATCTGGATCAATACCTATTGTTCTAAGATTATCATATCGATTTGAGACCGTCATAATTGTAATATCTGGAGTTGGAAGTTGGAGAACATTAAGAATCAATGCTAAAACCAGACGAGAACATTAATAGGTGGACAAATATTATTGATATAAATTTAAAAAATAAGAAACTCCTATTCTAGTTGTATGATCAAATAGAAATTCAAATAATACATATTCTACTAACTCAACCTATTTAAATAATATTCACACATTTAGAAATAAAACCCGTCAGAACAGTATTATCTGTCGTTAAAATATTTCTTGCAACTTCAAAAATGTGTGCATGATGAGCAAAATAAATCATCGAAAGTAACTAAAAAATTGAATACAAGATAACTAAGAAGAGAACACTGAAATGTGTTCATGTGTCTTGTGTCAATGTGTGAAATGTGTCTTGTTTAATTTTTGTAGAATAATTAAAATATAAATTATTCATAGAGAGTTTTTATCATGAATTTCAACTAGATTTATCTAAAGAAATTAGTTGAGAAACCATTCAAAAATCGTTTAACTTTGTGAAAAAATAGTTATTGTTACGAGGTCCAACATTTCATGATTTCAGCCATTGAGTTGTCTCTTTCCCACTCACTATCCTTGTCGTAGAATAGTAGCTGACTAAATAGTAGCTTGTCTAAATGAAGATAGTAGGTGTATAAAATTGTGTAAGTTTGGGTATTCGGATCACAAAATTATCTGACTAAAATGCTAATGTATTTTTTGCTGTATACAACAATGCCGTATTAATTAATATTTTGGGATTTATTTTAATTTCATTCATAGAAGAATTTATTGTGTTTTTTACATTTGTCTAGGGCGCCAGTCAACACATGACCTGTAACGTCAAGCCGTGGACCAAAGCCAGCATCCATGAGCAGTCAAATTGTTTGATTCCTGTCAGCGATTCGGCCGCTGCTTGTTACATACCGAAACAGCACGCTGAAACGCAGACCCCCTCCCCCTCAATTGAACAAAGGGAAAGCGCGGTTTAGCACGTTATGTCAAAAGTGAGTGAAGTATGTCACGACCACAATGCCAGTAGTGGGGGGAGGTAATGCACCTCAACCACAAGCTCTGTTTCCAAAACAATTATGAAAAACTAATTACGCACAATTCGTTTATTATTGTGAAGTAGCCTATAAATTATGAAAATGTTAGTGTTTGTTCAATCACATTTATCAAATGGACCAGTTAGTGGATGATTTCGATGGGAAGCTTTTTTATGCCTTTTATAAATGAAATTAATACAATTTTGTATACAATGAGAGCCAATTCCAGCTGAAAGAACAAAATCGTTTAAAATGTAACAACAGTTCAACACCTAACTTATTTTATCAATACCCAAATAAGAACCGAAAGGTTGTAATGAGGATTTTCTACTTTGCACTGTAGATTAGCTGAATTATTTATAGTCAGTGATTTTCAAACATATATGAAGTGATTCAAGCGCTAATGATCTAACATTAATAAATTTGTAAACAAGCGCTAATTTGTGTACACATACTAGTGGGTCGATGTAGTGTACGAATATCTCCTCGAACATTTTCCCTGTATTTGAGCTAGCAAACTATTACGTGGTTCTTTCTCTCCATAGTCAACCACTGCCTGCTCTCATTCCTCTCTCGCGTTCTTACTTCTCCTACTATTTATTATCTTCTCCAGTATATTCTCTCAACTGCAGAATATATTTCTTACTATCACTTGTAATAGAATTTCTAAGCCAGTGGTATCAATTCGTGTCTGTAATTTCAAACTCCAATATTTCCTTCGCAAAACACAGCTTATCTTCAATACGCAATTTATTACTCTGTTTATCCGATTCCAGGTAAAATAACGAGGAAACCCGATCTTCGTAAACATTTTGAATTCAAGTTACTAGAAGTCACCAGCAACGTCATACCAAAGTCGAATCAATAATTTCGACTGCGCCAATGTATTTCTCTGTGCTCTCAACCACAACAGAGGATTCAAGTTCCAGTAATTCATAAGAGAGATTTCAATCTCATGCCTGGATTTATTATAAGTTGCAAAACATGCATTGGGAAATCAACCATAATTTTCAATAAGTACTCTTGGCTACAATGTCAAAGCATAGAAACTTCCACGTGAAGTTTCTCAATGCATTTCTCTGATATTCATTTATAGTCTGTTTACTTTAATCCTTGAAGAGTTGAACTTTCAAACATTGTGCGATGTCTCTTTGTTGAAATAAACACCAGAGTCGAAATATATTAGAGTTTTTGGCACTGGCGGCTCGTGCCCAAGGAACAGGTGAAGTGCCTGTATCTTTTACTGAACAACATTCACCTGAATTGTGGGCACGAGCCGCCAGTGGTTTTTGGTTTCAAGTGATTTCAAGAGAAGACTCAATATGAGTGATTGATGAAACATACTAGAACGATATCATTGTAAATTACATGTGCCTTATATGAATGTGAGATTAGAATTAGTTTGAATTAACAACTATGAGTCGGGGTGCAAATATTCATTAATACATTTCGGAATTACTTTGGAATGATATCAAGTTGCAACCGAATCTTTCTGACTATGAATAAATTTTTCGGAGTTTGTAATAAATGCTCATAGTTGATATCATGTACCATGTAAATAATTGATTCAATCATGTCTAATTGTACATAACCCAAGAGTCTAAATTACTAGTACAGTATTTTGATTTGTTTATCTGAACATTCCCGAAACAGTAATCTGGGAAATAAAACTGAGTTACGATTTATAGCTAGGATAACTGGGAAAGTTTAGTTCGAATAGAATCAATGTATAGTTGTATACCTTAATAAGTTTTGAAATGAATAAGGACTATGTATAAGTGTGTAAAATCAGCTCCTGTATATTTGAAATTTTGTATGTTGTGAAAATCGTAGGAATCAATAAAACTCCCATTGTGCAATGAATTGTTCAAATTATTTATTATTATTTATACCCTACTTCCTAGTTCGTTATTAGACGCCGATATTTGTGTTCCAGAAACAAATATTCCTCTTCTTATTAATCTTGATGTTACATCAAACATGAGAGCCCGAATCAAACTGAATAAACTTTAAAAGGGACTCACCTGGGATAGTTTGTTCTTTACTTGATGGACTTTCAACTCTGATTCAGAACTCAATTTATTTTACGAAATTCGTCTACATGTGCTCCTTTCATTTATCTAATCAGCTCCGCAAAGTAATGCTGATTCAGTGCGTATTTGAGTATGAAAGGTGGCTCCTTTACTAATGACTAACACGAGTTTCAGAACACCACATCAACCGACTGAGAGAGCTAAATGCATTAGTAGACGTGTCCAAACAATCAATTAGGACTGTACACGGAGAGGTCCAACAGTGGACCAAATCTGATGCTACGAGTAGTTTGACACCGTTATGTAATTAATCGAATAGGCTTCGGCCAATGTTCACAAGGGTGATGTGTATGGAGTCAAAGTACAAGCAGAATATTCAACCTTCAGATTTAGCTAGATTTCTCCTCTAAAGACAGATTGTTCAGATTGTTACTCGGACACAGAAGATTATAATTGAATGAAATTGCATTGGATGTCTCGGTTTTTGTGAATGATCCAGAATTTCATTTAGCGCTTCTCTATAGGTGAGAAATTCAGCATAAAGTTAATTTGAAACTTGATATCAGGCACTGCAGCCTTGATGGCACACAGCTATTCGTTTATAGCAGATCCCAACGAAATATAGCGGTTGGAAAATTTTTATTGATAATGCTCGGTTCTGCCATGACAATCTGAAAGCGATCTAAGTGAGTGAAACTCTTCAGGTTCTTGGACTGATATGATCTTGCAAACCACACGTCGACTGTTTTGACAGAGCCGAGCATTACAGTCATTCGCCAACCACCAGCATCGTTGGCGTCCTGATACGATACGAGTCGATTAATGCGTCTTTAGTGACAAAGGAAGGATTGTCATTAAAACGTTATATTGCGGTTTTACATGGTTATTTGAAAATTATAACACCACAAGAGAAGAGGTGGGGCGGAAATACGTATTTAGAATGAAAATATAGTATAGCAAACGTGTTTCATGTTTCCTATACAAATGAATTTCTCCGAAAAATGTTTCAAGCTAATTTCTTGTTAATTCAATATGACTGGGAGTTTTGAGCTATTGGCACAAACAAACCAAGTTGTACTCTTTCTTGTATCTGTATTACTTTTTATAAATGCAACTTTACAACTTTAAAAGTTCTTCAAATTTTTGAAGAAATTTAAAGCGGTAATTTTTTTAAATAAAAGTTATTAGTTTTTTCATAATTTAATATGGCTTCACAAAAAGAAAAAAGTTAATTAGTTTAACCGAAAATGTTGCACGAATCAATTTCAAACTTAATATTCTGCTTCATTGGAAAGCTTTATTAGAATCAGAGGAGACAGTATTACACAACAGGTGAACTTAAAGACGAGGTGTGCTAGTTTCGAAGAGAAACTAACTTCCAATGAGATTTGATAGTTGCAAGTTAGAGTTACTAAGTTGTTCACTAATAGAGAACTAACTTCCAATTCAGCAATGTACTTATAGATAATTGTTTTGATAGGAATGAGCACTTATTTCTTATTTGGTAGGTGTGCTACTGACAACACTAGTACTCTGTCTTAGTACACTTGGTCTCTGTTGGTCTCTCTCTTTTTGCTCTAACACTGTAAGGTCTCTTCATTAGTTCAGTAGAGTATTATTCGGATAAGTAAGTAATATGGTTTGAACATGACTATGAAACTAGGAGATAATTCTGGCTTCGAATTGAAAGACCGGGTTAGACGAATTCTCTGAACAAAGCTGAACTTATTTGGTTTACTAAGCAAAGCGTCGGCTATTCGATCATGAGCGAATGGAAACTCGAGTGAAATTATTTGCTTGGAGTTTCAACTCTCCATCCACATCCAGCTACAGGGTGAATATTGAGCACAGCTTCGACCTGCGAGTATTGACGGAAAAGGGGTTTTGGGCGCTTTCAGAGGATGCCGCAGTCATTAAGGTAGGGTTGGACCAATTAAGCGAGAGATCGTCGATACCGGTCTTAGCAATGTTCACACAATGTGCGATGAATGTGAGGGCTTGCTATCTGCCTAGCCTTTTGCCACTCTGTTCTATGCATGTATTGTAAGATGCCAAGCCACAATGTGAATGAAGAATGAGCTGTGTGGTATTTGCCCATGCCAACCAACGTTAATGACTCCATTTGTTACAGAGTGCCAAGTTGTGATGCAGCGCACCCCTTGTATTATATTGTACATATTCTACAATAATCTACGTTACATGTAAACCGTCACATGAATATCGAAACAACAGAATTTATGAGAGAAACTGATTAGTATACTATATTCTTTCCATGTAGATAACAATTTCTCTTCAATGCAGCATAAATATTAGTTTTTGAGAGGAACTTGAGAGTGTTCGTGTCGATATCGAAGTGTTTTGGAAAGAATTTGAGTTTATTCAAGCTGGAATCAAAGAAGGCGAAATAGAAAGAAAAAATCAAAAGATTGAGAACTTATTAGTCAAGTGGTTTTTTCTGTGATATGATTTATATCATAATGATCCAACCAATGACAGATAGTGTGAATGATCTAACTATCAATGTTAATTTGTTTACTCTTAGTTGTTCATATAATCATATATCACTTATATCATAATCACCAATCATATAATCAGTGGCGTAGTCAGGATTTGATTTCAGGGAGGGTCCAAAGCCGATCAGGGGGGGTTTGGGGTCGCCCCCGGGAAAATTTTTAAAATTTTGTAGTACAAAAAACCGTTTTAGAGCTCTCTTTTTTTATTAATACAAAATTAGGAATAGGAGAGGTTTTTGGCGATAGCCTGCTTTTTCTTTCCTAATTTTGTATATCTATATTTATAAAAGCGAAATGGAACTGATTCATTCATTCATTCAATCACCAGTTCTAAAAATTCACTAAAATGAATGTGTTCAAATTTGGCAGGCATATTTAGTTGGACGTTTAGACGCGCGCTAAGAAAGGATTTTTTAAACTTTTCAAGGATACGCCTAATATTTCAGTTTTCTATAGTTTTTCGGCGTTTCTTCTATTTTTTCGAGAACCAATGAGTAGAAAATGTTGATATTTGGTGGGCAGGTCCAGATAAGGTCTAGAAATGTTGTGTTAAAATATTTTTGGAATCCGTTCAAGATTACGCCAGTAATAAGTTTTCAAAATTGTAGGTCTATCGCGGGTTGCATATCTTCCACCTTGATACGACCAATCCTTGTGTGAATTCAATGGTTCAGCAAGATTATAGATGGACTAATTTGGAAGATATTTAATTATGTTTCAAACTATGTTCAATATACTTTCCAAGATTACGCTCAATATTAGCGTTTTACTATTTTTCGGGGTTTTTCTTAGATTTTTCAAAAACCAATAGGCAGAAGATGTTGAAATTTGGTAAACAGGTCCAGATTATAAATTTCGAAACCATCTCGAGGTTATGCCTGTTAAGGTTTTCCAATGTTTGGAATTTGAACTTTCGTTTATTTAACGAAAGCTACTGGATTAAATACGTTCAAATCATATACCCAGGTTGAGCTGAGGTAATAGAACAACTAATTCAGAACAATTACTCAAAATAACCCTGTTAAGTGATTTCGAACAAGAATTGCTGGCGAGCGAAGCGAGTCAGTTTGGCTCACTGACACTGCTGATACTGTCGGTGGTCCAGGGGGCGGAGCCCCCTGGCTAGCCGGAGAAGGCGGGCAAAGCGAGCCTGCCGGCTAGTTTGTACATAAATGAAATAGATGAATAAAGAAATATAAGATAAATGGTTAATAAATAAAAGAAATTAATAATACAGATTCACGCTTTATACAGCGCAAATCTCAAAAATCGGAGTATTTTGAGCATCTGTTCTTCCTGAGCACTAAGGCTGAGGCCGCACTGCCAGTGGGTAGAGCGTGGAGGGTTGAGGGTAGTTGGTAAATCTATAGAACATTCACATCATCCACAGTAATACATCGTATGAATGGTATGACGTCATACTGTTTTTTGAGGTTATGTTGTCCATATTTAAAAATTTCAAGACTGAACACATACCATTCATACGATGTATTACTGTGACCAGAAATGAGCTTTCCACTTGATCAGTTCAGGGGGGTTTTCAGTACAAAATTGAAGAGCTCTACATCATTATAGAGCTCCATTTTATAAGATAAATTCAAAATACAGATGCGGGCTTTATGAAGGTTAACTCTAAACAATCTGAACTTTTTGGACACCACTTGGTCAGTTGAAAAAGGAGTAGGGTGAGACAAAAGTTTGTTCCAAGTGGAAATACTGAGTTGGCGGTGAAAGTTGGACCTCCTGGACCCCCTCCCCTACAGCTACGGTACTGGATCCCATGTTCATAGAAATTTTTTCATTATTCTGATGTAGGGAATCAGCCTGAGAAGTTCAGTGAAAATTGCTCTTATGAACACATTGATGTAGACTGCATCAATTTCTTAGTCGTCTCACATTCAGTGGAACAGAGTTCAAACATTAAGGTTTGCCTAAAATTTCGGGGGGGGGGGGAGGAGTTCCGCACCCCCTGGACCCCCCCTGGCTACGCTACTGCATATAATCACTTATTATAATATTGGTTTGAGTAATGTGAGATATAATGAAATTTGCATGAATTTTAGATTTCACGAATAAAGGTGTGTGATAAAACCTAGCGTCTCCTCCGATAAGTTGAAGAAGAAGAATGATAACGAAAAATTGAATAGGATCCTCAAACAATGACCAGGCTTTTGTTTGAAATGGTCTCTCAAAGAGCCATAAAAATTAGCTCAGCTTGAAGAAAGGAACACTCAACTACTTGGTGCTTGCATTTGAAGACTGCAACCCCCTTCACTCATCCACTTTATATTTCTAATACGATTTTCCAAACACGCCCTTTGTTGCAGCAAGACGCCTTTGTCTCCTCTAACAAGAGAGCTCTCTCCACCTGGCCGCTCTTCTTTTTGTTCCCCTTCTTATAATCAATTCTTCAAGATTTGATCTTGTTAGTGAGATTTAGCCAAGTGCTTTGCATCATTTAGATCAAGGATCACAATGGATTGCCATCAATATTAGATGAGAGAAGATGACGTGGAGTGTCGTATACATCAAAGGCGTTCTACAGCTGCTGCTCATGGCATCATTTTGATACTGGTCTCATTTGATACACTCATTTAATTTACAGAACGAATCTATTCGTGAATAGAGGATTTTTAGAATTAAAATGAGATCGATGAAGCTGAAGGTGCACTTTTTCAACCAAACTAAAGCTGAGATTGTTAAGCTTATAAACTTGTATCAGAGCGTAATGTCATTCTGTCACCCTTTTAGATGAAAGATTCTAAGCTCGCTCTTATTGTTTGCACTTTAGCACACATCAACAGAGCGCAATCAGATTACAATACTCATTATCATGAATGAAATTGTAAGTACATCTTTACGTCTGTGATAAACTCCTTGATTCATCGTTTCAGTGATATGACACCTATATTCTTTCATGATAATATAATAATCAAATTCTCTAAGACCCGATTTGTTCCTCGAATTGGGTTCAATGGATATTGAGCTTTCAACATTCAGTTATCAGACAACATCATAGAGATATCTATAGCTCCAAGAAACCCTAATTGTCCTTATTGCCGATTTCTAGCGAAAAAGAATCGAAATTACTTCACTAGTGATTGAAATTGATTGAATTGGGAATTCAGAATAGATTACTCATATCCATCTAACTGATGGTGAGCGGTATGTTTGGCTTCATGGTAAGTGACCTGGAAACAACACACAGGTATAGTCTGTCCAAGCAAAGAAGACATTTTGGCAAGATGGGAAAATGACTCCAGCTCGATAAATATTGATTAAAAAATTTTAAGTTTGGTCTCAAATTGTAGATCAGAATGCCTACCACAATTTGAGACAATATTTGTTATTTTAAAATGAATATTGTCCGGGCTGAAGACAACTTAACCTCTTGCTAGAATTTCTTCTTTGCTTGGGCAGGCTTTAGAATGATCGAGTGGAATTTGAGAGTTTCCAGGTAGAGCAAAGACATACGGCTATATGTTTACTACATCGCTATATAATACATTCGCTGTATATAACAAGAGATAGATCGGTAGTGTCCCTTTTGGACTCCATGGGAGCTTCGAACGGACTTGAAGTACCTATCTGTCCCCTGTGTACATAGCAGCACAAAATAGGAGTTGCAATATGCATGAAAATATACGCGTCCACCTTCAGCTAGCCAGGCGTACCACGCTATTCAATAGTTTTCTCTAGCATTTATTTATCCACAACAAAACCTTTAAATCGCCTTCCTCATTTTTTCAAACCTGGTGAGGAAAATTGAACCGAACAGGATTTCGGATTTATGCATTTAGACAACGATGATCTACTCCCTTAGGAATTTTCTTTACCGAGTCGAAAGATATTCTGAAAAATAACCAATAAACAATAATAGCCTATAAAGTAATTAGTCAATGATTCTCAAATTTGTTCAAGCACTTCTTGTTAATAAGTATTTGGTTTTTACAAGATGGCTGACGACACCGGTAACAAGTCTTTGTGTGGTCACTGTTGTAACCCTATAAATTCCGATGAAGGTGCAATCATGTGCGATGTGTTTTGTGAAAGATGGTTTCATTCAAAATGCGTTAACATATCATTAAGTGATCTTTCCAAAATAAGCGAGTTGGGAGATAATTCTAAATGGTTTTGTTCGGCCTGCAGTTTGAGGTTAGAAAAAATGCGTCTGTTGAACATTGATTCTAATACTCTTGTAGACTTTAATTGCAAATTTAGTCAGTTTTCCAGGAAACTGAATGTGGTGGAACAGGACAATGTTAAATTACATGAAAAGTTGGACTCTATTTTATTTTTATTAATGAATGGTAAGCCGACTTCAATTGACTTGCATGACAATTCCGGTAAACTTATCGGTAACGGTAATGGACATGTTTATCGTGATGATGACTTTTCAAACTCTGGGACGGTTGATTCGGATAATCATGATCGTGTTGGTGACATTGCCCAATCGTCGGGTAGGAAAAAGTCGATACTTACTATCGACCTTAATGACGACACTCGTTCGAATAGAGTGGTATCGCCTTTTGAGGTTAGGAACTGCAATTCCAAAGAAAATAAGAAGTTGGTGAGCGATGTTGTAAACATTAATAAAGATTATTCTTCATCTTTTCCACCCTTGACATCCAATATTTCAGTTGGAAATGTTACTAGTGAACCTAATAGCAATAACTGGTCTACAGTGGTCAAGAAAAAAGGACGTAAATCTAGGAAGGCAACTCATGAAGTTGAAGTGCAATCTTCTGTTACTCCCAAATTACCTAGAAATGAAAATGTTAAGAAAAATAGAAATTTCATTACTGGTAGTATGACTGGTGTAGAAAATCTATCAGTTAAGGACCGTAAAAAATTTCTTTTTGTTTCAATATTTGTCCCC
The DNA here is from genome assembly GCA_017141385.1 of Sogatella furcifera. NCBI lineage: Eukaryota > Metazoa > Arthropoda > Insecta > Hemiptera > Delphacidae > Sogatella > Sogatella furcifera. The sequence goes on from CM029550.1 coordinate 32,595,313, forward strand.
TCAACAACTTGTGATAACCTAAATGAATTCTTGATGAAGCAACAAATTAGTAATTCTACGGTTGAGAAACTTGTTTCCAACCATCCTGACTCATACGCATCGTTTAAAGTTGGTGTTTCTGATAAGGATTTTGATTCCGTGTTCAAGTGAGATTTTTGGCCTATGAATACTTATGTGGCAAGATATTTTACTAGGAAGCAAAATAGTCATGACAATTTAAACTCAAAGGCTCATGTGAAATTAGCAAACACCTAGATAATGGCTCTACTATGGCCCAGTCTTGTTTAGTAGTAGTCCATTGGAACACTCAAGGTTTAATTAGTAGATTGGATGAACTGAACTGTCTAAATGCTAAATTCAATGAGGACATTTTTTGTATTTGTGAACATTGGCTTGATCCACCTGAACTTAGTGGAATTACAGTATTGGGTTTCAAATGTATTAGTTCCTACTGTAGACCACACGGCAAAAGAGGGGGCTCTGCAATATTTGTTAGAGATAGTCTTATGGGAAATGAAATAAATTATCTTACCGAACTCTCAGTGCAGCGTGTTTGCAAGATTTCAGCTGTGTTAATTACTCAATTTAATGTTATTTGTATTGAGGTTTACCGAGTTCCCGACAATAGTAACTTTGAATCCTTCATTGAAATCATTTTTAACTTACTTGACAGACTTAATAATAGAAATAGATCTAAAGCTTCTGTGATAATCTGTGGTGATTTTAATATTGATTTATTGTCAAATTCTAGTTATAAGATGATTTTCCAAAACATGTTAATCAGCTTTAATCTTACTTTTGTGATAAATGAAGTTACCAGACCAGCATCATCTCTAGATGGTGTAGGGTCATGCATTGACAATAATGCAACCTCTATTTACAGAGATAGAATACTTGCTGCTACTGTTGAGCCAATGCTGGTTTCTGACCACAATGCCTTAGTTCTTAAGTGTTCATTAGATTTAAGTAATGACATGCTTAATGTTTCCGTTGAGAATGTTGTAAGGAAAGTTGTTAGACCTTTAAACAGTTTTTGTGTCTTCAATTTTATAACTTTGTTATTGGCTGTCAACTGGCTTTTGTTATATTCAATGGATTCTATTGATAAAAAATTTGAACTGTTTCATGACAAATTTGTGGGCATTGTGGACCAAGTTTTTCCTTTAAAATATGTTTGCAACAAAACTGATCCTTTACATAATTTGAAGTGGTACAATAGTGAGATAAGGGAAGTAAAAGAACTATGCTTTATTATGTATGACTTGTTCATGAGCACTGGTTCAATCTATTATAGAGCTAAATATACTATGTTGAAAAAACTGTTTAGAAAAATGGTGAAAGAGGCTAAATTGAATTATAATAATAAGCGTATTCTTAATGCTAGTAACAAACCTAAAATATTATGGTCGATTGTTAAAGAAAACATGAATAGAAATGATGTATCTATGAATTTGAACAGTCATGGCCACACATCTGATAGTTTTAATAATTTTTTCTTAGAGAAGGTTAACCAAATTGTTCAGAGTGTTCCTGTACCTGATCACAGTTTTTCTTATTATCTTGATAATTTCAAAAAATCTTTAGCTGAAGATGTACCTTCATCTTTTTCTTTTTGTCACACAAGTGTTGAAGAAGTTTATGAAATAATCATGTCTTTAAAAAATAGTACCTGCCTGGATGTTTATAATCTAATCTTTTTTATTGTTAAACTTGCGTCTCCTTACATTTGTGAAGTTCTTTGTTGTCTTTTTAATCACTGTATAGATGTTGGTATATATCCTAAGTGTCTCAAATTTTCAAAGGTGCTTCCTTTGTTTAAGAAGAGTTCTGTGTCTGATTGTAATAATTATAGACCTATCTCGATAATACCTATCTTTTCCAAGATCTTTGAGAATATTTTGTACAAGCAAATTATTGCATATTTTGAGATGAACCATCTTTTTAGTGATAGTCAATTTGGCTTTAGGCCTAACAGGGGGACTGGTATGGCCATCTCAGAATTTATCAAATGCTGCATGTATTCCATTGATGAGAGACATAAGGTTAAAGGTAGCTTCTATGATATGTCTAAGGCTTTTGATACTATTTCTCACGAAATTTTAATTAGAAAACTTAGCTTTTATGGTTTTGACAACTTAGCAATTAGTCTTATGTCATCATACCTGAACGATAGGTATCAGTCTGTTTTTTACAACAATTGTTACTCTGATTTCTTAGAGGTAAGATCAGGTGTCCCCCAGGGATCTACTTTGGGAGCACTTTTGTTCATAATTTATATTAATGATCTTCCTGCTGCCATAAGTACCGATTTTGTAAAGCCATTTATGTTTGCTGATGATCTTGCTGTGCAGATTAAATGTAGCAACTTGTTCTTTGATTTTCATATGTTTGTTAATTCCGTAATTGAGGATTGGACTTCAGCTAATTCACTATGTCTCAACAGAGATAAAACTCAGTTGCTTGAGTTTGGTTTTAATTCTAATGCTACTAGTACAAAATTTTTGGGCATTGTTGTTCAGGGTGATCTGAAGTGGAATTCTCATATTGATTTGTTGCATGGCAAATAATTATCAAAAGGCATATTTTTGCTCAACCGTTTAAAATTCATTGTGAACACTTCTGTTTTAATGACTGTTTATTTCGCATATATCCATAGTCATCTTTCGTATGGCATTATTGCATGGGGCAGTGATACAAATGTAAGGAAACTTTTTATTCTTCAGAAACGAGCTTTAAGAGTGATAGCTGGTGTTCCAGGTCGAACGCATTGTAAACCACTTTTCAAAGGTTTGAAAGTATTGACCATCTATGCAATTTACGCTTTTGAATGTTTAATGTACATAAAGAGAAACTTACCACTTTTGCCATTGAATTGCTCTGTACACAATCATAATACTAGACATGCTTTTTCTCTTAGACTGAACCAATGTAGTTATTCCTACACCTTGAATGGGTTTTTAGAGTATGGGACAAGACTTTATAATAAGTTACCTGATATTTTGAAAGTTGATGATTTGGAATGTTTCAAAAAAAATATTAAGAACTATCTTATAGATAAATGTCCTTACAATAAAAATGAATTGTTTGATTTGTGATATTTATACTCTGTTTTGTATTTTGAAATTTTATTTTAATTACTGTTTTGACTTTGTTATGCATTTTTGTAATGTTGCAACAATAAATGAAATTTGAATTTGTCTAATTCGAAATCGTACACTTGGAATAGCATTCTAAATTGAATAGTACTCACTTTGGTTTATAGCTATTCTGTAGTACAACGTAACTCATATCACAACGTTCACTCAACAACGTGTTGTGGTAGCAAATCAAAATAGCTATGAACACAGAATGTGAGTCCTATTTTAACTTTCAAGTACTCTAATTTGAATAAACAGTCTCTGTCAATTAGGTTCTGAGAAATAAGTGGTGCAACAGAAGATTATAATCTTCACATAAAAACTTGATAAACATTTTATATTATAATTTCATCTTTTTGATGGGACTAAAATTGTTATTGATTTTATTTTTATTTTCATACATTATCAATGTAAAGATTTTTGTACGGTTATTAAAAGTAGGCTACTCCCAGCTTATTATATTGTGAATAATTTTTCAATGAGGATTGCGGGATATTGGAACGTGAAACAGCAGCCTTGAGGCCGTGGCACCTCAATCTGTCTTTTTCAGAGCCTTTTCTTACTGACGTGTGCTCCGCCATTCATCATTTGTGAAACATCGCCGCGAGGAAACACTCATACACGAGTGTGTTATCTTCTTCCACTCTCAGCCTTTCAAGTGCTCTACGGCTCATACCATTATTATCTATCATCTTTTCTTCAAGTTGCTAGTACTGTCAGTAGTACTACTTGACAGTAGCACATGACCCTTAAAGTATACTCTTCGAAAACTATTGATGGAGTTGTTACACAACCTTGTTCAATGAGTATTATGAAGTACCATCTCATATTATCTAGAATCTATAAAGAGGAAACATTCAAAATATTTTGATTCAAGAGTTTTGTGGATCTAATTGGAAAATGGACGAGAACTCCGCAGAGATAATAATTATAAGGCAAACCACAGCACATGACCAAGAATTATTAAGAATGATGATAATAGGTATTAACAAATGTATGTAATTACTTGTCTATAGATATAATATAATCATGTTAACCTCTCACATTCTCCAGTCATCATATATACTAATATTGAAATAATATTGAGATTAAATCAACACTAAAATTGTTCATGTATCATGAATGAATAAAGTATATGATGGAATAAAGTATGCTCTGATTAAATTAACGTTCATAAATTTGCATCATATAACTGACTGAACACTACAAAATTGAAATAAAAGGATTCAGTCTACATTACAGAATAACATTAGTTTCACTACACATAACTGCAATGTAGTTGAATTGATTATTCATGAAATAGATATTTTTCACAGAGAAGGAAGATATTTATATAAAACGATATTATACTATCATCCTATAACAAATTCAAGTAGAATTTCAAATCACTAGACTTCATGCCACTTTCACTCACGTTGAAACTCAATTGAATAGTTTTGACAAACTGCTTTTTTGAAAAATATCTCAATATTCTGTATTTCCTGTGAACCAGGGTAATCAGCTTCTTCACCAATATTTTTGTTCATCTTAAATTTAGAAATTTCCAACAAGGAAGTTATGCAAAAGCTCTCCTTGAAGTAAAATAGTTAGGTTAAGTTTGTTCAGACGAGACTCCTTTTTAGCAAAGTTATAAATTGTGCATCTCTCGAGCAGATACTTTATCTTTATGAAGCAGCTTCCTACTTCTTGATAGTAATTCTCTCTGACGAAATGTTGCTGTTGGAATAAGATAATGCAATTTAGCAGACATGAAAGCACTTCTATGATGATGGGAAAGAGCATTCAGATTTAAAATAAGCAAGTAAAGATTATTTTCTCTCTCTTACCGCTCATTCATTCTCTCTCTTGCTCTCCCTCAGTCTTTCCCGCTATTACCCTTTCTCTCATTCACACTCTCTCTCTCACACACTCTCTCTCATAACAGATATACAGATTATTGTACATGTTGTTCATTGTTAATCATCATATAAATTACATCAAATTTCGATTAAGTTTAATTTGATTTCATTTAAATCTAGTTTTCAAATTGAATAACAACTTATATCACTATCTCTAGTAATCTAGTGATAGCGTGTGAAAATTTTTTAACTCAAGCTAGGCCAAGTGTTAATGGGAATGATATCCTTGATATCCTTTGCCAAAAATGGACATATATAAGTGTAAACCGCCTTTTCACCTAGATAACTTACACTTCTTATCCATTTTGCAGAACCTCGAATTGAGATTTTTATAAACTTTCAATTCATTACAATCACCGTTTTTCGTATTTTTTACTAGAATTTTCTATTTTGAGAAATTAATAGAATAATTTGTACTACTCATTTATATTGTAATGTAAAACCTAAGCTGAATTTTGTTATCTATTTGAATAAAGTAATCTAATCTGATCTCTCTCTAATACACTCTCTATTTCTCTTTCTGTTCATGACATCTTTTATCTTTTACTCTTTCTCTCAAGATTTTCTAAGGAAATTTATAAATTCTATGGAACATGGAATGGACATGAAATTTATTCTCAAAATAAAAAAGTTTGCGCCACAATATGATGATTCGAATGTATTTCTACATTTAGGCTACTATAGAGGAGGAATAGCTCACAACTCACAATGCTTTAATCTATGACATTACTAAGAATATTCCAATTCTTAATGGGAACTGGTGAGATTCACTTTTGAGAAGTAGGCTTTGAGAAGGCTAAAGAAATTCCATCTCTTTATGGCATTTACAGTATTGTTGAATACCTATTCAGTATTCATTATAAGTATTTATATTAAGGGAAAAGCACCAGTAGTGGCCACTGTTTCAGTAGTATGTAGTATGTAGTCAGTAGTACTTGAATGGTTTTTTATTTAAAATACGAATTTGATGCCTTCAAATGAGTTCTCAACCTGCTAGAGACTTAGCTCATACTATTTAGCAGCTAAATAGTTCAAGTAGGAGCACTTAGATTATCATCAGAGATTTCTGAGAGAAATTTATTGTCGCCATTCCACTCGAACAAGTGGTTTCAGTAAGAAGTTCAGTTTTGTCTTAGACGTTTCAGTAAGAAGGCATCTATACAAATTGTTTTATTATGACTAGAAAGTCTGTAAATTTCGCAATTTGTGGTGTTTTAATCATTCGCTAGAATGTCTAGATGTTGTTAAGAAGGTTTCTAGCCGAATATAGCCGATATTTTGACGTAAAAGCAGACTGGCCACTACTAGTACAAGAAACCGTGAATAATCTAGTAGTGGCCACCCAATAGATATTTTTGTAGACGTTGTAGATATTAGAGTAAAAGTTGATGTCATTCGAATTTATGTCCTGCTAAGACTGTTTCAAATAGGTTACAGAGAAAAAATAACTTTGAAACGTCTAATTAATGGTTTAACCTCACTTTTCTAGTGGCTTGTTACCAACAACAATGCATTACCAATTCAACTCATTTTAATATAACCCATTATTATTTCAGGCGTTATTATCACGTTCTGAGATGTAAAATTAGCTTACTTGAAAAATTGCAACAAGCAGCTTGAGAAATTGAATTTTAAATAAGCATAGAACATCATGTGACCACTATAGAGTCAGTACCTGGCCACTGCTGAATCATAGTGGCCACTTTAGAATCAAAATCGAGTTCCACAAAAAGTTCAATAATTATTTTTTGGATTGAGATATCAGCCATTTTAAGTAACGAATCAATCAAGAAGGATCTGGGCTGAGTTTCATCTGTCCACTGAGTTTAAGATGAGATAAAATGATGGAATCGACTCACAATTCTGCATAAACTATAAAAAATTCCTCAAACATGGCCACTACTGGTGCTTTTACCTTAGTATTTTTGGAGATAATCTCCAAAATAATAATTTCATTATTAATAAGGAATAATAATTTCATTTGTTATAATAATTATTGCTATTCCTTTTGTCGACCAAGTTTACTTGTGCCAGTAGCATTCCACTACTTTCAATGTATTTTTCTGATGTATTTGAAATTGAAAAGTTCTGCTCTTGCATTGAATTTTTTGTTTGGCAGCATAATTGTATTTTCAGAATTTATTATATTTTGTTCGTAGGCTACTTTCAAAATCTAAATTGTAAGAAATCTTATTGGGTTTTTACCTATTTTTGTGGTGGAAATAGAATTTTTATTTGAATTATAATCCGATTTTTAAATAAGGAATACTAATAATGATCTTGGAAGTAGTTATTTACGTTGAAAGACTCTCCAAAGGCTCTCTAAAATATAATATTTTCAAATTGACCCCTGTATGATACATTTCAAAGACTAATTCAATAGGAATAGCAAATCTTACTACATTGCATCCGTTAATTGCGTAATCATACTGCGCCTACATTAGATTGACCTCTCATGCAACTGGTCATTATTTTGAAATTGATAAGTTATAATATATATTGCACTTGTGGAAAATACCTATTTATAATTCATGAATACACTATGAATTAAAAATAGAGCGTTTCTTAGAATGAATACTTGAAGACAATCACCGTAGTAGACAAGACCTGTAGTTAAAAAGGTTCTTCACTTTTATGGATATCATAGATATTTGACAACTTTTTCAACATGATAGCAATTTTTCCTACAGCTTACTATTTCTTAATAAAACTTATTATAGAAATAATTATTGTAGATATATGACAGCCTTGCCCATGTGGCTTGGTGCACAGCAATTCATGGGTGATTATTCGAGCATCGGCCCCAAATTGTAAAAGTGATAAGTTTGATTAATAGCCGGTCTCTGGATGGCTTCCAAAAGAATAGCGATTCACTCTCATTCTTTTATCTCTTTTTTCTCCTTGGAAGTAGAACGATTCCGTCCGAGCAGGCACTTTGCAAAGAGGAAATTCTCCACTTCCTCTCAGTCCTTCTTTAAAATACAATTCCTTTATCCTTTATCTCCGCTCGGCTTTGTAAGTTGTACTTCTTGGGATGACAATAAAGCTGGACTAATATTTCAGGACGGCCGAAGCACAAGATAGCAATACAAAGTATAATGTCTCTCATTCATATGTCACACCGTTGCTAGCGGTGGATGTGCATCTTTACTACTTGCTCAACCATGCAAAGTCTTGGTGGGAAGGAATGTTTAGAAAAGCATAACTCTCCAGATCAACCATTCGATGGATCAATGGATCATGGATCTTTAATCGAAAGAATAAGCCTTCAATATGGTACTACTTTACCATACCACTAAATTAACATCACCTTACTACTTTCAAAGATCTTGTATTCACTCCTAGTAAGTAATCTGAATCTCATCTGTTAACTAGTATAGTTACATTGTAACGTAGCCTTGAATGAAATTTTATAATTATCGATTATCTATTTAATTATTTAATTATCTATTGTTGTAGAATTTGTGATTGTTGTAGAATTTGTGATTGTTGTAGACTGTTGTGATCAAATATAGTAGTTCATTGTGTTCAACTGAATCTTCTCCCTTCTACCTTAATAGATTACTGATTACTGTTGCTATCATATAGTTGTAATATCGCTATTTTTGTTCTATTGTCAGCCTCCTGTCACAGTTATAACGTGATCTGATTTAAAAGATATTTTACAATAGTTGAGGCAGTTAAATAGGGAAGCGGTGGTAGAGAGCGTCTTATTGGTGAGATTAGATAAGCGACGTGCCTCTGCCAGCCTCTGTTGTACTGGTGACCGGTTCCTCTGAATTAGTATTTTCTTATCAACTTTCCAAGTTAACAGGATGCACAATTGAGATAAATTGTTTCTAACAACAAGTTTCTGCCCATAAACGTTATGCTACTTGAGTTAGGAGAACGTAAATTGAATTAAAAAATGAAGTTTTGTGTTTCTACTGTTTATTAATAAGAGTAATGATTCTGAATGATCTCAAACGTCCCATATAATGATAGTAATGAATTCGATACAGCACTATAAAAATAGTATTGGATTTGATACATTTTGAATTTCTATTCCCCAATTTCATCAATGAAAATGCAATGAATATCATTGGTGGGCATTTCAGTGAGAAGGGAAATAATTTAGCTTCGTTTATCAAATCTATAACGAGTTTGGAATTATTATGATCAGGTCAATGGGTTTTAATCGCTTTTCCATAAATGATATCATTTATAAATTACTTTGAACAAAATTAAATAATTATGTAGATATCAAAATTGTTATTGAATCTAATTCTTCTCCACAAGCTTTTGCGTTTGCTTTTGCTAGCATTTTTGTTAATTGAAAAAAAGGATTGATTGAATATTGGATTTACATAACATCATTTTTTAATCCTTTATTGATCATTTTTAAGCTGTGTGTCCATGATTCAATTCATTTCCAAGAAAATACAAAAGGCAATCAAAATATGGTTGCCTATATAATTCGATTCAAGACAATTCAATAATGATATGATTCGAAATTGAGACTTTTCAATGTTATTGTTTTAATTGTACCATGTACCATATTGAATTGCCTTAAGTATTCTCTTCAGAGGTATTCTTCTTCTATCACAATGAGCTTCTTGCTATCGTATCAAAAATTATTTATCGTATCGGTTAAATCGATTAATTAAAAATAATTGGAAGGAATCGATTTGTCTCTATCGAATCATGTTGTATCATATTTATCAACTTGTGTATATTCTTGAGAAGTAATTGAACCATTCAATAATATTTTCATATTCTTATTTAATGTTTCTATACTTCATGCTCCATGGTATGATGAACAATTGCTCCTTCAAATAAGCAAAAATATATAGTTTTTTATGTTGGATTGAACTTAAATATTATTTATTCTTGTCTTCGTCAACAACATAATTTTGAAAAAATCCTGAATAACTCTTTATTTTTATCCTTTGATTTCTCAATTCCTTGTGAATCCGTAAATTTTAGAATACAAAATTTGAGATGTAAGGAGAAAACTATCATGGAATTGCCGCAGATGGTGGAAGGATACAACATATTTCGTTGAGAGGTTACCTGAGACGCCTATTATGTGAGCATCCCTCACGGAAGCAGTAGTATTTGTGAGACATTAGCGCTCAACTCACGTTCCAAACACATTATGTCCATGTATCATCGCCATTTTCTGTGGTCATTTATCGCCAACTCCATGCTACAAATACATTTATTATTCCTGTCTGAAAATTCTCATTTCTATTCCATCGAAACGATTGGGTTTGCTTCCTTGTCTACATCTTTACACAACGTCTTCGAAAAAATCAGATTCTATTCTATGTTCATTTCTTCCTGCACCAACTAACTTCACTGGATATCATTATTCCAAACCAATATTGTAAACAACTGGGAAACAACCAAAAAATACTTATGGAATCAATTATTCAACCTGGGTATTGTTTCTTAAACATTTAAAAGCTTGGTTTTCGGCTATATATCATGTTTCATCAGCTATTGTTTTTTCAACTTCCGTAACTATACTATGAAACAGTCTTGAGATATAATCTATATAACCATGAAAGTAACACCTATAATCTTTCCTATAAGATAATTTAAAAAATCTGGAAATAGAAAATGTAGTCATCAATATTTTTCTAAAAATTTGAAAGAAAATGAGATCAGTTTCCCCAATTGAAAAATTATTTGACTAACCGCTGTTCATCAAAATAATGTGCTTTCCACCTTGTATTCCGCTATCTATTGGCTCATAAATCTGAAAAATTGCTTCCTTGAATACCAAACTCCAATATATATAATATATATTTTATATATTTAATAAAATCTACTTTATGTCAGTATTGTCCTATTTTCAAATGGAAAATCCATTCATAAAAAAAGTTCATCATAAATTCAAATTGTTTTGAAATTTTTTTCTCAAAATAAAATCTTCGCTTATTTTTATCGCGATTGCACATTTTTGCGATAAGTTGAATCAAGTTTGTATTCCATTTTTCAATTCTATCAGCAAAATTTTACTTACATGATTCGACTGTTGTATCCTGACAAGCCTACTATCAATATCTTATTCAGAATCATTTCCCTATAATATCATGTAGGTAGGTCTACTGTACTCCCATAGCACTGATTTTTTTGCCTTAAATGTATCTAGATGCATTTATAATGTCGACCTTCCTCCTCAACATTAACATCACTCATAATAATAATTATTGGAAATCCAGAGTAGACCGATTATGACCACAGATTAGTAATTAACGGCCGTATTTGGTAATATCTCTAATATCTTCATACAATACAATGTAATAATAATCATCCATTATCTATCATCTATGCTAAAAATCAATAATCTAGTGTTGGAATGCAATTATGATCAAATTGGTTAACTAATTTTAGAATTATAGTATAGCTGACGCCAAAAAGTTGAGCGGTTTTGTCTGTCTCTTGTACGTGAAGTAACCTACTAACAGCTGATATGAGGCATCTATGTCTGTTTTGATTTAAAAAACGTCATCTAGGCATATTCAAATGACAAATCTAATCGACATCTGCTGTAGGAGCGCACAAGTAGCAGACTTAGCCGCCTAACTTTTTTGTCGACAGCTGTACAGTGTACAGAGAATATAGAATACTAGTGAGTTCAATGGATACCTCTCATTGGTCAGCTCGTTCGAGTTAATCAAGATTTTCTCAAATAATATTTAATCATTTTAGAACATTTGAATAATTAATGTTGGCTGTGGTAAAAAAAAGGGTTCAACAAACTGTCCTTATCAACAGTTCCACACCAATGGCCACACAGTTATAAATCAATGAAAATATTCTAATAGTGTATATGAATAAGCAGTGACTATAATCAAATAATGACCAATAACATTGGTGACATTTTTTTATATATACAAATAAGTTCACTGGTATGCTATATATAATACTGGTGTACACTGTTATACTATATTTATCCAAACAAGCTGATAGAGAGTCTACTCCATCAACGACGTGATCTTGTACGAGAGCACCTTCTCACACCACTGCCTTCAAAACTTCTCCTCACGTGAATGCCAGCGAACAGAAAGTTTTCACTTTTACTCATCAGAGACGACGACAAATGAATCCAAATACAGTATTGTTGAGGGGATGAGTAATTCTTGATTGAGGTTGTTGGTTGGACTCGGAAATTGCTTACAGTTGCTTGAACATATCTCGCATCCCTGAGAAAACCTTTTAAAACATAGCACAATCTAAAATAATAAGCTCTACTTTTATTGTCACTTATAAAACTAATATTCATGATACATTTTTTTTAATTCAATTCAATTCATTAAAACACACACAAAAGACAAAATAGATACAATAAATTTCAGAAAAAAACAAAAGTACAATAACAATGACATAATTATTAAACAAAAAAACAGGTTTCATGATTGGGTGTGCTGTAAAGAAAAAGAGAAGAAATAATACCCAAGCAACTATGGTTTCTCATATAATAGGCAGGCATAGGTGGGCATTTATTGACTTATGACATACCAAGTTTGTGAATTGTGAAATGATAATACTGTATAATATATTGGTATGGCAATGTTGGTTGGTATGATTTCTTTTAGTTTAACAAATATTGATAATGGAGTAACAACCAAGATCGGTATCTCGATTTTCAATGAATCTGTGGGTTGACAATAGTCTCATTCAATATGAATAATTACCACAATATCACCTTCTCAACTAACAACATGTGGTGGTGTGATTCAGTGAGAGGGAATAATTTGGAATCATGGAGGATAGCCTATATTGAAAGCATTTACATTCTCACTACCTCCCACTAGTTAAAATACATTTCCCTATCTAGTTGTATTTCCCTTATCTCATATATTCTGTACAAATTTCTTACTTTGATTCCTCACTTTGTCCATATGTAATTTGGAACACTGCAAACTAATACTACTGATTCCTTACTGGAATTTATGACAAGCAGTCAAGTTTAACTTTGTGATCGGACAATTTCTTCTCACTTATCCGGAATTCTGTGCACTTTTCAGTTCGTAATCTTATGGGTATAGAAATCCACCATTGAAACAGATGATGCGAACTAAATCTTTCTATAGTTTGTAAGATAATAGCTTGAAAGATAATATTGAGAAAAATTAATAAGGACATAATTGATTTCAATATTCATCAAGGATTGCTTAGATTCCAGTATTGTATTCATCGTATAGCTATTGAGTTTCCAAATCAGCATAATCAAGAGGATGTACGCGAGTTGAGATAGTAGTTTAGTCCGAACGCCGAAGTGCGTCACTCCTGTTGTGTTTCAAACTCTCTCAGCAACCCGCTTTAATTCCAAGATGTTTCATTCATGAAGCTCCAGAGCACACATCTATGAATAATTTTGTTCGGTAGGTTTTTTCAACAATAATATTCTCTTCTTGAAATTGCTACTCTACACGTCTTATTCTGCATGCGTACAAAAATGTGTATAATGTTTTTAGGATAGATTCTAAACTAAAAGATCAAATTGAGGTTGATTTATGAAATGTCAAGGAGCAATGAATCAATTGAAATATCAATATTCAATGTCACCAATAAGAAACAAATATCTAACGTTCAATAATTCCAAATGAAATTTACACTTTATCAAAGATGTCATGTTGTGGAACTTTTTAATAAACTTTGTGGATCTGACAACCTTTGTTTTCACTTACCTAAATTCTGAATGTTATTCCCTTTTTTTGGCTGATTTCCAGATGAGGCATGAACAAGCTATTTGGCCTTATTTTAAAGGTCGAAAATAAAGCTCGGCCATGGAAGAATCTCGGAACAAGGAAATAAATCTCGGCCATGGAAATAAAGCTCGGACAAGAGAGAAGTGTTGGGACATTCAAGTATTGTTGTACACTTACTGACTCCTCAATTAATCCCTTTCCAATATATCTATAATACACAATCTTTGGTTGATTAGCCATTATTTGAAAACTGAACTGTGTTTTAATAATTTTAAAGTTTTTTAAACGGGTGTTTGATTTTCATTTATTTTTCAACTATAATACACAGATGATAATAATAATAACGATAGGGTAAAGAAGGATAATAATCAGTGCAAGAATTACTCACTCCTAGAAATATAATTAAATCCTTTACTTATAGGTAGCAAGGTAGCATACATTCAAAATCTGAATGAAATCTAAATCACTGTGAAAGTCAATAACCGCTGACAACCACCATTCCCTGACTTCTGGGAATTTATTGCGGTAATGTTGGTGAGAGGGGCACTTCCTCTGGAACTCCCCACCAGTTGTCGCCATTGAAGCTATACAGCTAATGACAATACTGTAATTTGAAAAAAATTACAAATAAAACATGTATTTCTGAAAAAAGGTTCATTTTGAGAAGACATTAATATCGAAATATCACACTCATAATTTATTGAAACATTTCTATTATCAATGCAATTTTTTGCAACATCATTTGAAACCATGCATTTCAAAGCAAATGTGACTTGGTTGGTCTGCATTGGAGCTTTCTTCTGAAGGTAGAAGTGTTGTCTGTTGATTACTGTGAATTCCTCGCCACGTTTTTAGTCAGCCAACATCGATCTCTCTTGTTTAATAGTGGAGGAGGCGGCTCATTGGAATGCAGCACATTTCCTAGTTGTTTCAAGACTAAGAGAGTTTCAGAGACGCTGCGAACTTTCGGGAATAGAATAGAGATGAGTCTGGCGAAATCGCACGAAGAAACACGGATAAATAATCGCCGTTCTGACCTTTCCTCCTCGTTCGAGAATTCGAGGAGATTGTTCCTAATTCGGTGCTTATAGGAAGTTGACTGTTCAACAAGAACGAAATAAGTCACGCGGAAAGAAAACTCGTTAATTCTCTGTGGAGTACAAAATCTTCTGCATATACAACAGAAATCTCCAATAAACTTTCAACTGGCCAATGAATATTGATGGAGCGCAGATAACACTTCTCATTTTTCTCAAGTACTCTGTTATTCCATTCCCATTCTTTTAAACTTTTCTCGTGAGAACTGCAACTGCTTTACCATAATTCAACATCGATTTTAATGTCTTACGACTTCCTTATAACTTTATGACTCGCGAGAACAAAGAGTGAATAATGCATGAGAGCCACAAAATCTTCTATCAATAGTAATTCATATTACACCTCAATCTCCTCCATTTAATAATAATTAATCTACTTCAGCACATTCATTACACTGGAATACACAATCAGAACACTTTGAATCATATTCAATAGGCAATGTATTGCGTATTGCCTATCGTTCTCCTCTACATGATATTAGTAGAAGTCCTTTAATCTGTCACGATCAAGACCGGCTGCTAAGCGCTGGGCTCTGGGCTGCTTGAAATTCCGGACTATCGAGCGGCCTCCTCTTCAATAGTGTAGGTTTTCACTCAAACAATAATGTATGCACCGAGCAAGGTGTACATGCATAGATCGTGATAATTTTAATAACGATTGTGTACATATATGTACTACGATAACATGTCAACATTTTATACAATGAAATGTAGACGTAGGCTAAATAGCTAAAAACATATTTTTTATTTGAAAAAGTCACGAATTTACTAAAACTTCCCAAAAACCTCTGGGTAATACCAAACGCATCTAAATCATCCCAGAAACCACCCAGAATGCTTCCTGAGTAGCTTTTGAGCGTTTTCATTTGTTTAAAGAATTTTCTGGAAAAATTATTACAATTTTCCGGAGCGATTCCGGATGATCTGTCAGATTCTGCACGATTGGATGCCGAACTAAAGAACTTTTACGTCTGCTCAATCATAAATTATTATTAGTCAATTCTTTGAACGATACATAAATTCTATCAAATACTATTAGATAATACCTCGTATTTAGGAGGACCTGATAATACGGTATCAAATATATTGAGAGAGTTATAATAATTTTTAATTACATGGCGAACGCTACAATATAAGTACACTCACAAGTTTGTTATCAATTTAATATCAGGGTTTCTTTATTTTGATGCCCACATGATATCTGAGCTCCTGCATTGGTATGATTGGAAAATTGTAATTGAAAGAGTGAGTGATAATGAGAGAGATTGTTTCTCACGTGAACTTTCTGATTCACATTCAAATTTCTGTCCTATATAGGCCTAGGGCTACATAGAAAGGGGAATACCATGTTCAAAAGAAAGAAAGTGAATGGAGGAAAGAAGAAAATGTTACTTGTTGAGGGAATACGAGGAGAAAGAAGCTTGTGATGAGGAAATTCTTGATAAAGGGCTATTTCAAATTTATTGATCCATCTTCTAAGGCGTCTCTCCTGTATGAGACAAGGCATGTATTTACATGATACTGTGAATGATCAAGGAGCGGAGATTCTTGCCTCAAGTTTGGAACTCATGGTTGTGAGTTCCTGATAGCAAGTTTCTCAATACGTGCTCAAAAAAAAGTTATGTTCAAGGAAAATACGTCCTCTGATGGGAAACCTCTGAGAAGTTGTTTCCATGAAAAGCTCAAAATATAATAAGCATGTTCTTTAAACTCAAAAAATTGAACTTTGAAAAAACCTTAGCAATACAGATTGGATGTGATTTCATACCAATTGTACATGTAATTTGATCTACACTGAAGGAGTAGGTAGTTTATGTAAGCAAAGAAGACATTTTGGGAAGATGTGAAAATGACTCATGATCGGTCAATATTGATTCAAAAATTATAAATTAACTCTAAAATTTTAGGAAACATTTTGCTCTACAATTTAAGACCAAATTTATAATTTTGAATCAATATTGTCCAAGCTGGAGTCATTTTTCTATCTTTCCAGAATGTTTTTGCTTGGACAGACACAGCTTGGACACTGTGAAGCCATGCCGTTTTTCACTGATTTCAAGTGCAGGATAGTGATTGAGTGAGAGATGTTAGTAAGTCAGTAGTATAAACTTATAATGTAATAAGTATTAGTATCTCAGGTATCGACTGTAATACTTTTTCATTGATGAATCGATTTAAGCCGCGTATCGACAGTGCGAGGTGCATATGTCACGCATGCCTCAGGACACATGTGTGGTCTTGCACTTTTGTAACCTCGTATGCTCGCTGCGAGCAGGGCCGTATTTCTAAATAGGCTAAGTAGGCTGCAGCCTAGAGCGGCAAATTTTAAGGCGGCAAATTAGGGAAAAAATCAAAATTTATAAAATAATTTCAAAAAATAAATTACATTTTCTCTACAATTTCTAAATTTACTTTGAAAAAACATGACCTACCAGTAATTCTTAGAACGTAGTTGCCTATCATTTTAATGCATTACAAAATCGGTTTGATCTCTGAATACACTAAAAGTACGGTGCAATATTAGACTTAAACTCAACATTCAAAGAGAAAGGGAGATTCCTATGCCAACTTATTCTATACAGCCCTTTGTATGATAAAATGTGATTTTAGGGGTTTTGAAGTTGTAAGGGGTTTTAAATCGCTACATGGACCACTGAACATAGAAGTGTGAATTTGTTCTTAAATTTTAAAAAAATGAATTTCGGCAAGAGGGATTTTGAAATAAGGATGCAAGTGTTTCTAATTCAAAGTCACTAGCTTTCAAAATATCGGAATAATTCCTGTGAAAAAATATGGAGTTCAAAAAAATGTAACTTGGAAACAGTTGATGATACAGAGTAGTAATTAGTCTCAATTTATTCCAAACTTTGTTCTCTAGAAAAAGCATGCATGGAATTTGTTCGTCCGACGCTTGGTTCGGCTACAATTCACGAAAAACTGAAATTTTTCACCTTTTACCCCTCTCCCCCAAAACCCGACGCTTGAATGGGTGTAACCTTTTACCAAACAATAAAGGTACAAGAGGTAAAGGGGTACAAGTTGGCATCCTTCATTTCATTTCATTTTCATTTTATTGTTTATTTGCCATTGGCTACTGTAAAGTAGCCAGGCTTCCTCTTTGGATGTTGAGTTTTGGTATTTTTTTGAACTAATTGCATTTGTACTATGAAGTCCACAAAATATTTCTTACTACATGCCCATCTATATGCATATATCTCACCATCTTACTACTGATATGGCCCTGACTGCCGCTTACCCACGTATCCCCCATAACGACTCGAAAATAAGCAAAGTATAAGTCTCAAGGAGGCGGCAAATTTACATTTAGCCTATAGGCGGCATACTCTTAAATCCGGCCCTGGCTGCGAGCACGCGAACAAATTGGCAAGCGCCATCAAGCGGGAGACAAAGCAGCTAAGCTCTGACAATTAATAATTTTGTCTTTGGAGGTTGGTTTGTGCTCAATTAGTAGATAAAAAATTGAGGCAATGTTTATTATTGCATATTAAGACCTTCTGCACCCAAATAGAATTCTGAATCAAAAAATGCTTTGGAATGAGGTACAATTTTGAGGTTAGTTTGTAGAATTGTGCGTTGTGCGAGGCAGAGGCAAACAGGATAGGTATCCACTTCTTAAAGCACGCCTCGAAGTGAGGCACCTTTGAGCACGGCCCTTCTACCGACAAACACACTGCTTGCCTCGAATTGTGCGCCACGTTTGCCTCGCTGCCAGCAAACCCGGTATCGACAGTCCAAGGCATGCGTCCTGAGGCATGCGCGGCACATGCTCGCACTGTCGAAACGGGCCTTTATCCTTTAGCTCTTTTCGAAATAATTATTATAACATCTGTGTTGAGGGGAGAGATATAAAGAAGCGTCAATGGTTGTTTTTCAGTAATTCTAGTTCTATCCAGAGCACGTGTGCAATCGTGATGCTTTTTAACAAGCAATATCAATAGCTTCAATGATTGCTATCAATTGGGATTGAGAGTTTTCAGCATCATTATCTGCATAGCATGGATGGAATTCAGCCGTCCCCGGTCAGAGTGTATGGTGAATTGGCGTTGGAAAGTCAATTGGTTTTTCCCTAGAGGTATGCTCCACCACTCGACCGTTGTAAATCCCACTGAGTAGCTAGTTAGTTTCTATTTCCAAAGAGGTCGGCTCAAGTTGAATTCATCTGACCGCGACAACCTCTTTACTTCCCATCTCTCCTCAATACCACAACATCTCTCTAGTTCTTCCCTACAATTTGTTTTCAGATTTTGCTGCTTGTAATCTGTATCACAAACAACTTAATTTCAGTCAGAATGAAGGTTAAAAGCATCGCAATGCCTCAATGGAGTAGTTCAATAGTTAGGCCCATTCTACACAGGCATAGCAAACGCGGCGTTAACGTCGCGTTGACGCGTCAAAAATTTTTGCAAACTACACGAGGCGTAGCAAACGCGTGAAGAGAAAATCAAAATGGCTGATAAACCTAACCTAGAAAAAGTGATACAAAACCCAGTTGATCAACGCGCGCTCAACAGAACACATTGTGTTGAATGGTCTTGTCTACACGAGCGAAATAATCACGCGTTCTCAACGCGTTGCTAACGCCCAGCTAACGCCGACCTCGACGTTGGCAACGCGTTGACGCCCGCTGACGCTGAGAAAACGCGTGATTATTTTGCTCGTGTAGACAAGCCCATTTAACACAATGTATTCTGTCGAGCAACGCGTTGCCGACGCGACGTTAACGCCGAGTTTCCTACGCCCGTGTAGAATGGGCCTTATCATCAAGAAAAATATGTTATTTTTCCAAGAGTTGAACGCTGGCATCATCTTTAATAAACAAAAATGCCTGGCTGAACAAAATAGAAATTATCAACTCTATTTTTTCCAAGTAGACTGGGATTTTCCTAATGGACTATAAGCTGTTACCAGCTATAAGGTAATTTTCCGATACAATTATTATATCTGTGATATTCATATTCAGAAATCGTACATAGTATAAAAAAGCATGAACAGTATATGATAATATTCAATTCGATTTCTCACTAAAAGAAGAAAAATATCAGTAGCTTTATGATGATTTCTTCCATTTCTATAAATTATTCGTTTGAAAAGT
Source organism: Sogatella furcifera (assembly GCA_017141385.1). Classification (NCBI taxonomy): domain Eukaryota; kingdom Metazoa; phylum Arthropoda; class Insecta; order Hemiptera; family Delphacidae; genus Sogatella; species Sogatella furcifera. The sequence continues at coordinate 32,615,260 of CM029550.1, forward strand.
GATGTTATATCATAACTTCAGTTGGACTACGTAAACTTTCGGGAGATGAATAGTAATAAGGGCAGAGCCTTATCTCATTTATCATCTCACGAATCAATTTAATTCATTCAAATTTGATTATGTAAATGTATCTTTGAATAGATGAATATCCCAAAATGAATAAAGCGTAATAAATACTAATTTATCAATCTTGTATAAATTTGTATAAATTACTTAAAAGAGTGAAAACAGTTAAGTGTCCATAACTCATCATTGGAAAGGTTGGAATGTTCTTCCATACATCAAAAGCTAATAAATTGGACATTCACAAAGAATTGTTTCCTGATTTATGCGTAATGATGAATAGTATACTATAATAAATACAATAATTGTAATGATTTATTTTTCATTTTTAATTCCTTATTGATGAAATTATTGTTGATTATTACATTGGATTAAGCATAATTAACAATGCTAATGAGTCTCACAAAATGTCTGTCTGTGTTGCAAATTCAGTGCTTCGGAGAGACCAGCTAAGTTTGGAAACAAGCGCAAACTTGGGATGTGGCGTAAACGGCACTTGGTTTGTACAGCGTTAAAACAGGATAAGCCTCGTACGTTCCTTATCAGCTGCTTCAAAATAAAGACGACGTTCGAATTCACCTCATTAGCTTAGCTGAAAGTGGAGTGAGAGCAGAGAGTCTTTAAGGTTGCTGGCGAAATGCCACAAACTCTTTATCCTTATCAGTCCACTAATTCGGGTCACATCAGCGACCCGGCTGCCTGCTTATATGCAGACTGCTAGCATCTTATTGTTTATTACTGAAACACCGATCTCATATCATTGCTTATTAGCTGAATGTAATCGAAATCTATTCGAATAGACACACTGACCGGGATACATTATTGTCTCTAGGATACATCAAATCACCAGGATGCATTAAACGGGATCACATCTCTAGGATACATTGACCGGGAAAGTAGCACAAACAGATAATATTCACTCAATACACTCATGTTTAGTCTGTCCAAGCAAAGAAGACCCCTGGCGAGTTGAGAAAATGACTCCAGCTCGGTAAATATTGGTTAAAAAATTATTGATTTGGTCTCAAATGTAGGAAACATTCTGATTTACAATTTGAGACCAAATCAATATTTTTTGAACCAATTTTGACCGAGCAGGAGTCATTTTCACATCTTGCCAGAGGGTCTTCTTTGCTTGGAAAGACTATAACAAGAATCTAGCTATGATAGTGAGCATCACAGATACATCAAGTATATTGTGATGTCGAAATCATCCAATTGATTAATTTAACTTCAAATGAGTCTTCAAGGCACTCAATGCATCAACCGTATCTTGAATCGTACATAATTAATCTGTTCATAATATATATATATATATATATATATATATATATATATATATATATATTGTAGCTGACTATTTTGGGAATCCCTAATAAAACCTGTAATTTCGAAGTTTCATTAATTTGGCCGGATGCCGTCGGTAGGCTTGGTTGGTGTAGGATGACTCCCTCCGTAGCAGCTGACACAATAAAACAATTCTCAGTCGGATGATGGGCAAGTAATAAATTCGCAAATGTTTTTCTATTTGCGAATTCCTGACCACTTTCCGACCAAGAATTATTTGAAGATTTGGAGACGTTCGTGGAGCAGATATCCAGATGACTCCGATGATCCCAGTAGAACCTAATACTACTTAAATTTAAATAGTCTCTCAAATCCCCAACGCCTCCACAATAGGAATATATTTCAATCACCCGGGAATTCGCAAAATAATTAATTAATTTCAACGAGGAAAGATACCTCAAATATTGAATTATGGTTGAAGTAATATTAAATTTATTAAGAGCTCTCCGGCTGAATGGAATTCCACAAGAATTTATGGAGTCGTTGGCAACTGAGAGAACAAGCAAGCATAAATTCACTGAGATTAATATATTGATTTGATCATTCAGTTGATTGCAGAGAAGATTTATTGAAAACTGGGTATTATTCATACACCAGATAATTAAATTGAAAATATTCCCCAGGGACTCTTGGGTGTTTGATTCACCTGTCGAGTATGTGGGTGGAAATTGAAATAATAAATGACAGTATGTCAAAGTACCTAATACCTGGCGACAATTGAGTGGGAAAAAATTATTGTAACACCAGTTTGAACAAAGACTAAGATTTATTAGCCAATTCAGAAGTTTGAAATCGAAGATCATTAATTGAATAATAATAAATTGAATTTAAATTGATGACAAAAATGTTAATTTCTGTTAAAAAGTTTTTTTAGAATTGAATTAGGCTTTGGCCTAAGGTCCACACAGTGATTTGAAGGAAAGTCCTTGTTCTTCATTCACAAGTAATAAATTAATTTGAATTGACGCTGTTGATAAATTTTGGAGAATTTAATAAATTCTGTTGATTGCTCACCAATATATCGTAGCGCTGAGCTCAGCTTAAATCACAGACACTTTGCACTGGCGATGACTCTCACTGGTTTCCAATTTATCACAGGCACTTTTTTATTGTGAGAAGAATTTACATGGAGAACAAAGACTTGATGGGGACAATTAACAAAAATAGGAACTCAAACAATAATTACATTTAAGACATTTAGAATTTTTAAAGCTTTAAAATTTAGGGATCCTGGTTGGTGATCCTTCTCGTTCAAGGGTAGGTTCTCGTCTGCCATGAGGTAAAATTCCTCAAGGAGGAAATTAGGAATTAGAACTTTCTAGAAGAACTAAAACCCACGTGACCTAATTTGGCCAATAAGAAAAGAGAAAGGACCCTCAGTAATGCAATTATCCAATAGGATTTTGCCATGTACTTGAGGGAAAAAGACCAACACAGGTGAGGCAGAGAAAGAAAGATTTAAATCAAGCAAAAAATAAATTTGTCACATGAGTGAGCAAACAAATACAAATACAATAAATAGCAAATAAAAGGGCAGGAATGAGCAGATTTTGTTATCACAGACAATTTTTAAAACTAATGGTTACAGACACCGGGTTGCTAATCAGCTGTTGATAACGTGATTGACAGTTCAGTACTTGGCAAGAGCCATTCTAACCACAATTCCAGGTAAACAATAATAATTGTAGTGCATTTCAATAATAGTATTGCAGTGCAATTATTACAAAATAAATTGCAAAGAATGTGAATGGAATCAGTTTGTGAAATAATAAATATTTGAGTATACAATTCACATAAGTAATTTTTAATTTCTAGTATGTATTTACCAACTTTCTCGTAATGATTAGCCCCTTGATAATTGCTCCCTGACATAAAGCCCCCAAATTAGAAAGGTTTATAAATATAAATTTTTCTAATTTCACCGTCTCAGAGCAATTGACACAAAATAATCATGTAGCTACGACATAGGATCCAAACATATGAATAAACCAATTACAATGATCTGCATTTAGAAAAATTGCATAGTGCACCTTTGTGCAGATATGCACAGCTTATGGCCTCAGCCGTGGTGCCAGTAAGCCACAAAATAAAGTCCGGGATATGTCCTGCAGACTACTAAGATTGTGTAGAGGCATTATAGTTGCATACACTAATCTGAATTCCCTACGATGACAGGATGGGTAAGCTACAAGCCCCCATACCGGTCACAGAACTAAAGCAGAGTGTAGAAAGGTGAAATATGAAAGATCTGCGTAATATACAATTAAGTGCAAGACTGCTACATAAAAAAGAAGGATGGCTGTCAATGGAATTACAATTTAGGTTCAATTTTATCAATCAATATATTCACAATAACTAATTTTCTTTGAAATGCAGTATGCTACAAGTTTACAGTGATGGTTAATTAAAATTCTGTTTATCTGCTCATTTATAGTTGTTTTCTTATCCTACCACAATGCTCATAATTTCTGGCTTTTAAGTGACAGCAATACAATAATTAAACAACAGTTAAGTATCATAATTCATAATACAAGTTTGTAATATTTCAATATTTTTTATAAGGCTGCAAAAATGCCTAAAATGTGCAGTGCACTAATTTGACAAATATAAATTATTGGCTACAATAGTTTGAGCCTTTGAGTAACAAAAATGACTTGAGGTCTCATGATCAATGTGAGAATTTTTCAATAAGTGCAAATATTTGTTCTATTCAGTTTTTTCACACAAAATATAACATAAAAATACAATTATTAGCTTTGAGCTGCAAAGGAAACATGCCTATACTACAAAATTCCTAACATTCACATCCTATCCTAATAATACCTTAAACCAGCATAGTTAATAATAATTAGTAATATATCACATAATATCTTTTGTATCACAGTTTTTTTTTAAGTTTTAATTTACTTTAGTTAACTTTAATTGGTAATAGAAAAAGCAATACTTATTTTGACTAGATTTTTTTTTTCAATTTTTTTTTCATTTATTAATAATAATTTTTTTTTTTTTAATATTTTTTTAAAATTTATTATTATTATTATTATTATTATTTTTTTTTTAGTCTGTGATATCAGCTAGTATAATAATATAGAAAATATAAGTAGGATATTTAATATAGTGAATCTATATTTCTGCTAATGTGCAGCAAGCAACAATATATAAACATTTAAACAAGCTTAACACTAATTTACAAAAGACCATGTTTGTGTTGCGGGTTGATGATGTGTTGACGTGATGCTGATGATGCAGTGACGTGGTGGGGCGATGTAATACGGCAACATGATGCGGCAACGTGGTGCAGCAACGCAATGCGGCAACGTGATACAGCAACAATGGATTTGTGGTTGGTCATATCTCAAAGTGGTTGAAATGTATGTTTCTTCTATTGAAGCTGGCTGCAGATGATTGGACGATTTGTCAGTATCTCTGCAGGGTACCAGTTCTTCTTCTTCAAAAGAGATCCGTGAAGCGGGTCCAGCTGTTACAGGTAGCACAGTTTACAGAATCCTGTGGCAATCAAGTTGTGATTGACCTGACATGAAGTTGGCAGGCAGTACGGGCTTACAAGATTAGAGATACCGTAGCAGTGAGGCTGGCCTGACTTGAAGATGGCAGACAGTACGGGCTTGCAAGAGTGTTGTACCGTAGCAGAGAAGCTGGTCTGACTAGGTGTTGGCATCACACCCAAAACATCCTTGTTAGCAGGCAAATTTGGTCACATGAGTTGTTATTTTTCATTTTGACCTTGCCCAGAAGAGGAAAAGTATCTCTTGAAGAATGAAAAATTCCCATCACAACTCCATAGAACATTTCATAAATCTTCAGAGAAAGGCAGTTCACATTTTGTGAAAATTCTCCTTTCATCTTGAATTTGCCTTGTATGAAAAGCTCACTTGCAGGCAGGAAATGTTGCTTGTGGAAGATAAAAAATAAATTTGAAGTTCTCTGAGAGAGGTAGTCCATATCTGAAGACAACTGAATTTTCTTCTTAAACTTGCCCCTGGTTGAGAGAACATCACCTGAAGGCTGGAAAATTTCAAGTTGAGACTCCATGGAAATTATCAGTGGAAGGCAGTCCTGGTTGAAGAAAAATCTCCTCTTCATCTTCACCCTGCCCCGTAGTGATAGGACATCTCTAGAAGGTGGAAGCATCTGTGGAGTGAGTCTGTTCAAATGAGAGGCATCCAGAAGCAACTTCATGATCATGAGGTGAAAAACAGCTCTCAAGAAGAAATAGACAGTTTTCTTTCTTCTCCTTTGGTCCTGCTTGACAGACACCCTAGCAGATGGACGGCACAACAACAGAATTCTGACAGAGGCCTCCGATTTTCCACTGTAAGTAATCTCTGTAGGATGGTGGTCAAGTTGACAGTCTGCGTTGTCCTCGTTTTTAAACTGCGTGCCACGGCTGTGTGTGAAGACAGTTTGGTCATTTGAACCGGCTCGCCTGCGACGACAGCGCCGTTTATGCAGTTTTTGTTGCTGGCGACTCCTAGTGGCTCTCTTTGACGACTGCCCCTTGAGCGTGACGTCACACAGTGCACGACAATGACGGCCTGATTCACGACGGTCTTGCGGTGTGGTGGGCGCGCGCCGACTGTCAAGGTTGTTGACGTTCTGATAACGATACGAAGTACCGTTATGTTGGCTCTTTATGTTGACTGTACCTGCATTGCATTGTCTGCTGCAGTTATTAATGGAATTGTCATTAAATTGTCCACAATTACAAGTCTCCTCATCACATTCCTCTTCCAATGTTTCATTCAATATCGTAATACTACTTTCGTTCTCCAGTTGAATATTAGCATAATTGTTTGCTAATATTAATGAGTTCTCTAATGTTTCGTCATTCTCCTCAGACTCATTATTGCAAGTCAAAATTGATTGTGATTCAAGTTTTGAGGTTAGTTGTTTACAATCAGTTTCATTTACTTGTATAGGAAGTGCACTCAAGTCAGGTCTGTTCAATGAGTGAACTATTTCCTCGTTCTCATTATCATTCAATTCTGAAGCTTGCCTCGATATTTCCTCATCAGCATCTTTCTTCAATTCACTTTTATTCACCTCCTCATTCTGAAAAATAACAGTTGTTGCATTGTTGTTTACTGTAGATCCTCCATTCATTCCTTGTCTAGCTTCTTGAAGCGCGGTTATTTGCTGTTTAGCTTCTCTATAAAAATCATTATAATTTTCCTCTTGCTTCTCTAATCCTTTTCCAATTGAATCAGTTATCTTCATAATATAATCAGCAAGAATATCCCACTCATTTATAATCGGCTTGGCGGGTGTAGTTGGCCGGTCGACAACGTCAAAGCTGGAATTATCCATGATGAGTGGAGATAATAATGATGAAATTACAGCATAGAGAATAGGAAGAAGTCAGCAAAGCAGCATGCATGCGGAGTCAAACGTGAAAAGTGATGAAAAGTGAGTAGTGATGTGAATAATTGAAGTGTTGAAAAATGGATAACGAAACCAGGTTAGTAGAAACTCTTGAAGTTCTTGTAGAAAGTAGAAGCTGAAAAATCGCACCTACCCACAACACAAAACACGGTAAAACGCGCGCGACCATATACAGACGAAAACTATAATAAATTACTTAATCACTAATATTTATAATCATTTTACAACTACCCTTAAACTAATTAATGAGTTCCACAAATGTGCGGACAAACACAATTAAATTGAAATCTGCTCATTCAGGGACAATTAAATTGATTTCTGTGTGAACCTGAGGTAAGCCTGCTAACTAAATTCCACTCATTTATCGCCAGATAATTTAGGCTAGTAATATATGACAAGTGAAAAATATTAAAACTAATAGTTGCTGGCTCCACAACAGTTTCTGAAAGAAAAACAATATTAATTAGAGTCTCCTGATGGCCTCTGAGTTCCTGTAATAGAATGCAATTATTAATCATTAATTGAACCCCTCCTCCACTGTGGTTAACTGTTCCGGGCACCAATTATGTAGCTGACTATTTTGGGAATCCCTAATAAAACCTGTAATTTCGAAGTTTCATTAATTTGGCCGGATGCCGTCGGTAGGCTTGGTTGGTGTAGGATGACTCCCTCCGTAGCAGCTGACACAATAAAACAATTCTCAGTCGGATGATGGTGGCAATAAATTCGCAAATGTTTTTCTATTTGCGAATTCCTGACCACTTTCCGACCAAGAATTATTTGAAGATTTGGAGACGTTCGTGGAGCAGATATCCAGATGACTCCGATGATCCCAGTAGAACCTAATACTACTTAAATTTAAATAGTCTCTCAAATCCCCAACGCCTCCACAATAGGAATATATTTCAATCAATTCGAATTCAAAATAATTAATTAATTTCAACGAGGAAAGATACCTCAAATATTGAATTATGGTTGAAGTAATATTAAATTTATTAAGAGCTCTCCGGCTGAATGGAATTCCACAAGAATTTATGGAGTCGTTGGCAACTGAGAGAACAAGCAAGCATAAATTCACTGAGATTAATATATTGATTTGATCATTCAGTTGATTGCAGAGAAGATTTATTGAAAACTGGGTATTATTCATACACCAGATAATTAAATTGAAAATATTCCCCAGGGACTCTTGGGTGTTTGATTCACCTGTCGAGTATGTGGGTGGAAATTGAAATAATAAATGACAGTATGTCAAAGTACCTAATACCTGGCGACAATTGAGTGGGAAAAAATTATTGTAACACCAGTTTGAACAAAGACTAAGATTTATTAGCCAATTCAGAAGTTTGAAATCGAAGATCATTAATTGAATAATAATAAATTGAATTTAAATTGATGACAAAAATGTTAATTTCTGTTAAAAAGTTTTTTTAGAATTGAATTAGGCTTTGGCCTAAGGTCCACACAGTGATTTGAAGGAAAGTCCTTGTTCTTCATTCACAAGTAATAAATTAATTTGAATTGACGCTGTTGATAAATTTTGGAGAATTTAATAAATTCTTGTTGATTGCTCACCAATATATCGTAGCGCTGAGCTCAGCTTAAATCACAGACACTTTGCACTGGCGATGACTCTCACTGGTTTCCAATTTATCACAGGCACTTTTTTATTGTGAGAAGAATTTACATGGAGAACAAAGACTTGATGGGGACAATTAACAAAAATAGGAACTCAAACAATAATTACATTTAAGACATTTAGAATTTTTAAAGCTTTAAAATTTAGGGGATCCTGGTTGGTGATCCTTCTCGTTCAAGGGTAGGTTCTCGTCTGCCACGAGGTAAAATTCCTCAAGGAGGAAATTAGGAATTAGAACTTTCTAGAAGAACTAAAACCCACGTGACCTAATTTGGCCAATAAGAAAAAGAAAGGACCCTCAGTAATGCAATTATCCAATAGGATTTTGCCATGTACTTGAGGAAAAAGACCAACACAGGTGAGGCAGAGAAAGAAAGATTTAAATCAAGCAAAAAATAAATTTGTCACATGAGTGAGCAAACAAATACAAATACAATAAATAGCAAATAAAAGGGCAGGAATGAGCAGATTTTGTTATCACAGACAATTTTTAAAACTAATGGTTACAGACACACCGGGTTGCTAATCAGCTGTTGATAACGTGATTGACAGTTCAGTACTTGGCAAGAGCCATTCTAACCACAATTCCAGGTAAACAATAATAATTGTAGTGCATTTCAATAATAGTATTGCAGTGCAATTATTACAAAATAAATTGCAAAGAATGTGAATGGAATCAGTTTGTGAAATAATAAATATTTGAGTATACAATTCACATAAGTAATTTTTAATTTCTAGTATGTATTTACCAACTTTCTCGTAATGATTAGCCCCTTGATAATTGCTCCTGACAATATATATATATATATATATATATATATATATATATATATATATATATATATATATATATATATATATATATATATATATATATATGTGTGTGTGTGTGTGTGTGTATATAGCTACAGGCTTTCATTAAAGTTGAAAGCTTATAAAGTCAAGCTGATTAAAAACAGAATTTACAAGTTCTAAATTTCAAATGAGTTTGAAAATACAAGAGAATGTGTTGTTGATAATTATTTCCTCTTAGGGCTACTGTATTCGTTAAAACTCTGAATAATTAAAATCAAAGTACCCTTTTTTATTAAATTTACATTTTTTATTTTACACTACATGTTTTGGCGAAATACATTGAGATATAATTTCATTCAGGAGATTGAAAAATAAAATAAAAGAAAGAATAAGAGAGTCTTAGAAAGATCAAAGGAAGGCTTGAATCTATATGTAATAAACTGAAAAATAAAGCGGCATTAATTTCAAAAGCTGACAAAGGGAATACTACAGTGAAAAAAATCAGATTATAATGAGAAAGTAGAAAAGTTCATCAGAGACAACAAATTTGAAAATCTAACAAGAGACCCAACTCAAGAATATGGTAAAAACATTCATTGAATAATATCTAAATGTAAAACTATTTCAAAATTGGACCAATTTAAAATGAAGATGATAATCCTGCATCTCCATTATTCAGAGGTCAACCCAAAATTCACAAAGTATAGTACGGAGGCAAGTGTTACAAAAAAGGATTCCCGTGAGCCTATTGAGTAAAGAACTTTGGGAGTGGTATCAATCTCTTCGTTTTGACCTGGAGAAAAATAATATCAGCTCTCCGAGGGGTGCGTCACCTTTAATCCAAGATGGCGTCCGAGAATTTCAGAGTTCCACTGTTTCGGCCATAACTCAGCCATTTTTTAAGATATCCTATAATTTTTTTCTCAAATTGTTCCTTATAGAATTATCTAAATGAGCTATACAAAACATATCTTCCAAAACGTATAAATAATGAGTTATAAATTTTTTATATAAAAAATGATGGAATTTCTTATGAAAATTTTCGTTTTTCTGTCTCTAGTTTTTTTTATGCATCAGATAGACGAAAATGTTAAATCTATAGGTTATAGATCTATTTTTTAGCTTCACAACCATGTGGCTTTGAAGGCTTTTCCTGCCTCGATGAAGGGTACAGCGCGACCCAAAGAGGGGCTTGCGCGGGGTAAGGCAACTAACATGTTATATAAAAACTATGTTCCTTCATGTCTCCTTGATGTTAGAGACTTAAAAATGGTATCAATCTCTTCCTTTTCCTCTTTAGATTCAGAATATCTATGATAATTATGCACTAAAAAATGCTTTTCATCTCGATAAAACAAGATGGCGGCCATTAAATGCCTATTTTTGTTATATCCTTAACCATTTGATATTTTTTGGTGATATCTCAAGTATTTTTCTCTTAAAATGTTCTTCATGAACAGTTCTACGATATTTATACAGGAGAAATGTGTTCAAGACCCATAATAGATAAGTTCAGATTGATTTAAAGATGAGAAAAATTTGATCACATGCAAAATCTTACGTTAACTCTAATCAATTCATTGTCCAACTACAAAAAACCAAATGTGAATAATGCATTGGATAGAAAAATATTTCAGCTTTCTAATGATGTATTCACAAAGCTTGTAGGAACGCAAATGATGTATAGAGCTTCAGCGAAAGAAGCGCTCGTGCAAGTCACACTGCATTCATTCTGCCAAAATATTCACTTTTTACTGCATCAAAGAGGAAAAAAATAATTTTTTCGTGATTCCTTCGTGATAAAAGCATGGAACTGGTATCAATCTCTTCATAATAACTGTCTCAATTGGATCATCGATGAAAAGATCCTTGAATATCATTTCTACTACAAAAAAACTGAGATGGCGGCCGAAGAAAGCAGTGTTTCACTATATTCGTTGTAAATTGAGAAATGCTTGATTCCAATCCGATATTATTTTTCTCCATGTCAAAACGAAGAGATTGATACCACTGCCAAACTTGTTTACTCAAAACGCACACGGGATTACACTTGTCCCTGTACTATTAGGCATACCATTAAGACTGGTAGTAAATTATCGAAATGCTCCAGCATACAAAGTTTGCAAATATTAGAATAGAACATTATTTGAAAAAATAATAATAAGAGATAACTACAGTATAAAAAACACGTATTAACTAGTTCAAAAAATTAAGGAAATAGAAATTCCAAATAATGCTATCTTTTGATGTAACCAGTATGTATACCAATATCCCAACAAATAATACTGTTGAGATTCTAAAACAAAACTTAATAAATAGTCATTTGATGATAATCAAATAGAAGATTTAATAGCATTGATAAAAACATGCATAGACCAAAATTATTTCAAGTTCAATGAAAAGATTTACAAACAGAATGAGGGACTGGCAATGGGTTCCCCGTTATCAGGTTATTTGGCTAAAATATACTTGAATGATTTAGAAAAATCCAAAATAATGAGTATAAATATAAGAATAACAGCAATCATTTGAGTAAAAATATTATATATTGGTGTTGATATGTGGATGATGTATTATGTTTGTATGATAATGAGGATAAAACCTATAAAGATTTGGAAGATTTGAATTTAATATCACCATCAATAAAATTCACAATGGAGGTTAAAGAAGAGAAAATAAATTTTCTAGATTTAATTTAACAATAAGTAAAAAATGCAATAAACATTATTTTAATATCTACAGAAAACCAACACACACTGATTCTTTAATTCCTAAAACTTACAATCATCCATGGCAACAGAAAATAGCTTCATTCATATCAATGGCATTTAGACTTATAAACATTCCAATGACAAAAGAAAATTGTGGAAAAGAATTGAAAATAATAAAATACTTGGCAGTAACAAATGGATACAATAGCTAACTGAAATTATTGATAAAATGGTTTATAGGCAGAACAAAAAGTGAAAGATAATTTATTGCAGAATAATAACAAGAATGCAGAAAACAAAGAATATATTTGTAAGCCGTACAACACAACATTTAATAAAGCTATTAGGAAAACTTTTGCAAAAAAAAATTCATTATAGGATATAGGACTAGTAATAATGAATTAATAAAAAGAAATCAAATCCAAAATTACAGCTGGATCAATTTAAGAAATCATATTCAATACAACTATTGATTTTCTTAATATTTTGAGGAATAAACTACTTAGAAGGTTTGTGAAATAAGACCAGTTGTTTTGGGGACTAAAGAAGCAATTGGCAAAGTTTTAACTATCTCACCGATCCAGACGGAATTCCAACGAATGATGAATTCAAAAAAATTATCATTTTGATATTGATCTGTTTTATGAAAATCAGAAAATAATTGAAAAATCCCATACATAATATTTGTTCTCTCTGAATTTATACATCTCGTATATTATGCACTATATCTCTCCCCATTTTTTTATAATGATCCATTTTCTCGGATCAAAGCCAGCAGATATTCCGCCGAAGGATCATTCACGATGTTATCTCTTAATTTTGATCAAATAATAATAATAATTTTATTTGTTTCGACAAACGCCAAACAAATGAGTTGAGTTGTACATAATATAACAATAGATTAAATAGGTATGTTTAAAAATCAAATACAGACTATCATTTCATCTTTCTTTTTTCATCTTTTTTTAGTAACTTCACATAAAAGAGTACAACAGGCTATCACCATGTATCACATGCAAATTTCAATAGAAATGTAACAATAATAGAAAACAGTAAAATGAGCAAACGTTTTAGCAATTTTAAGAGATATCACAATAACAATAGCAATCACATTTAGACAAATAAAATAGAACTACTCGGCATTTCTCCTAGTCAGGACTTTCAATAATTATTTATATACACTTCCAATTTTATCATTAAAATTAAACAGAAGAATCATGATTTTTCTGCTTCCTGATTAACATTATTGGTGTAACACAAAATAAGGAGCCTAAAACTTTCCTAAGCATAAAGCAGGACACTCTAAGAGGAAATGCGCTGATGACTCCATATAAGTATGACATGAATTTCGATCAAATAAAATATCATAATTATTTAATTGTATATTCCATTACAATCTTCATGATTATCTCACTCATATTCAGAAGATTCAGTCAGATATATTATATTCCAATTGCACGAATATATTTTGGTTTTTGAATTATCTTCAACTCATATCTATTTTTTGGGAAAAACTTCCACATCATTAACATTTTAGGAAAATTCATACATTGATTCCTTGGAAAAATAATTGTGGAAAATGTAGCGGTTAACTATATGGAGTGTATCACGTATGCATTTCAAAGTTAGAGTAAATTTTTACTTCATATTATGAGAATGAAATTGGAACAAAGCTCAGAACGTAGCTGTCAGCTTTTTCAGGCACGACTAATTAGCGGAGTCTTTGCATTATATAAAAGAGCCTTATTAGACACGTGTTCTCACAGGAGTCAACATTGTTTTTTCTCTCTAACTTGGTTTAAAGTTATAGGTGGTAGATTCTTTCATGCCGGTTTTTTTAAATAAATTAATTATGTCTACACATCCTCCACTATCCTCGTTTTAGTGCATTTCATTTGAAAAAAATGCACTATTAGTCTTGACCGGATAATCGCAAATATATGATGCGATGTATTTTTTACACGTTTCCGAGCCCCCAGAACACGAATCTGATGTCCGTTCAAATTCATATATTTATATATGTACAGATTCTTGTTAACACGATAACTCCCGAAGGGCTTGTCGGAGAGCGACCGAATTTCGCACAAAAATCATTAGTGTTAATATCTCGGTCAAGTTCGTTAACCAGCCAAATTGGTCCAAGGGAAGGGGGTGAAATTAGGGGATGAAAATTTTGAAAAATCACTACAAATCGACCAATGACTTGATCGTTTTGAAAATTATTTATTTATTTATTTATTTATCTATTAACAAGATTGAAATACAGTAGGATTGAAACACAGACAAAGTCCAAAACGTCTCTTCTTCCCAATTTTGGTTAAAATATTCAAGGTTATGTCCACACTTAAAACTTGAATTATACACAAATTTCAACTTCTGATGATAAAAAAACTATGAAACCGTATTTTAGAATTTGAAAGGTTGTTACATAAATAAAAAAAAACCAAAACACAGATAATATTATTCAAAATATTAATTTGTTAATATTAATTGTTAATATTATTAATTGGTGTGTATAATACCCTTATTATGCCCTACAATTTGAGCCATCAACGAAAAAAATCCAATAAAAAATGGCGGAGAAAATGGTAAATAATATGCCGAAAATTGTGTTTTTCTACAACTGCGCGTAAAACGCAGTTTTTACGAGCTGAATTCTCCTCGTAAAGAAGCCCATTTCTGAGCAGAATCTTAATTACGCTCGCTAACCATCTGCGCATGCGCAGTAGAATTACTTCACGCTCGCTAAGCAACTGCGCATGAGCAGTAGAGTCATTTTACGCTCGCTAATCAGCTGATCATGGCTCGCCAAAAGTAGGTCAGGTGGAGTCATAACATAACCTAATAAAAGTCGACAATGTCTGATTGTACCTGTACGGGTAATTACACAAGAGTAATTCAATAGTTTGCAGTATTTGATGACTGAAAAAACTGTAGATTAACAGATTCGTGCAGTTGTAGAAAAAATATTGTATGTAATTCGCGCGTAATGCTTCTTTATCGCTCTCGCAAAATTATCGATGAAATAAATAATACTTGTTTGAGAAATATTGCTAATCTCATTTCGCAGCCTTTATCGGAGCTATTCAATAGATGCTTAGAATTGGGTCATTTTCCATCACACTTCAAAGTAGCCAAAATAATTCCTTTATTCAAATCAGGAGATAGGAAAGCTCCGGAAAACTATCGCCCGATCAGCATAATCAGTAACTTATCAAAAATATTTGAAAAATTATTAAAACAACGTTTAATTGATTATCTTACCAAATATAATTTCATAGCAGTAAATCAATTTGGTTTCCAAGAGGGAAAGTCTACTGAGGATGCAATGTCTCAACTGGTAGGGATTGTGTCTGATAACTTTCAAAACGACAGAAAAACCTTAGCCGTCTTTTTGGACTTAGCAAAAGCGTATGATACGATACCTCACAGATCTCTCCTGCAAAAGCTGAAAAGTATAGGTTTCCGTGGAATAGTTTTGAAACTGTTTGAGGACTATTTACATGATAGATCACAAATATTAAAAACGAGCAAAGTAACTTTATCAGAATACGGCCTTCCTCAAGCGACAGTCCTCTCGCCAATTTTGTTTTTAATCTATATTAATGATTTATTGAAGATTGAAATAAATGGCTGCCACTCAATTTCATTCGCCGATGATACAGCTCTAGTTTTCACAGGTTCTAGTTGGGAGGAAACGAAACGTATGACGGAATCTGGACTCACAGTTGTAAAATCTTGGCTTGATCAGCACACTCTCACCTTAAATATTAAAAAAAGCGTCTACATGGCTTTTTCCCCAACAATCAAGTCCATACCGACAGAAATTCTAGATGAGGGGATTAAGATCCATTCGTCTGATTGCGCTCATCAGAGTTGTCTGATAAACTTGAATATTGTGCATGGGGACTGTATATGTCAGACTTTAATGGGTGTTAAGGAGGTAAAATACCTTGGGGTGATATTAGATCAACATCTTAGATGGAACGCACATATTGATAATATGTGTAAAAAAATGAAACATATTATTCATAAATTTTATAGTCTGAGCAGTATCTGTGATTTGAAAATGTTGATGATGGTCTATTCAGCATATGCCCAATCAATACGGTATTCAATACGGTTTCAATACGGTATAAGGGTTTGGGGTGGTGCTCTGGACACTCACTTTCATAAACTAGGTGTGATTCAGAGACACATAATAAAAGCGGCCCTCCGAAAACCAAGACGCTATTCCAGCCACTTACTATATTCAGATTTCCCAGTCCTTACAGTAAGACAGCTTTATATAAAAAATCTAATTCTTTACATGAATAAATTCAAAAACTCTTTTACTCCATACACTCCAGCATACAATTTCCGATCACCTTCAAATTACATTATTCCCAGAACAGATCTTGTAGTATGCCGCAGACAGTTTCCATATATAAGTAATAGACTCATAAATCTGTTACCTGAACATTTCATCACTTGCAACATCACAAAATCAAACATCAGAAGGATGATTCAGTGGATTAAATCAATGAATGTATTTCACCTTTTACATAATTAAGTTTTTTTTTCAACTATATTGCCATCATACACATACATATACATGAATAATTGTCATTTTTCACTACTTTATAATAATATTATTATTTTCATAAATTAAATGAAAGCCAAACTGAAGTAATAATAATTATCGTTAGATAGATAGCAATAATTACCGTACAATACGATTAAAATTTCGAACTGTTTTTTGTTACTCGTCGCCAGCACACAAACCAATAAGGTTTTGCTGGTAACGCCAATTAATTTTAAGAAATTAAAACATTATTTTTTGTATTTTATAGTTTCTCAAGTGAATTATATTATGTTATGTATTGTTTTTGTAAATCATTTTTGAGGCAATAAAAATTTGATTTGATCATGCTCCGCTACGCGACGCGTGATAACTGTTTTGCGCGAGCGATAACGTCGCGCATTACGCTCTTAATACATAAACAGCTATTTTCATGGGTTTTTCGAAAACGGCACCTTTGAATTCATACCCTGAATAGCTCATTATAAGTCATATCATTTGAGCCATCATAGAATTGCATTTGAAATGCACTCTTTCAAATGCGCATTTCCGGCCAGCTGCCGGAACGAATTTTTTTTAATATAGTTTGAGCTGTTAGAATATACTCGTACATTATGCTTCTGGTTGTCTCGTTGTCTGATTCAAATGAAATTAGAATGATTGGGCTTATAAGTTTCTTGCCAGGTAAGTTGGAATTGTCTCTGCAAAAAAATAATATACGGTAAGGCTGAAAATGATCTTAAACTACTTTGAACGTTGGAGCTCTCAACAAATTTTCTTGTAGCCTACAACGAAAATGATCACAGTATCACAAGAGATGTCCAACATAAATTTCTCTGTCCATGTATTGTAGTTTTTCACTAGAATATTTTTCTAAGATAATCTTTCGTTATAGAAAAGTATTATATTTGAATATTTTTGCGCCGTTTTTCACTTTTTGTCCCAGAAACAGAATGCCTATTTTAATACTGTAAGGGATGGAGAGGGAGGTTTGTTTGCATGTCAAGAGGGAATTGGTTCGCTATTACATCAAATTCCCGGTGGTATTCCACCAAAGAAAAAGGATTGGAGCCACTGTAATAGATTAAAGGTACTAAATATAAATAATATGAAAATATTTTAACTCGTTAATGAAACTAGCATCTCAAATTTCGGCTATAGATCAAAGAAAGCTTATTTCTTGGTCATCAATAGAATTACTATCATAGAATTATTGTCTCAATATCAACAAATATTAATCACTTCAACTATTTCAATTTCTTCAAAGCTCAACTTGAGCTATTTCAAGAATCCAAGAAAAACTTTGTAAAAAGAACGAACTAAGGCTATTTGAATGACACTTTAATGATATTGAAAAACCAGGAAGCCAAGCAACCCTTAAATTGAAAAACTTCATTGATTTAGAACAAACCACAGAGTGGAAAGAATCTTCACTTCGAGCTGATTTATTTTCTACTGGAATCGATGTTATCTGCACGACTGCGCGTCACTGGCGGCTCGTGCCCACGAAACAGGTGAAGTGTCCGTATCTTTCACTGTACAGCACTTCATCTGTTTTGTGGGCACAAGCCGCCAGTGCTGCGCGTCTGTGCCTGCTACTGTGTAATGCTACTTGATTTACGAATGGCGTTTAACAGGTTATTCACAAACACTTCACTGAACTCCAGCCGCAAAGATTTATAATACTGTCTACATAATTTTGCTATCGTGAATTCCTATCCCACTCTCTTGAAACGTGGGCTTCGTTCCCCAGACAATAAAGAAACTCACACAGTATTAAAGGCACTTGGATATTCAAGTATTCTGCACAGTCCATTATTCAGCATGAAACTTAACTGTAAGGGTTCTTGGAAACAAGGAAATAGCGATTGAATATTCACAACTTACATTGTGTTATTTTGTAGACAACAAGATTCAACAGTCTAGCTTAAAATAATTTTAAGCAATATTGTAATGTTATATGGGAAGTTTTAAAGCCCTAATGCTTTTTATTGAAGCTACTATTCAAATATACATCAACTAATAACCTGATAATACGATAAAAGAGAATAAAAAACTATCTGATTACACCATTTAATTTCCACTCACCCTCTATAGATTCTAAGCCAATCAAATAAGGAGCGAGTACCGAGTAGAAGTTAACTGATAAGGACAGTTTTTATTCACGAAAATATACTATTTTTCCTTAAGAACCTCTCAAGACTACGAACGTTCTTCACCCATATTTTTTAACTTCTATTCAAGAGATATTGGCATTTTTTTATTTTCATTCATATTACTAAATGAAACAGATGCAAGACTCCAGAGTAATTAATTAACATCATTCCAGTTTCAACTGTATGAAAAGAACTCACTCATTCAGTTCTTCTATTGAAAGTGAGTAGCTGACTTTTCCACGCGGCTGGACGTTGCTCAAGGAAAAACGATGGCGATGTGAATTAAAAAGGGAGGGTATGGAGACTGCAGTGTTTTTGTGATAAGTTGAATTAGGACAGTAGAAGAAGGGATGAGAAAATTAGTGGAGCGAATGAAAATCGAAAAGATGAAAGCAGTGTGATTAATAAGCGCAGTGAGGAGCATTAGAGGGTGTCATTAATTTTATTAACAAGAATTTGAGTTTCTATGTACTATGACGTGCACTGTCTAGAATAAGGTTTTCAGGAAGCTTATCACAGTAATACTGTAGAAAGCTTTTTCTTCCTAAGCATGTTCAATATCTAGGAACAAGCGAACTCTATAGTTTTTGTGCATGTGGAAATTGGCCAGCAAATTGATAGGATATGAGCTCAAATATTCAATCTCATTAATGGATATTAATCTAGTTGACTGGGGGCCAATAAATAGAATCAAATTAACCACTGCCCAAACTCACTAAATCTAAATCATGTTTAATATCAGTGTAATTAGATTACTGCCCAAATTTACCAAATTTAAATCATGTCTCAATATCAATGTCTAAATATCAGTGTGATTTACAATCCAAAGCAAGATTTGAGTTGGCAACTTGGAATATCATGGAGCTTTTTTGATATTGTTGTCAACTTATGTATGAGGAATGGAGCATAGTGATTGAAAATTGATGGTTGTTGATAGTATAAGTGAGGTTCAGACATAGTTTAATGATATTGTATTGGATATTGAGTGATAGGATTGGGATTTTTTGTGATGGATCTTCTTCTTCTTGAAACTTGAATTTTCAGCAATGATAATAGAGTTATAGTGACATTCTGCTTATTCTTAAGCTCTTCTTGCTCTTCCTCGTGGAAGATAAGTTCAAGTATATTTTCGAGTTACATGAAAATAAATAAGCAACAGCTCAATGTTTTTAAACTTTCCAATGTTTTGGATAATTCTCTACATGGTACAAGAAATCAAAAATATTTCAGTTGGTTGGGAACTATTACTCGTATTTAGATTTTAATAAGCTCTTATTACAGAGAAATGACATGCTTACATTGAATCCATATTGTTCTGGCTGGTCAGTTCTAGCATTTCTATCAGTTCATCAATCACGACATAGGCTAAATTAAATATTAACGCTCGGCTTGCTGTTAACTCAAACAGTTCAAATTTCCAGCTTGAGTGCACAAAATGTGAAACGGAAATTTGTTTGTGAATTTGACATTGGCTACAGCCTATTTGGCTAGATGTTTAGACTGATTGGCGCCTTTCTTCCAAATGAGAATATGATTGAAAATACTTCGAGTAAAGGCAACGTGTAATATAAAAAATAATAATAAGCTTACATCACTCTTATTGTTCAAGCTAATTTTACAATAAAAAAAGAAGTGCTGAGTAAAAAGCAAGTATTCAATAGTTGTATTTATTAATGTACTCATATTCAATATGCTTGAAATAGTTGAAGATTTAAAAAAACGAAAAAACAACATTTTTCACCTTGCTAGCTTTCCGCGGGCCGTAGGTTGGAGAACTGAGCAAGGATATTTTTTGTTTAATAAGCAAGGAGCTAGTTTACATCATAGAGTCGAGCTTTCGCAGTACCATTCAACGTGACGTTATTTTTAGGAGTAGATTCATATTGAAAAAGCAGCACTCTTCTGGACTCAAGAGGAAAAGCCAATGTTTATAAATTCGTCCTGGGATGGAATATGAGATCAGACAATATTGTTGTCGCCTTATATCCTTCCTGAAGGCTCCTTTTCATGATCAAGCCTTACTCCTTACTCCTAACATCTCATCTTTTACCAATTTCAGCATCCCTGCTTAACATCTCTTCCACTTCAGTATTTTTCTATGTTTTTCCTCCTCTTTTCTTCTTCTTCTTTTTTTGTTTTCTTCTACTTCTCCTCTTCCTTCTTCTCCTCCTCCTCCTCCTTTTTGAAAATGAAGCGCATCATCAAACCAATGCCAAAATCAGGAAAAGACCTGTTAATAAATTGCAAATTACCAGTATTTCTTCATATCCTACAATTTTCGTTCTGCCATCCATCGACTAATACTGCTTTTTTATACAACTTTACGCAATTTTGTTCCTCTTTCTATCACTTAACTTTTGGTTTCCCCTATCACATCTGATACATGAACTCAATCCTGGATATTTAGTCCACTCGACCTTTGCGCCTAATCAGCTGTCCTAAAAAAGATCACGTAGCGCCGGGAGAATTTAGAGAATTTTCAACTCTCATGAAGTTCACTTAGTATTCACAAAGGAAGGAACAATTACAGCCCCACCTTGTCACCTACTGCCTGCTCTAATACTTGGTTGGTGAGAGCAGTGTAGGACGAAATAGTTACTGTACAGACCACCCTCGGTGCGAACCAGTGTTCAAACTCTTTACTTGTTGGGTCTACACACCACCAGCATTCGATCTCTCCGACCAACTTTTCACTTACTTTTCTTTCTTTACGGCTCTTTCCTGTTCCTTTCTGCGTATCCGACTGGCAGGTCTCGACCCAATTTGCGAAAAGTAAACTCGGACTTTTTGTCCCAGTCGAACGATTTTCAGAAACAAGTTCGTTTTCAGAATCACAGAACATGGAACTTGGAAGATCGCAATGGTTATATGAACTTCAAACATTTTTGAACTGGGATTTTCATCGAGTTCACCTAATGCGCATCAATCCAATATCATTATGAACATAATGAAGATTTCAGCACAGGCGGCTCGTGCTGTTTCGTGGGTACGAGCCGCCAGTAGATTTTAGGCTGAAATTGGTGGAAGATGAGATGAAGTTCTGATATAATCGGGCTCATTTTATTGTGTTCCGATCCACTTGATTGTCTATAATGAGGAGAAGTTGGGGATCGCAGATTCACTTTTGAATAATAATTATATCGTCTTCGTATCTAAGGACCTGTCACCATTGTAATCTTCTATATTAGGTTTTGGATGTTTTTTTTTCAGGAGAATAAATTACTAGCGAGTTGTAATTTTTTATAAGTCGATCTATATCAGCTTTCATTATAACTTAATTGTTCAGGAATAAGAATGTAAGTTATAAAATAATGATCAGTTCTTGTATTAATGTAGAAAATGTTATTTTGAATACATTCGAATTCTTTTCATTTGTTTTCTTTGGAACAAACGACAAACGTTTAAAACAAGAATTGCATTAACACAGCAGTGGATTGAAAGATGATTGATTCACTTTCATCCTTTGAGGCTCTCGAACTTAATTCTGAACTAATTTTCTTATTCCTTTTTCTCTGTAAGTAGCACAAAACTGACGTCAAATATCCCAATACGGTACAGTACCATCAATAACAAAGTTTTATTGAACAATATTAGTCTCCTTTGTTAAAAGTTCAACTAGAAAAATTTATACGAGAACCAATGATCGAAACAAAGAATATTATTAACAAAAATTTATATTACCAACAATATAAATAATTATTATTAACAGCTGGCGATTGGTGTGCAGATCTTGTACAGTTATTGTACAAGTGTGCAGTTATCTTTGTGATGGAATATCATGTTGTGCCATCATATTCTAGCTTACTTATTGCACAGGAACACAGCTTCTTATCTTTTCTTTGTTAACAAATGATAAATTTAGCTTAGGCACAAGTTGTCTCACAAAGTTTGCGTTCACCACATGAGCATGATGGTATTTTGATGCTGTCTGGCTCAAGTAGCAGTTGAACTTTTATCTTGCCATTATTTTGGGAACGTGATTGCACACTTACTAGGAAACAAGGAAGTTGAGTTGTCGAGTTGCAGACATGAGTCCAAGTTGTCTGGTAAGCCCATCCTAATCCTCTTTCACTTAGCGGTTTCAACTTTTCGCATAGATGAACTTGTAGAGCTCCCTCCCGTCACCCCTTGTCATGCGCCACTTCTCGTCAGTTGTTCGCATAGGCCTAGTCATTAATTAGCGCTTTCCTCTCCTATCCTCTGAAAGCGAAAGCGAAAGAGGTGCACACATCGACAACGGATAATCTTTCCACATAATTAATTTATTAGCTGAGCGTCCACACAACATAGGTATCGTGTAACCGATACCAATAGGCCTCTATGCTGTATACCTGCCGCCTACTGTGTCTGTACTCTAGGGCAGGCTACAGTGATGAAAAACGTTGGCAACTGAGAAAAACGTTGTCATTTATTTGATAGAACCAGTAAAACAAGATGGATACCGTACAACAATAGAGATTGTATTATACAGTCTCTATAGATACAACTAGAAATACACTTCATTTACGAAAAATTTTCTACTTGCTATTGACGAAATATTTAAATATTTTTCCATCATATACTTTCTTTTTAATTTTTTGTGAAGAATCTCATACGATTTTTTATTCTACGACATCTTGAAGTTTTGAATTTTTGCAAGAAGAATTTGTAATAGTAGCCACTGTACTATATACGAATCAACTATAGCTATATTATAGCTCCTCTGACCACAAAAGATCGAATAGCGGTCGCGGTGGCTAAGGGTTACAAAAGCCTAATCCCATATAAAAAAAGCTCTTCCGAGCAGCTTTCTCCGGTCTGTTGGTATTCATAAGACTCTTTCAACATTAGTACTTCATTTCGCTGCTAGCTGGCAGTAGCTGCCGAATCAGAAGAAATAAGAGCTGGTTTTGTCAAGCCACTTAAATATCAGACTACCTATATGTAGAATGAACCGAGAAATCAAATGAAAAGGGTTTCAAAGTCAAAAAACATTGGTTTTTTGCATAAGCACGAAAAAATTATGGAAATAAGTAGTTTTACATGATATCTGAAAAAGTAATCGAGATAGCATTTTGAAACACGTCTCAGAAATTACAAAAGTAATTTGAAACTTTCTTCTTTCTCCATAGCTCCAGAAGGAATAAAAATAACATTGGAAATTGACATCTTTGAAAGGTTGTAGTTTGATAGGGGTTGATTTTCAGATATGAGTTTATCAGATGTTCTTATGTTAGATTTTCAAGACGCATGTCCTCCAAAAGAAAGTTTCAATAAATTTGACTTTCAATTTTTTAGGGGTTTTTAATTTTTTATCTGAGAACTCCTTTATCCTACGTCTTTGAATATGCCCTCAATTGGTTCTTCATACAATTTCCCATCATATTGGCATTTTTCAAACCCTCTTAACCCTTACAATCTTCGGGATTATCGATTTTGGATTCCTTCCAGACTAGGCATCCTCTAGAAAATCGATCATTCTGAAGCTTGTGGCGCATAGAGTGTTATAAAAATGCAATGGGATTTAGGAAATAAACTGGGGTATCGAATAAAAATAGTTTCAAGTATGTCACTCACACAGTTTTTGAGTAATTGGTGTTTTAATGATAAAAACATGAAATTTTTGCGGTTTTTTGACAATAACTAAAAAACTACTACATGTAGCAGCTTGGAATTAGTCTCAATCGATTCTTCAGAGCATTCTTCATTTTTCAACAAAATTGATGCATATCAAGTCCTAATAACGTCAGGAAAAATTAAAGTTGTGAAAACTATTTCGACTTTCAATGTTTTTTTACTCCATAGCCTTGCATTTTTAGACATTTTTCATCATACACTTTCTTTTTAATTTTTTGTGATACTTTCTTTTTAATTTTTTCATCCTACGATATCTTTAAGTTTTAAATTTTTGCAAGAAGAAAAGTAAAAGAAGAATTTTAAATAGTGGCCACTGAAACCTATATACGGATTAACTATAGCTATGTAACTCTGAGCAGCTTCCTTCGGTCTGTTGGTATTCATAGACTCTTTCGACATTAGTATAGGATTATCAGATTCTCCTATTCTAGATTTTTAAGATACATATCCTCCCAAAATAAAATCGTGAATAAATGATTTTTTTCATTTTTCTGGATGCTTAATTTTTTATTGGAAAACCCTTTTATCCTAAGTCTTTGTACATGTCCTGAATAAATTCCTCATACAATTTCCTACGATATTGTGATTTTTCCAAACCTTCTCAACTCTCACAAATTCCAGGTTAATCTATTTTAGATTTTTTTAAGACCGTGCTTCCTTTGTAAAAATCGACTATTCTGGAGCTTGTAGTGCGTTTATCACATGTTTCAGTAATATTAACAAAAATGTAAGGGGGTTGTAAATGAGACGTGTAACAAGCCGCTTCTTATTACTGGCGGCTAGCTACACGTCTTAAAACCCCTTAAATGGGCCTTAAACGGGCCTTAAACGGGCCTAAACGGGCGCCCCCTTTAAACGGGCGCTACCTAACGCCAGGAACACACGATCCGGCGAAGTCGCCGTCCGGCGATATCACCGTCCGAGGTTTTGCCGTCCGGTTGTAGGAAGTACACAGGAAGGCATGGGGAAGAACACACGACGACGGCCCGGCGAGAAATTGATCCGGCGACATCACCGGATATTCTCTACTTAGCCGTCCGGTTTTGCCGCCGGACGGTGGTAGAAGTGCATTGCACAAATGAAGATGAACACACGACACGGCAAAACGCCGGACGGCGCTGTCCCCAACCATGCCACTTCTCCAGATATTTATAGTTAGCTAATTGCCACTTCTTCAATTATTCATAGTTATTGATCAAATGCGATAATTCATGGTGTATATTACTATTACTTAGACAAATGTTAATTTATATCTGATTAGTTTAATTAGATAATTTCTAGATTCGTTTCATAATTCTTAGATATAGAGTAGATTTTTAGATATAAATTGAATGAATTAATTCTATTTCAAGTCACATTTTCGAGTTTGAACCATTTCATGCACTTTCAACTGGTTCTGAAAACGATTTCAATATTATATCAATTTGTTTCCATCTATTCTAATTTATGATTCAATTATAATTTAAAGTTACTTCACATAAAAATATGTATGCATATCGAGCTTCTGAAGAATTGCAATGATTTAGCCTACCTAGGTTCTTCTTAACACATTAAAATACTCATTTAATAAAATACTTACATAATTACATAAAATACTCAAACATTCTCTTAGAGTTAATTTTTTATTTGAAGTTTTAATAATAGCCTTTATATTATTTTCAAGTTTATAAAAATATTATTGCTTCCAATTTTATTTCAATTTATTATAGTTTAAAATATAAATGTTTGCATAGAACTCCTGCAGAATTTGCCTAAGTTACTCTTATTTTCCCAGTTTTCTTCAAATGAAGAATCCTTTCTATCTACAAATTTTAAGTAATTTATTGAAAAATATTAATAATAATAATAAAGTCATTGAAAAAAAAGGTTTTTATAATTATTATAACTTGACTATGACTATGCCGATATATTATTATCAGAGAAAATAATAACATATTCATGGATATAAAAATCAATGACATATTCATGAATACGGTACCCAATACACCCAGGTATATTTATGAGTTTTGGGTATTAACCCAGGTTGTAAAGTTCTACCTTGAACATTACTTGATTAAATAATAAAATGCTACTCACAGTTTATCGATGATTTTAGCTGAAAATTCCTCACTGGTGTCCCCACCTTTTTTACCCCTTGCATGGGTATCCTGGCAACGAAAATCACTATCACTTTTAATTCAAAAAGGGGTCTTTCCAATACTAAAGGAATTAATTTATCACAGCCCAACATTTAAAAAAACAATTAACATTTATGGTACAGAAAAAATAGGAACTTTAACATTTATAATTTAATTTAATAATTCATGGATTCAATGCAACTTGTTTTTGGTAAGGCAAAAAGGGAAGTAACATCTCCTTCTTGGAAGTGAGAAGAGAAGAGGGTAGTGGCATAATTGCCACCCTTGAGAGAGCAAACTGTAGCAATTTTAATTCATTGAAAATTACTGAAATAATTCATTGGCTCAAGATTGCATATTAAATTTTATAAAAATAAATCACAGACAGAAGAGAAACAATTTATAATAATTTTATTCAATTAGTGAGCCTGCCGGTTTTGGCATTCAATTCTTATCACTAGTTTATCTGCCAGCTGAGATGATAGCTTCCACCACCAAAAATAATAACAATTACCTGAGAGTAGGTTATGTTCTACTATGAATTAATATTAATGATTCATTGTTGAATAAAATAAAAACTATTGCTGGTGAGTACCATTTTGAGAATATTTTTCCAATTTCCATGGAAATTTGGGACTGTTTTGTTACATAAAGCCCCCAAGTTAGGAAGGGGTTGTGCTACAAAGTCTTTCTAACTTACAAAAGAAAACATTTCCAAATTTACATCAAAACATATACTATAAGTAGGACACCTACAAAGGAACAATGAAACACACTATCAACAATAAATAATATCACAATGTACTATATCACAGAATTTAGGATTCCTAACAATATTGTGCTATACAATGTGCACAATTTTTGGCCACACAAGAACCTCCAAGCTCTAACTAAATTGATACCTGGGTCCATGCCCTAGAAATCTCTAGTAAGTGCAAGATGGGAATTATATGTCCATCCACACTAGAACAAACAAGTGCTTATCAGGAAACATTTCTCCACTAACATCAAATTGTATAGTCCACTTGGGAATCCTATACTCAACATCTGACTGCATTTGGCGGCAGCCCTCTACGATACCAGCAGTGAAAAATACACAGATTATCACTACTCTGATACAGATCCTAAAATAATGTAACATAATGTGATATGATCCTAAGGTGTCCATATTACAATAATATTGATCAATACAATAATGTTAGAAATATTGATAATGGTGTAAGTGAGTTCATTCAATTGATTTCTTCATTTCAGTGCATTTTTGCTTGATTTTCATTTTTATTTTTTCTTGCCTATTTGCTTTTGTTCCTCTTCTTCTTTCAGGTACTCACTCTTTGGTTTTCATTTAATTTATTTGCATGTTTCGTTTGTCTGTGCTCTTGCCAATTGCTTGCCTTGCCTCAAATAAAAGAAAATTCAATTTGCTAATGCTTTTGTGTTTTTTTTTTCATTTTCCTTCCACTTCCCTTTTTTCATTATTATAATAAAATATTTTCTCCACGTGCATTTTCCTTCAGTTCCTATTGCTGAGCATGTGATTCCATTCTTGACATAAAATTTCTGTTTGCTTTTGCATTTCCATTTTCAATCCTACTTTCTAATTGTTATTGTTTTTTTTCTCACATTTAATCTATGCATGCATTTTCTTTTGTTCAGTTCATGCATGATAATAACATCAATATTTTTCCATAGCATTAATAGTATTCAATAATATTGATAATAATAGCTCTAATAATATAATATAATACTTTCTTCTTACAGTAATAGTAATAGTAGTTAATCCTTAAATCCTAAATTCTTAATACTACAACCTAATCTACTCTATAACAATAATAATATAATATCAGAATATCACAGATTTTTATTTCAATTTTATAATGTTTTTTTATTGTTATTAGGCATTGCAAGCTAGTATGAATTTTATTTTTATCAATTATCATCATGGATTTTTTTTAAATATTTTTTTTCTTAAGTAGAATAACTTTCTTATTCATTTATAATATTAATTTGCATTATGCTTTGTGAAAATTTCACAATATTCCAAACAATGGAATTTACAAATAATGATGCTCATGCATTACAAAAACAATATTATTATACATAAATCTTAAGACACTAAAACATTAAATCACCCTTAGTAATACCTAATTCTACGTTTAATTGCTAATTTGCATGTTTCACTATTATTTCATAGTTGTTGATGACTATTATTATTACACTATTGTTAATTCACTATTATTTACATATTTGATTGACAATCATAATATAATTAAGTATAATTTACATGAGTCTATGCCGTGTGGTGATTGCTGTCATCAATATTATTATGCTGAACAAATGAATTGGTGCTGAAGCAGTTGAACTGATGCTGCAGTCTTCATTGATGCTGTAGTCATCTTCACATTAATAATATGGAATTGTGAACAAAATCTTGAAGATTCTTTAAAAGTTTTCCACTCTTCTGCTCATGTGATGAAGGCTTTTCCAGGAGCAGAAAATATTAAGCTACAGACAGTATGGCTTACTTTTCCCATAGCAATGTTATCCCTTATATTGGTCTGACTAGAGTCGTTGACTTCAATGTTGTTTATCGCAACTGCAATCTTCAGATTCAGGAATCTTCAAGAAGAACAAATTACCGATATTGGACGTCTGCGAATCGATATAGAATGTAGCTGAGATGCTTTCAAATTTGCCTCCTCCCTGCTTTCCACCGTGAAACCGGTTACTTCTGCTTGAGTGCGCTAGTGTACGTGACGACGGCAGCACTGGCGAGAGCGAGCTGACGGCGTCGAAGTGGTGCGACGACAAGTGCGGCGAAAATGAAGAGTTGTCGGCTGTTTCATTCTCTTCGGGAAGGCGACATTCTATACCACCGACATTTTGTACCAACGACACTTTGAGATACTTTTAGTCTAAAAATGGTACAGATTGTCGTTTTACGCAGCCGACAGATTGTACAATTTTGGTACAGAATGTCGTTGGTACACATTGTCGGAACGTGCAGAAATATAGAAAGTGAAACAGAATGTCGCTGCACGCAAACGACAGATTGTGATAACTTGGGAATGTGGTACAATCTGCCATTGGTACATTTTTTCGGATAGGGTAAGAATTTAAAATGATACAGAATGTCGCTGCACGCAACCGACAGATTGTGATAGCTCAGGAATATGGTACAGAATGTCGTTGGTACAGAATGTCGGATAAAGAAGGAATTTAAGATAGTACAGAATGTTGCTGCGCACAAACGACAATCTGTACCAAGTTCAGAATGTTTCGATTTTTTTATTCTATCAATATGCTACCACAATGGAAGTGTAACTGAAAACACTACCTATATTTATTCTCCCCCTATTGAAATGTCAGACACCATTTATAATTCACAAAATGTTGTTAAAAAAGGACACATTTCTTAGAAAAGTGTCTGGCAGGGAGCAGGTTGGAATGAAATCTTGGGAACTGGATTCAAAGCAGGTCACTTGTAAAACAAAACTCCCTCAGTGGAATTCAATCTCTGGAGCAGAGATTATGATAACTATTACATTTGTCCATTGGATAAGCATAGGCCTAATGTAAAAAATCAAATTCAATTGCTTTCCGAGGCCTCAATGTAAGTGAGGAAATAATTTCATAATTATAGTAATCACAAATTATTGTTGTGATTCCAAAATAGTTGAAATAAACTTCAAGTTTTTAGCACTTGGATTATAACAACTAATTACACTAGGCTACCTTCACCCCCCAAGAGCAAGGAGGATCCAGGGACCACCAAAAAGATTAGAAATTTTACAGTACAAATTACCGTTTTAGAGCCATCTATTATTTGTATTGAATAATACGGACTTCACTTTAAGGGTTGAATCATATCCCTCAACAGTATCATTTAAATACTATCTGTTTAGTTTGTGTCCAAAATATCATTGCTGTAAAGCACTTTTTCTCAAAGAGAAATTGATACCATACCGTGTACTACTGATTCACTTTGTCCAGTTCAAACCTAAGCAATCAGAATATTTTAAGCATAACTTGTCCTGATGAGGGGTCATATTTTTTGTGTGTATTATTCAGATTATCCACTTTATGTAGTTCAAGCCCCAGCAATTTAGCTTTGTTAATACCACTTGATCAGTTGAAGGGAGCCTTGTTTTATTCCAAAATAGCGTTTAAATAGTTGTAGAATGTAGAGCTCTATTTTTTGAGATACAGTGATTGAAAATGTAGATTCATACAAATGCAGTTCAGCTGTTCAGCCTTCAGCAATCTGTATGATTTAAACACCACTTGGTCAGTTGACAATGAAGTCACTAGCAATATCCGTTTGATCAGGTTTTTAGGATACTCCACTTATCAAATCAATAATAAATTAAATTACAAAGGTCTTAATTATTCCATTAGATTTCCTTGCTGATTTTCTATTAGAATTGATAATTCATAAATACATGAAGGTATGGTATGCCAAAAATTTTGGGTGGTCTGGACCCTCCTCTGGCTATGCTACTGGTAGATAGGGGAGAACAAACTTTGGGTTTCAGTAACAGTAATAGGATTAATCTCATCATCCATTTTTAAACACATACAAAATCCACAGTCAACTTTAGAGAAATAATTATTCATCAAATGAATCTACAAAAAGTGTTGTCCAAATCTAAATGTGTTTAATGAATTAATGATTATAGTGACAAAATTGATTTTACAACATCATCCTTTGTTTGTGGGACACCATCATGAACTCATCTATTAAAACTATTATATCTTCTGATGTACCGGTAATTCAATCATACATGCTGCTCAATGAATGGCAGTAAAAGGGGTTCCAGTCGGTCTTGGCCCATTGTTTATCTTAACTTAGTTTTTAGCTTAGCTTAGAAAAACTATGCTCACACAAGCAACTGGTTACAAAAAGCGATATTTTTAATAAGTTTATTGTTTGAAATAAGTTTAAATATATTTTATAATAAGTAATATTGGCAATAATGTGCAAATTTTTTGTGGTTTATTTTTCAAAAGTGTTTTTTCAAGGAGCCAATGGGGGTACCGCGTACCCCTGGTGACCCCCATGTGTACACCTATGCCAATATACTTCCCAAAGTTAGTACACTTAATATTAGCATTCTACTATTTTTTGGAGTTTTTGAGAACCAATTGGCAGAAGCAGGTGTTGAAATTTTGTAAACAGGTCCAGATTAGGTCTAGAAATGTTGTGTTCAATAAATTTCAAAACCCTTTGGAGGTTACGCCTGTAATAAGGTTTTCCAATGTTTGGAATCTGAACTTTTGTTTATTTCACAAAAAGTAGGCCTACTGAACTAAATACATTCAAATCATATACTTACCTTACCCAGGTTGAGCTGAGGTTATAGAACAACTAATTCAGAACAATTACTGGAAAGATATGATAATCAAAGCAAATTCTTTTGAAAGGAAATTGAATGGCGAGCAAAGCGAGCCTGTTTGTCCCAGCTGACTTGAATAGAGGTTTTGCAGGTGAGCAAAGCGAGCCTGTTTGACTCACTGACACAGCTGATACCGTCGGAGATCCTGGCTAGGAGGAGAAGGCTAGCGAGCAAGAGAGTATCAGGTATTAGGCTGGATGAACTAATTTGAAGGATTTTGAATCAATCCTTAAACTGATAACTCATAGGCCTACCGGTATAGCAATGTTTTCCCAGTTTTTTTTTTTTTTTGTTTTGATGAATTTAAAACTATAAATTTGTTCAGACTCTATAAGGTTCAGCCAAAGATAATAAATACTTGTACGGTACAAGTAATTTCTCATGTATGGCTTGTTGGAGTAAGTGATAATGCGCGCTGGGCTGACTGCCAAAAGGACCCAAGTTTGATTCTTGATTGGGGAACAATATTCTTCGACCACAGAACAATCACATAGATACGCGCATCCTTGTTGGTCCTGACTACCTAACAAAATAGCCGTCATCTGTCATCATCGTCCCTCTCATTACCCAAGCACAAGCCTAAGAGCTCATGTGGGCATCAACCTTGAAGAAAAACTTATCCATAGTTTTATAGTTTGAGTTAGAATATTTGAAAATATCTGCCAAGTGAAGCTAGATGCTGAACAATAATATAAAGGAAACATGTTTTAATGAAATCAACTTGTTAAAAAACTGAAATTAAGTTTAAGAATAAAATTGAAAGAACTGATGGTGATGTTTTGAAATCTCTCCATAATAAGAAAACAAAGATGTTGTCAAATTTCACAAGAAAAATTTATTATAAAAGCTTACAGCTTTTATAGCTGTTTAATCTGTAAGCTTTTATGATAAAAATTTTTTGTGAAATTTGACAACATCTTTGTTTTCTTATTAAGTTTAAAGAATATTTCATAGCATTGCAACTCTGTACTCTAAGTTTACGGATCTGACTATTTTTGTTTGGATGATTCAGTTTAATACCTACCGTACTTTATTCATGATTAAGATTTTTTTGTCAATGGCTCAACAGCCCAAGAAGGGACTAGAACTACCAGCTGGTTGCCAGTTTCATATGCACTGCACTATACAGTCCATCCAAGCAAAGAAGACACCCCAGCAAGATGGGAAGATGACTCCAGCCCGCCCAATACCGGCCAAAAAGCCATCAATTCTCAAACAGAACTCACAGTCCCGATTCTACACCAACCGAACCGAAGCCAACAAAACCCCCCCTCACCACCCCGCCAGAATGCCCTTCCCGCCCAGACAGGCCATACTGAAAATACTCTGAAGAATGATCCAAAGAAATTCTAGGATTTTGTGAAAAAATAGGTCCTCCAACAATGATAATATTTCGGAATTCACACTTAACAATAATATTTATAAGAGTGGACCATCAATTAGTCATGCTTTTGCACAATATTTTAGTTTGGTTTTTGATGTAGAGGAACCTTTGAATGTAGATAAAGCACTCAAGTCGCACATCATGAATGGTGTTCAGTGTTTGGATATTCTATCAATCAATTTGAAAGACGTTGAAGATGCTATTTGTAAACTACCCAATAAACGTTCATTTAGCCCAGATCTAATTCCTAATTATATTTTTAAGGGGTGTTCCGAGTTGTTATTGAAACCATTATGTCATATATTCAATCTATGTCTGAAAAATGATACTTTCCCTACGTTTTGGAAATTAACTAAAATTATTCTGGTATTTGAGAAGGGTGTGAAGTCTGAAATCTCTAATTATTGCCCTGTAGCTCTCTTATCAACTGCTGCAAAAGTATTTGAAATAATATTGTTCAAATATATTTTTTCATGTGCGTTCCCATTTATACAACTTGCAACATGGTTTTTTTCCATCTTGTTCTATCACAACTAATCTTGTTAATTTTGTTGATTATGCCTCATCTGCCTTGGATGAAAGGACACAGGTGGATGTTATATTTACTGATTTTAGTAAGGCATTCGACAAAGTTAATCACAAAGTCATGCTTTCAAAATTAAACTACTATGGCTTCTCTGACAAATTAATTAAATTTTTCTCATCTTATTTACATGGTAGGCGTCAGTATGTGTCATTCCAGGGTTTTGGTTCTAATGAGTTCACAGCGGGCTCAGGCATACCTCAGGGTAGTAATCTGGGACCTCTAATCTTCAATTTATACATTAATGATATTACCTTATCAATTAAATCACGATCATTGATGTATGCGGATGATCTGAAGATTTTTAAGATAGTGAGAGATGAATCTGATTGTAACCTTATTCAACAAGACTTAAACTCTTTGGAGGAGTGGTGTGCAACCAATAAGCTCGATTTAAATATTAAAAAATGCTGTGTTATGACAATTCATCAAAATCTTTCCCCCTTTTATTTTTCTTACAAATTGCAAAATAGTATTTTGAATCAGGTTAACGAATTTGTTGATCTGGGTGTTTTAATTAGTAATGATTTGTCTTTTACCAGTCATATAATAAAAATTGTAAATAAATCTTTTAGCTTATTAGGTTTCATTTCTAGAATAGGTAAATTGTTTAAAAATATAAATTCATTGGTATCATTATACAATTCTTTAATTTGTTCAAGACTTGAATTTACAAGTGTTGTGTGGTCACCAGCACAGGATGTGTGGATTGAAATGTTAGAAAGAGTACAGAAGAAATTCTTGCACATTTTATACTATGGAACTCAAAGAAATTTGTAACCCTTCTGGTTAATAAGATATTCTGAACTTCTATATTTGTTCAAGTTTGAAAAATTAGAAAAGCGTAGGAAGATTATCAAACTTTGTTTTTCACATGGAATTCTTTCTGGATGTATTGATAATCCAGAGATACTCTCAAAAATATGTTGGTATGTGCCCACGTATGGGGGTTGCGCTAGCAGGCTGCTCTATCCTGGAATGGCACGTACTGCTTATCATGTGGCTTCTCCTCTAATATCCTCTGCTGCCCTATTAAATTCTGTGTCAGGTGGTGTTGATGTTGCCATGTCACCTTTATATTTTAGACAGGCTTGTTCTCAAGTAATTGCTAATGAACGCTAGTTTTGTACCATTGTTTTTTGTACCAACTTTTAATGGCCAATGATTTGTACTGTTATAAATTCATTATGTTTCTTTATGGAACAACAATATGACTTATCTCTGATTTTTGTGATGGATGTTGTACAACTATTTTCCCCATTTGTACAGACCTAAATTTATCATGTAAAACATATAATTTATCATTATAAAACTTTCTGAGTTATTTCTGATATAAGTCAAACATGTGTTTATTCTGATTTTGTTGCTTTTTTACTATATTTATTTATATTGTTTTTACACTTTTCTTCTCTAAATTGAGTTGTATGAATGAACCCTTGGCTCCTTTCAAGTTATGATTCTAATGTGAGTTGTTTTTCTTGTATACAATTTTGATTGTTAGTTGTGGTTTTATTATTTAGTTTGACAAGCCCTTTAATTGGATCTGTTGGGATCTGTTGGGTTTGTTTTTACAGGGAATAATTTACTTATATTTCAGATTATGTACATTATGGTGTTTTTTTATGATTACTTGCTTTTTTAAATTGTAAATGGCAAACTACCAATTGTATAATTTTGTTGTAATTTTTTTTCCTCTAATAAAGTTATTATTTATTATTTATTTATGCATAGAAGGATATTATTGGGAATTTTGGACAAAGGAAGAGCAGACTACATGCTAACAAAGAAGAAAAGTATAGAAGAGAGTGAGAGGTTGAATGAGTTTGATGAATGGTCATTGACTTGTTGGTAGCAAATGCTATACATATATACTGTATAATGTTTTAAAAGCTACGAGTATAAGAATCAAAGTCACCAATCAACTAAATTGAACAGTCAATACTTTTCCAAATCAATACACAATTTTCAATGGAATGTGGTACAGACTGTTGTTGACAGTGACTGTTGTACAGACATTGTCGGGTAGTGAAGGAATTAAATATGGTACAGAATGTTGCTGCAAGCAAACGACAGTCTGTGATAGCTCAAGAATTTGGTACAGAATGACGTTGGTACATTCTGTCGGGTAGTGTAGGAATTTAAAATGGTACAGAATGTCGCTGCATGCAAACGACAGATTGTGATAGCTCAGGGAAGTGGTACAGAATGTCGGGAGCGGAAAAAATAAAAATTATCACAGATTGACGTTTTAGGAATGGTACAGATAGTCGGTAGTACACATTTGTATCATCCCTTCTCTTCTTCATAATTTTCATTCATCTCCGACTCTCCGTGAAGGCGATTGAATAATATAGCAATTTATTATTCTTGCATTTTTCTCCACATTGGGATTTTCTTACATTAGTTGAAGATCTCAGTAGATAATATTTTCATCTCTGTCGAGAAAGGATGTAGACTTCTGACTTGATGTAGAAGGCTGTGAAGTCGTGAGCGCAGACCATTGAGCTATATACAAAATGGAGATCGCACTTCTTCAGCAAGCAGTGTTACACCTATTTTTTTTGACAAACCTGTCAGCCATTGCACGTTGAGGACAAGTTGCGCGGGAGCTTGAATTTTCAATGGAAGCAAATGGGGAAACAGCTATCAGTTAATTTACAAATAAGTCCTTCAGAATAATTTTTGAGCAATGAAATTTAACCTTCTTGTCATTTATGATGCATTTGATCATTTTAGAAGACAGTTGCTGTTTTTCCAACTTGTGAATTATAGTAATTGTGGTAAGAATTATTTGGCACATAGGCTACCTACTTACAGCACAGAAGTACAATTTCAATTGTTGGTACAGGTACCTACAATTTAAAAACTTATTTCGTAGTGTGTTTATTAACATCAATAGCACCTAATCTATTTTTTTATCATCAGTGGTTGGGTGATGTAGTCTATCCATTAAGTTATTTATGGTATCTAAAAAGATACCAAATAATACAGTACCACATAGCCTATTCTTCAAATAGCATAACACTATAAGTTGTAGCCTACTGAGTTGTCAACAATTCTACTACTTTTTCAAACAACAAATGACTTGATAAGCTAAGAATTTATTACTTGGACTTATTTTACTTCTAACGATAGAAACTCTGTTGCCCATTGATATATATATTTCTGCTCTTCTAAAATATATCAGCACTTCTTTGTGCTTTGAAAAATGTGATAAAGATTGTTGAATGGAATTTAAACTTCAATTTTGGCTCTATACAATATAAGTTACCTGTAGGCTTTAAGTTATAGGTACTATATAATTATGTTGAACAATATAAGTTAACTGATTATTATTGAACAGCCTAGAGCCTGTAACATAAAATTGTCAATGAGATTCCTTTGAACTCATTGACTTTTGATGATGCCAATACCAAAGACATCAAATTCCTAAGAAACAGTATTTTTATAACTGATAAAATGTTGCAGAAAAATTCAGAAGATAAGTCACTGCCATGATTCAATGACTCCAGTGTAAGCTTTAATGGAACAAAATTCTAAGAGATTATTGAACAAGATTTATTTAATCCAAGGTTGTCAATGCAAAATTTTCTTACAATCTCAAATCTACATCAATAAATTATCACCTACATCAAATTCATAAACATTCTGTCATCAATAAATTCATCCCATAAGGTCATCATTGACAAATTCCATTGTTATTTAATCCATTATCAAACAAAATTCAATGTAAAAGGTTTATCCTCAACATAGATAATAGCTCAATGGAATACTAACAGAAAATTTCAAGATTATCTATAAAAATTTCACCTAGAAGTCTGGAATTAACAATAAACAAATAAGAAGTTTGCATCAACAAGGAAAATATGGATTAGAATGAACATTTTTAAAATTATTTTCCACATAATTATTTACATTCAAGATTGCTGAAAAATAGCAATTAATTTTTCAAACATTATGGAATGTTATTAACTTTGTCAATTTCTGTCTCTATCCAAAGGCAGCCTTTTTCTCATTCAAATTATGAAGCGGGCTTCCTGAAATGGTGGAAATAGATCAGACGGAGTACCAACCTAACGAAAAAAGGCCGTAACCTGGTTTCATACTGCTATCCAAACGAGTGTTTCTCCAGTTGGTATATAGCTAACTGCTAAATGGCGCAGACGGCAGTTGAACTTGAACTTCAAACATGTTATGGTGGAAGCTAACCTCCAATTGAAAATCAAACTTCCTTAATGTTTTTGAAATAGAATACCTGCTGCAATTATTTTTACCAGAATGATGATTAAAATCAATGTTCCTTGCAGAGCTACCTTCCCTATTTTCCTTTTGGTGGTGGTAATTTTTAAAGTTGACTGTGTAGAATTTGATTGTTGTAGTTGATAGTGTTTTGTCTGTGTTATAGAATATAAGTGTTTCTCCCCTTAGCTTATTATTCATCCAATACAATTGCTGTGTCGTTAAACACAGTGATTCTGCAAATTCTTTGTGTCGAGGGAATGATTTCGGTGCAATGAAGTCACATTCAGACATGGATACGAGTTGGTGATGGTTAGTATTGATATGTTCATTTTCACTGACTAGGCCATGCGATCTATCCTCAATCTCCTCTACTATATCTTCCTCCTGACCTGTTTGTTATTGTTTTTTATTATTCATCGCTTTATGAGCTTTAATTTCATGAGCAAGCTGTTCAATAAACTCTTTGTTTTCTTGGGCTATTTGCGTGAAAGCTGCTCTGACCTTTTCCATTGTGGTTCCCAATAAGCCAAAGTCGAATACCTTTGAAGCCGGCTCGCTGCTAGGAGTCGAAAGATGAGGATTGTCAATGGAACAGGTGGGCAGGTGACTGATGATAGCCCCCTTGTCGTCTGCATTGGAAATGCCTTCATTTGATATGTCGGCATTTTGATAGAAAGTCAGTGGCGGCCTATTATTGACAGCACTATCGTAATTATTTGCCATGCTAATTAAATTGACTTAAATAATTATTCGATTCTTCAAAAACATTAATGTTGAAGACTCTTGATGAATTTGATAACAACACGGCATTTTAAATAGGAATAAAGCTGTAAATTTTTAAGAAACATTTTTAATAACATGCATGGATTAGTATGTCACAATATGAAACTCGTTCAATCATAAAATGAATAGAGAATTGATTGATTATGCTCGACAATACTTCAAAGATTACTTGCATGAGACAGAATAAAGCATTGGCTCATGAAGAAATTACAACTAATTATTCAACTTCCCTAAAATATAATCAGTATACGGTAATAGCCTTTAAAAAATGCATTCATAAAGAATAATAACTACAGTTCCTATTCTAAGGGTGATCTTCCTCTTGGCCAATGAATTATCCTGAAGGGCGTGATTTTTTATTCCAAGTGAAATTTTTTGTTTATGAGGGTGAAGCCCACATGAGCTCATAGGCTTGTGCGTGGGTAATGACATGGATGATAGATGACGACTACTTTTTAGGTAGTCGGGACCGACAGCTTATCGTCTCCTCCGAAAGACGGGGTGGCCGTATTTATGTGATTGTGCTGTGGTCAAAAATTGTTTCCCCGCATGGGACTTGAACCAGGGTCCACCTGGTTATCAGACCGGCGCTTTATCACTCCTCCAACGAGCCAACCAAAGAGCCACCCAATTTATAAGAACATTCCATTTATTTCTTTTTAAAATTCGACCCTATAACTGGTCTTTCCCGGTCGATGCACCAAATGTAAAGTTCTACCTTGAACTTTACTTGATTAAATAATAAAATGCTACTCACAGTTTATCAATGATTTTAACTGAAAATCCCTCACTGGTGTCCCCACCTTTTTTACCCCGTGCATGGGTATCCCGGCAACGAAAATCACTATCACTTTTAATTCAAAAAGGGGTCTTTCCAATACTAAAGGAATTAATTAATATTAACATTTATGGTACGGAAAAATAGGAACTTTAACGTTTATAATTTAATTTAATTGAGCGGAGCGAAGCGAAGCTCTAATGGATTAGGAAAGTCACTCTTTGTATAACTACTCCTCCGGAACCACTCGACCGATTTGATTCAAACTTGCCATGGTGATAGTAGACATGGACGACCAGGTTATAGGCTATAGAGCATTTTGAAAATTTGTATATTAAGGACGAAAAAAGGATTGCTTACACACTATTACTATACACATTATTCATGCTATATTCATGCTCTCTGCACTGCAGGATTGCAACCTAACATCAGTTTTGAGAAACGTTCCTGGTCAGAAATGTCTATTATGCTCTTGAAATCATATTGGTATCACTGGCAGAATCGGCTCCTCATCGAAGGCTCATAGCCCAGTAGTTAGCGACGTGGACTATTATTTCACTGCTTACCAATCAGGGGGGTTCGAAACCTGAGTAGAACATTTTTTTTTTGTCGATTATTTTCAACTTAGAACAACTTTTAATATTATTTTACATAGAAATAAACGACCTTTTAAGATTTGTTTGGTTAAGAGAAAATTAAAGATTAAAAATTTAAAATTTAAAATTAAAATGATACTTTCTATAGTCCAATATACTTTCCAAAGGTTACACTTCATATTAGCGTTTTACTATTTTTCAGAACTTTCGGATTTTTTTTAGATTTTTTGAGAACAAATTGGGAGAAAATGTTGAAATTAAGTAAACAGGTCCAAATTAGGTCTAGAAATGCTGTGTTCAATAAATTTCTAATCCCTTCTGAACGGAATTTGCAGGTGAGCGAAGCGAGCCTGTTTGTCTTAGCTGAAACTGACAGAGGTTTTGCAGGCGAGCAAAGCAAGCCTGTTTGTCTCACTTACACTGCCTATACTGTCGGGGGTCCAGGGGGCGGAGCCCCCTGGCTAGGCGGAGAAGGCGAGCGAAGCGAGCCTGCCGGCTAGTTTTGAGTAGAATGGTGCCTGATTTGTCAGGATTCAATGATAAATAAATGAGATATGACTATTTTAATTTTAATTTGCGTAAGTGTTTCTCTTGATGCAGCAAAATCACTCTTTGCGTACTGATACACAAATAACTATATTGTACTGTGTGAAGGAGGCAAAATGGGTTTTTTACCTGATGTCTTTATTAATGAAATTATTTATTTATTTGCATTCATTCAATATTTCTCAACATGCTAACAAACAATGGAAGCTTGTTGTGGAAATACACCAAAATTTTGCCCAAATTTCATCCAATAGGCTTATTTTTCGCAATTTTTCATGTTTATATTGATTTTCCTTTATAATTTGCTACTGAATAATTATTTTGAAAACTCAGAGCACATTTGAGACCAAAAAAGGTACGTCGAATACTGTATTTACAAAGTTGAATCACTCATAGAGAAAATGACTCCAGCTTGGTCAATATTGTTTGAAAATTATTGATTTTGTCTCAATCGTAGGAAACATTCTGACCTTCAATTTGAGCCCAATCAATATTTTTTTAACCAATATTGACCAAGCTGGAGTCATTTTCTCATCTTGCCTTATTTTATCAAAATAAACATTCACTTAAAGGTCGTTGCTCATATTTTATATTCTCATTTCATAGCATTACATGGTAATGGAATGAGTCACTTTCACCATCAGCTAGGTTTAGCTAGGCTTAAAATACCGGGATCAAATTTTCGAGTCCACACGCTTCAAAAACTTTTGGACAAAAATAAAGCTCGCTTCGCTCAATTTGCGGCTGCCTCCGCATGCGCTTACCTAGTAATTCATGGATGCAATGCAACTTGTTTTTGGTAAGGCAAAAAGGGAAGTAACGTCTCCTTCTTGGAAGTGAGAAGAGAAGAGAGTAGTGGCATAATTGCCACCCTTGAAAGAGCAAACTATAGCAATTTTAATTCATTGAAAATTACTGAAATAATTCATTGGCTCAAGATTGCATATTAAATTTTATAAAAATAAATCACAGACAGAAGAGAAACAATTTATAATAATTTTATTCAATTAGTGAGCCTGCCGGTTTTGGCATTTAATTCTTATCACTAGTTTATCTGCCAGCTGAGATGATAGCTTTCACCACCAAAAATAATAACAATTACCTGAGAGTAGGTTATGTTCTACTATGAATTAATATTAATGATTCATTGTTGAATAAAATAAAAACTATTGCTGGTGAGTACCATTTTGAGAATACTTTTCCAATTTCCATCGAAATTTGGGACTGTTTTGTTACAAGG
This sequence comes from Sogatella furcifera, assembly GCA_017141385.1. Classification (NCBI taxonomy): domain Eukaryota; kingdom Metazoa; phylum Arthropoda; class Insecta; order Hemiptera; family Delphacidae; genus Sogatella; species Sogatella furcifera. The sequence goes on from CM029550.1 coordinate 32,657,216, forward strand.
TAAATACCCTGAATATTTACCTTCGGTTTTAAATAACCGGGTATTTTATATCTGTAATTACAGTATAACAAAAAAATGTAAAACATTGCTTGTGAGATAACAAACCTTCTAGTATAGGCATGGGTATACGCAGGCAGGGGCAAGGGGAGCAGCTCCCCCCTACAAGTTGACAAAATTTTTGTTTTCAATACATTCAAAAATGAAATGAATTGAATGAAAAAATAATGAATATAATAAAATGAAAATAAATTATTATTATCATAGAATGAAATAAATTCACAACTCGATTGTAGGCTAAATATTGCGAAGTCACAGACTCATATGGGGTAAAACATCCATATCTGAGTCTCCAATTTAATACTGGAGAAGATAATTAATAATTCCTCATCTTGACTCCCATTGGAAGTAAGATTCTCAAATGAGAATATGCTTTCTCTTCTCTCTGTCACTTTTCCATCCTTTGTAGGGTTAGTCAATGAAACTGAAAAATTTGAAGATGTCACTATTGTGGAAAAAATACAGCCATTAACTGTACAATGAGAGAAATAAAGTATTTTTTCTAGAAATCAATTGTTTAATTCTAAACATCAATTTCTCATGTTTTTAGAGGTTTGAATGACTTTTGCATCATCACCTCATTTTCAGTAGATCTAATCTACCTGTCACTTCCACGTGGATCGCTTGATAACTACCGGCGTTGTTTATTGTTTTTGTTTTACTTTTTGAACTGCAGATACGTAATGAACAGTGTGATTTCTGTCATTATTTGCATATAAACTTTTCCAATCACTTTTTATATTCTGAGAGTATATAAGTAGTATTCTGGGATATAGGAAGATATGATTAAAACAACGACGAGCAAGGGCAATCCAGCCCTACTTGTTGACTCTTTCAAATATCGCAAAGCAGGACGGGTATCCACGGGTGATGTTGTATGGAGATGCTTAGCAAGACACTGTAATGCTAGTGTTAGGACGGACGCTGAAATTTCCATTCTAAAAATCAAAACGGGTACACATAATCATGAGAAAATGGATCAGAATACGCCTACTTCATCGAGATCTTACAGCGAAACAAACCCTCATAGTACGTCAAACATCAGTTTTACAAGCAGAACTCCAACAAATTCAATGAACAATCTAACTGAGAATTCAATTCAACATGTGGACATGTCACCACAAATAGATAGCGAGCTTTCTGAATTGTTTCTGGAGGGTGAGGTTGCATCGAATAAAAGCTTGTCAGTGATCCAGCCGGCAGCCTCACAACTCACTGTTAATGACTCTTCTTCTGAGTGCTGTCCACATTTAATACAAGAAATTCATCAACTTCGGGAGGTACTTGACAGACGTCTAATAGAGTGGGAGGCTGCTGTAGATCGTGCTGCTGACATGGAGAGTAGCTTCAATGATATTAGAGCCAAATGTAGGTGCGATAAATCTCTAGTTGACGTATCTTGCAATACAGAAATTAATGATTTAGATCAAATAAAGTCTTCTGAAATTAACTCTACAATTGAAAATGTCTCTTCTCTAAAAGAAAAAATAGATTGTGACAAGTTAGAAATTGAAGTTTTGAATAGTCAAATAGAAAAAATGATGATTACAATTGAAACACTGGAAGCAGATAATCTTTTTCTACAAAACAGGATAGCTGAAAATGCGTCGGCATCATCAATAATAAATCTGTGTGGTCCCAATGTTAAATCAGTGTCAAATAAATTGTGTGCCTCAGTAAATAGATCAGATAAATTATCTCAAAGTAATTTTGTGAATAATTCAAGGGGTAATGTTTATTTGTGGGCTGACAGTCAGGGGAGAAAAATGAGAGATTTCATTTGGGAGAGACTACCGGTTGGCTACAAATGTGAGGCGTATGTTGCACCAGGAGCAACCTTCGAAATAATCTCAAATGAAATGATTTCATGTCGTAGACGATATCATTTGAGTGAAAACGCTTGGGTTGTACTTATGGCAGGAACTAATAGTGTGACAAATAGATTCAGGAGCAGTGACATTAATAAATATATTTGTAAGATGAATAATTTAATAAATGTGTATAAAAACTGTAATCTAATCTTGTCGACTGTTCCGTACAGGTATGATTTAAGGTACGATTCCGTTGAGAATGAAATGATTGATTCATTAAACAAAGAAATTCGTTCTCTATGTCATAAAAATACTATACATTTAATTGATATCTGGTATCTTGAACCTTTCAACTATACGAAACATGGTCTGCACCTCAATAACAGAGGTAAACTGATTTTGAGTAAGAAAATAGCTGCAATAATTGGAGAGTTTAAGAGGGGAATATTGAACACGAATAAGTTAATAGTCTCTCATGTTTGTCCAACTTCCAATGAAATAGTTACGCCTATATCCAATTGTGAGATAAATTCCAATCCTAGTTTTCCAAATCTGTCATCTCCAGCTTTAGATTTTTTAGACTTGACAGAATTCCCTGTCCTAGAAAAATTAACGTAGTTTCGCAGAGTAGTAGAGATATAAATATTAGTTCTGAGTACATAAATATTCTAAACTGTTCAAATAGTTTGAAAATAATTCATCAAAATATTGATGGAGTTATAAGTAAGTTGAACCTTTTAGACAATCTGGTTGAAGAAGAACAACCAGACATTCTCGTACTGAGTGAACAAAGAATAGTGGTTTAAAAGAATATGAAATTACTTCTCTAATTATCAATAATATGCTTCTAGTCTGTAGTTATTGTAGGGTTAATCTTAGGAAAGGAGGCGTGGCTATTTTTGTAAGTCGTAGGTTCCTAGACATTACTTCCTCTAAGTTTTGTAAACTGAATATAGGTGATTTATGTAGCACTAAAAATATTGAAGTGTGTGGTTTTAGATTTAGTATAGGTAAGGACTCTTATGTTATTGTAGGCCTGTATAGATCTCCAAGTGGAGACACAAATATATTTTTTGAGGGGCTTGAAATACTGTTTGATAGAATTGTAAAAAATGTTTCTGATAAAATTATTGTTGCCGGTGATTATAACATAGATATTCTGAATAATTCTCCCAATCATAGAAAGTTAATTAATATTTTACATCAGTTTGATTTACACTATAGTATTAACGAACCAACAAGAATTACAAGATATAGTAGGACAGCTATTGACAAGATAATAACAAATATTAATTGTGGATCCTATGTTGTGCAAATAGCACACACTTTGCTGTCGGACCATACTGCACAGTTATTCCTTGTACAATTGGCTCATGTTTCTGGTAGATTTAAAGCAAGTCGGATGCCGTTTCACGCTCCTGTGTACAGCTGCTCTCCGGGGAATATTAGTAACCTGATAAGTTCATTGAGTATGGAGTCTTGGTTATCTGTTTATGAAAAATCAGATGTAAACGCACAATTCAAACAGTTTCATAAAATTTTTCTTAATCACATGAATGTGAACTGTCCTTTAAAACAATCTTGTAGAAAGAAACAAAATAAAAGGAAAATGAAAGGATATTGGATTACGGAAGAAATTATTCAGATAAGAAACTTATTAAAATTAGTTAAGATCAAAATAGATAATGGAGAAATAGTTAATAGGGAGCTGATAAAACGAATTCAACAAAATTATGACAGTGAAGTTATACAAGCCAAGAAACAATTTATTAGTAATTCAATTCTAAGTGCAACAAATAAATCTAAGAAAAGCTGGGAAATAATTAATAAGTTGAGAGGCAAAGAAGAAAAACTGCAACCGAATATAGAGCTAGAACAGAATGGAGAAATCTCTACAGATCCTAAAGAAATTGCTAACGCATTCAATAACTTTTTCATTTCGATGGCACCAACTTTCAATATTTTAAACTCAAGTAAGAATAATGACAATGCTTCTTTTTCCAGTGAACTCTACCGTGAAAACTGTCTCTACTTTTTTCCCACAGATTATAATGAAATTCTTAATATAATAAAAAGTATCAGAACAAAAAATAGTGTAGGGTTCGATAATATTCCAATCAGTATAGTTAAAGCATGTTGCAATCAAATAGTCGAACCTCTAGCTTTCATAATTAATAACACTCTTCAAACAGGCATTTTTCCGGATTTACTCAAAATAGCCAAAGTTAAACCACTATTCAAAAATGGTGTCAGAAATGATATTAATAATTACAGACCTATATCCATTCTGTCAGCTTTTTCTAAGATTTTTGAGAAATTAATTTATTGCAGGATTATGAACTATCTGGAGAAATTTGATTTGATATCTTCCTGCCAAAATGGTTTTGTGAGAGGGAAATCGACTATATCTGCCGCTGTATCGTTCATTGAAGGTATCATAGATAAGGCTGATAAAGGAGATTACGTAATCGGGGCGCTGTTAGACTTATCTAAAGCATTTGATAGTGTTGATATCAAATCCCTTATCAGTAGGATCTCAAACGTCGGAATAAGAGGTGTTGGGGGTAATTTAATCAAATCTTACTTGTCCAACCGCTATCAATATGTCACAATTAATTCTGATACCCAGGTAGCTGATTCAATGCCTCTCATAGTCACAAGAGGTGTACCACAAGGATCTATTCTGGGACCTTTGCTTTTTGTTTTGTACACCAATGATCTGCAATCATCTGTCCCAGTAGGTGTTAATGTTACCGACGATATGTATGCCGACTGTGTATGTATGTATGTGGTGCTGTATGCCGACGATACTACCTTGATGTTCAATGATAAGAGCCTCAATGAACTTGAAATAAATGCCAACACTCTCACAAACCTCATTGTTCAATATTATAACGAGTCGTTTTTATCAGTTAATCCAAAAAAGAGTAGATGTATGCAATTTGGTTTTAAAAATTATTACTTTGAACCGGTCATTAATATTGGAGATGCAAAGGTGGAAAATGTCACAGAAGCAAATCTTCTAGGTCTGGTAATTGATAGAAGCCTTTCGTGGGATGCTCATATTGAAAAACTTGCCAGCCGTATTAGTACTAATTTATTTGTCCTGCGGAACATTATACGCTATGTACCCCTAGAAACAGGAAGAGTCCTATATTTTGCTCTTATTTATTCACATATTTCTTATGGCATTGAACTTTGGGGAGCTACAACTTTGCAGAACATGAATAAAATATTTATTTTGCAGAAAAGGGCAATAAGATACTTAGCAGGTTTAGGCTTTAACCACACTTGCCGAGATGCTTTTAGAAATCTTTCAATTCTCACAGTTCCTTGTATTTTCATTTATAAAGTTATCATGTTAGTAGTAAAAAATATAAACAACTTCACAACAAATTCAGAGGTGCACCATTATAACACCAGGCATAGAAATGATATAAGTATTCAATCTCATAGACTTTCACTTTATAAGAAAAAGCCGAGTTATATTGGTGTAAAATTATTAAATAAACTGCCAACTTTTTTAAATCCAAGGACGCGAACCTTTAAAACAGACTTATACAGGTTCTTAGTTGATAAGGGTTACTACAGCATTGAAGAATTTTTAAATTAAATTAAATGTAATGTTTTCCAATGTTAATTATGTATGCCAACAATGTATGATTTACATAATAGCTTGACTTTTGTAATTTGATTTCATTGAAAGTTTTTTAAACTTTAAACTTTTTCTGACGATATTTAACTGTATGGAAATTTTCTGTATTATTGTTGAATAAATTGAATATTCTATTCTATTCTGAATATTCTATTCAGACGTGTAAATTAAACAACCTTGAAAAAACTGGATAAATCTCTAAAAAAGTAGATGAGAGTACGAAAACCTTCGAACCCTTCAAAATATTGCTTTTGTTCTACAGACAATACTCCAAAGTTCACGCAAATCTGCCCAACAACATGCTCTATGCCTTGCAATGGCCGGAGGACGATTCGCAAATTTTATATTCAGAAATTAATATTTTCAACTATTGTCCAATAGAATACATTTAGAAGTACATTTTTTTCTTCATATTCATAACTAATAAATGATGAAATTGATTTTCTTGAAGAGTTGGTGACTTATTCAAATTTTTCCGTTTTACTTGCTAACTTTCTATATGCTCAAACGTTACTCCAGAGAATTTAAAAAACATTTTCAATGGAGTTTCATGAGCTAGAATCCATTACTGCGGAGTTAGAGCTGTGGTATTATGTATTTGAATGAAAGAAAAATTGAAGAGTTGAAGGTAATTGTAGCAGCTAATTTTTTGGAGCTGAATAGCCATACAATAGTGTTTCAGAACTCTCAACCAATATTCTAAATCTAGGTTATTGTTCCTGGGTGAGAAACATAACTTACTACAGTATCTAAATATTTTCAAACTGTCCAAAGTTTAGGATACCTTATTGTTGACTGGTATTTCGAATCAAGTAATATTGTGGAGAATTAAATTTTGATGAATCAGCTCAGTTACCATTTCTTCTAGGACGCACCCAAATCTCACAAATCAGGATTTCAAGGAGACAAAACCGACAATATGGAAGGCATTTTTCAATAGATTGTTTGTCTTTTGAAGGATCGCTCAATTGTTTGTCCCCTTCAAATCCTTATTTTTGAGGTTTGGGTACATTTCAGACGAGAAAGTAACTGAGTATTTCTTCTGAAATAAATCGAATTCAAGCTATTTGTGAGACAATCAACAGGTCTTTGAAGAATAAAGCCAGGAGAGAGACCAATTTGAAATTTTACATGTGATTACCAGTGGCGTAAAGAGCACCCTCACAGCCCCCGCAGTGCGGGGGGGCAGGCTTCTGGGGGGCGCCACTTTAAAAATGTAATTGACTGCAAAGAAATAGAATTTTTTTTAAATTGAATTTACAACATAAATAATAATGGAATAATTTTCTAATAAATTTATATTTTTAAATCTTTTTATATTTTCATTCAGACTTGTATACATAACTTGAAAATATAGTCCTAGAGTACAGTGTTCTTAAAAAATTTCCCCCTGACCCAACTTTTACGATTTGATAAACAAGACAGAATATACAGAGTGTTTCAGGAGGAATGTGAAATACAGAGTGGGGAAGAGCCGACTGACGAGTTTGGAAGGGTTATGAAAAATGAACCGAACGACTTGGAAAAAAGTGGTTTGGCTCATTCAATTCAGTGTGAAATGTAGTTTTTATTGTTAATATTTTTAAAAATTTCATCATTTAAATGGCGGCCATCAGCAGCGATAAACTGATATAGCCATTTTTTGAAGTTTTCAAACTCATTTTGGCACAGTGCAATTGGCAGGCTACGTCTGGATTTCTCTTTCAATTCTTCCAAGGTGTGAAGGCAAGGTTTGTGAACTTTATCTTTAAGGTAGTCCCATGGAAAAAATCGCATACACTTCACGTCGGGTGAGCGTACCGGCCACCTCACGTCCCCCCTCATGTTGTCATCACCATCGATATCACCTCCGAGCGTTGTTGCAATGTTACAAACGTTTCTGCGCCCCAGGAAGAACTTGCTGAGGAACAAGACTTATGGGAAACATGGTTTCAACAGGATGAGGCTGCTGCCCACACAGCGCGCATTTCAGTGGTAGTGTTGAGAGAATTGTTGCCAGGTCAATTCTCAGTGAGGGGGGTGTGAGGTGGCCGGTACGCTCACTCGATGCGAAGTGTATGCGATTTTCTCTATGGGACTATCATAAAGTTTTTATATCTTGCCTACACACCTTAGAAGAACTGAGAAAATAATTTAGAGAAGAGACCCAGGTACTACCAATCGCACTGGGCCAAAATGGGGTTGAAAACTTCAAGAATCGGCTACATTAGTTTATCGCTACTGATGGCCGCCATTTAACTGGTATAATATGAAAAATATTATCAATAAAAACTATATTTCACGCTGAATTGAATGAGCTGAACCGTTTTTTCTAAGTCGTTCGGTTCATTATTTATAACACTTCAAAACTCGTCAGTCGGCTCTGCCCCTTTCAACGCCTCAAACTCTGGCCGATTAGTTTAGTACTGTGAAATTAGTATTCAATTCTAATTAACCAGCTGCTGACCTGTTAAATTTGAAAAAAAACCGCCATTGAAATTTTTTATAACCTCATTTATATCATTGCCTCAATGATAATAAATCTTATCTTGATTCATGAATTTAAAGGTTAGTAATATTTTTAGGCAATAAAATTTAATGTAAAATGATGTGTCATCAAGTTTTGTAAACGAAACTATTGAAACTCAAGGCTTTTTATAATTTATATGTTTCTATTCTCTATTTGAGTTGAGTTAGTTTGCCGTTGCTACAAGATTTCGTTATCCAGGCTAATCACGGCGTTAAAAGTTAACGAAGTTACGAACAACCGGCTCTAAGTAATCTAATTGTTCCATACTTCTCTTGAAAATAAATAGATGACTGCAACAGCTGTTGCGACAAGCTGACATTTAAAAGTGACTTCTTAATCATCAGTCTAAACGCCCACAAGCGCCTCCAAGGTAAGTAGAGGCTGGTAAGTAAAAAGAGACTGTACAAGTGACTTGTAAAAAGCGACTTGCACACGTCTCGTCTAATACCCCCTCAAGTATCAGGGAATGTGTAAGGAGTAAACCTATAACAGAGATGAGACCAATCCATTTTTTATTATTTTTTGCTTAATATGAAAATTTTTATAAAACTTGCACATACACCAGCGCAGTTGAAAAATTAATATTTCTGCCAAATCTCATGCGATTATAATATATTCAATATTCTTATAATATTGATTATATGTACCTATTGATATTATCAATGCATTTGGCCGTAACCCCGCAAACAGAAAAGACGAAAGAAAGTCAAAATCAAATCATATAGCGTTATAGTTTGATCAATTATTTCTGATGATAGCTATGATTTGTAGCAAATCAAATGTGAGAACGTACCCAAGAAATGCATCCGTTGGAATAGCTGTTCAGAAATCATTTCAATTCTTCTAAATGGACCGATTTTCCTACCGTAAATAGGCTAAATAGTTGCCACTTTGAAGGCCGTAGCCTTTATATAGGTAGCTTTGATTTATGTCATTGAAATTACAGGATAATCCGTGTCATATGATTTCAATGGCAAATGTCGACATAGTAATTGCAACATAACATGTAGTCGCATCTTTTGTGTTTATGAGTGAAAAGTGTGATGGCAATAAATTTATAAACTTGTTACTTCCAAAAGCTACAGTTACAGAGAAAAGGGATGTATTAAAAAGATGTGATGTGTGAATGTTTCGAATATCAATCAACAACAACTATTATTAAAAAAAGTTTATTCTGTTTTACTCTTATCACTGTCTACAAAAGCAATAATTCAATAACTTATCAAATAAAAAAGAGAAAAATAACATTTCAACCCTTTTTTTAATATCTTTTAAAATTGGATATTAGCGATCCACAAAAATTGCATCACCAATTTTTACATAATACGTCTGTACAATTATTTTTCCTAACAATCTCATTCATCAATAATATTATTATTATTATATAATTTCAAACAGGAAAACAATCAAAAGTTGACACTGTCACAAAATTTACATGTGGACAAGAGAAAAGAAATGAAATCAAAACTCAACAATAACGAACTGATCATGTTTTGAGAAATAATGTGTACGCTCGATTTACTTTAAAGAGTATAAAAATATTACTTTGTATATTAGAGATTTACACTAAATCTTTGTTCCACTTTGATAAACCAATAAATAATTCTCAATTTGATACAATTTCAATAGATCCCAATATAATATTATAAATGTAACAATAATTTATAATATTATTCAGGTAATGGAATTAAATTTTATTCGAGTTATGTTAGTTTAATTTTCACAATGCATAGTTCTCTTTAAAATAAAATTTCTCAATATTTTAAAACATTAACAACATTGAACAATTCAACATTTACTATCCATTAATAATAATTATCATAGTTAGTTGTATCGGTATTCTTTTAATGAGAATTGAATGATTAACTAGAGTCTTGCTTTTAATTAGTAATAATCACGGATTACTAGTTGACAGGTTGTTTTCATTAAGTGAAATAAATTGAAACGACTAACCAAATTGTCAAATGTAAATGTTTATTACGGTGTTTTCTTCATCATTTATTAAATGGCATCATGTTGGAAATGATAATAACTAGTACATCATCACCATTCACGCGAACATTAAATACAATATTGGCAGTTTATTTAACTCACTTCACCCTATAGACAAACCAAACAGTAAATACAATATTTTCTTCTAGAGTTAAAAACAGAGTTTGGTTATTGTCAATAATAAAATATTTCATAAACAACAAATAACAAAACTTTAGTTTTCCTCTTTTTTTATCCAATAACATAATCAATAAATAAAAGAAATGAACTAGCCGTAAAGAACTGCATGTAATCATACATAACAATCAAGAAATCCCTCTTAAAAACCATCCAAACCATCGATTGATGAAAAATGTCAATATTATTAAATCTTTGATTACTACATTTGTATAATGAATATCAACTTTTATACATATCTAGATTTTATCAATCAACTCGTTTTAAATTTGTCCAGTTCAACATACGGTATTATAGTGTTGTCACTACTAGAGTGGATGCCCTTGCTAGTGCGCGCAGGCTTAGCTGCCTGCCATAGCTTGACATGGCGTGGCCAGCTCTAGCCCTAGCCCTAGCCCTAGCCCTAGCGGGGCAGAAGCGAACAAGCAACCCGCAACTGCAAACCAATCGACTCAAGACTCTCTCTCTTTTGCCTGCCTGCCTGCCTGCGCATCCTCTTTTAAGTATTTACATTATCGATTATTGATCAATTGATATAAACAGTGGTTCTCTCCTACTAGTGTAACAGATCTCTACACATTCCTCTTTTAAAAGAACAATTAATAATACTTAATATTTTATTTATATATATAACAACATGGTAAAACTAACCTAAATATACATCTAAGTTTCCTATATACTGTAATAAATTTGTTTCATTCAAGCGATTGGGTGTATCGTATTTGTCTATCATCTGATAAATTTATAATTTAATTTTCAACAGTTTACACTTGTAAATATAGTCTAGGTTTTGAAGAATAGGCCGGGCCGCCGACCGTCATCTGCTTTCAATGAAACGATTCGTTAAACTTTGTTTTACATCGAACTGTTAACAAGCAACAGAGAAAGCGCTAAACTGTGATAGTTAGTGTTTAGTAATGCACACAAGTACGAGCGTAGTGTGTGCCGTGCAAGAGTGCAGCGCTTGGTGGTCAGGGCAGAGGCAAGGCAGGGCAGCCTGCACAGACAGAGCAATGATTGCCTCTTAAAGCACACTCTTGCACGGCACCTCCACCACCCTCATCACCCGAGAGGAACCTCAAGACTTGAGCACTAGAAGGGAGAACCTCTCGGGCCATTCAACACTTGCATATAACAATTTAAAAACATTACACTTTTCAAATAACTAATTTTTAAAACATTAACTTCTATTATATTTATAAATTAACTTGATTTTATTATTAGTTATATTGATTAATAATATGTAAATTTTTCTACATATCGTTTTTCAATTTTTTTATTGTAATCATCGTAAATTGTAAGAAAGTCATTAATTTGTCTAGCGGGCCGAGGCGGCGATGCGGCCGACACAAGCATCAACTCAACGCAACGCAACGCAACGGCTACACAAACCTTAAACCTGCTAGACCTGCTACACATCACTAATAACCGGATGAAGAAGCTAGCTTATGCTGTCTGCTATGTTTCGTGTGTTTGTGTCCGTGTATGTGTATGTGTGTATGTGTGAATGGGTGTGTGTTGATGTCAACGGCTTGCGCTGCTGGTGAGAAAACGATGATTACGATGAGTAGACGCCGACAGCACAAACAAGATGCATTGACTTAAAATAATAATTATAATAATATGAGCCTACAATGAACGAAAAATGAAAACGATGATACTGAGACAGCCTAAAAAGAGAAATAAATGCTCTGCTGCAGGAGAGTGGGGTGTTGCACTAGCACTTCATCTCATTATATAATCATAATTATAATAATTATTATTATAACAATAATGCACTACACGCTGGTAGTCTCTCTAGTTCCTAATACTTGATCGTCTTAATTTTACTTCTGCACTTTGTTGCACGATCTTTCACTCGATGCAAACACTTCTTTCCTTCTTGCGTCGTTCGTTCCTCTACTTCAGCTCCCTCCCGATCTTTCTTTTTAAATTTATTTCAACGTAGTGAACCTAAGTGGCCACAAGCTGCAGCTGCATCTGCAACAACCAGCTGCGCAGCACTTAGTAGTATGTCTCCTGTTCCAGCCAGCCGCCTGGATTTCTACGCAGATAGAAACGACGTACTTCGTCATACACAAAGATGGCAATCATGAATGGAATAGCCGGCAACCACCACACAAACCTGTACAACACACAAACAAATTCGAATTGGACCAAAAATCAAGTATCATCAATTACATTATCAATCATTAGATTTACTTGAAATTCATAATCAGAATTAAATTTGAATATACAGTTCAATAGACTATAATAATTATAAAACACATTTTATAATATAGAATTTCATATAATAACACAGACGAAGTCAGTGTTATATGATCAAGTTTTATGATTACCAAGTGGCTTTATAATTCATCATTATTGAATAAAGAATCAGATTGAAAAGGCTGGATATCCATTCATCTTTTAACAACTACAATATAATTCCAAGTATTTTTCTGGTCGATTCTGTGTTCAAAGTTTTATTTATTTATTTACACGAATGCATACAGGCATGAAAACAACTGGTTTTGATAGCCCAAAAAGTTTTACAAATTTCTTCAAAAATAAGTAATTAATATAATAAATGAGTGAACTTAAGTACAAATAAACACTTAGGTGAGACATAATAAGAATGATGATATCATATCATAAAGGAGAGTGATGATATCAATTAGTGAATGTATTTTATTCTTTCTCTAGAAGAACCTGTTCGAATCAATCAATACAGCACAATGTTTGGAGTGAGTATTATTTGAATGATAAGAAATAGCTTACTTGAGAGGATACATGCGAAGACCTTTGTCCATTCCTGGGGTGTATGACAAGAAAGCTGCAAGAGCTGTTTCGAATACCAGACCAAAGTTCAATGCCCAGTTCCTGAAAAATTCACATTACAATAATTAATTTGACGATGTAAAAGAGTTGATGGTAAATTTTATGATGATTACTAATTGTTTGTGACTCTTCACACACCAGTTTTGATACAAAACGAATGAAAAAAGAATAAATTTTATGATGGTTACTTAATGTTTGTGACTCTTTAAACACCAGTTTTAATACAAAACGTTGAATACTAAAGCATTAATCCTTGGAAATGATAAATTATATGGATATGATAGCAATGTGATCATTCGTAATTGCGGCAAGAGGTGAGACCTCCTTGTATAGCGGCGTAATTCATAATATCAAGTGAGATGGAAGCGAATTCATAAAACCCTATAATATTTATAAATATTAAGAATGCATACGAGTTTCTAGAATTAATTTTATACCAAAGTTCAAGGAAAAATTTTCCAGTACATGTATATCAATAATTTGCAAACTTTTACCACTCATCAAAATATAAGTGACAGTTCGGACTGATTTCAGTACATCTCAAGTGAGTGATGATTATTGAAAGTTTTATATTATTCATTTCAATAATTAAATTATTTTCATATGATTTTTCACATAAGAAAGTGTGGTAAATTATAGTAATACACATAGAATAATTTGGAATTGATAGTTATTATGACTAATCTTCTTCTTCTTCTTCTTCTTCTTCGATGGCGCTACAGCCCAAATCGAGCCCTGGCCTCCTCAATTCTGCGCCTCCACTCGTCACGATCTCTTGCCTTCATTCTCCAATTTCTGATGCGAAAGAGTTCTGCTGCATCCTTGGAAATACCATCTACCCATCTCAGTCTTGGCTTGCCCACTGGTCTTTTGCCTCCTGGCTGTCCCACATATATTTTCCTGGGGGCGCGAGTATCAGGCATCCGCTCCACATGCCCTGCCCATCTCAAACGTTTCAGTCTAACATATATGGACAGAGGGGGCTCCTTATAGAGTGCAGCTAATTCATTGTTATTGACTAATATTCAATTGCATTAAATCACCATTACAGGACGTCATTGCATTCACATCAGATTAGTTCAATGGTTATCGTTGCATTGACTAGTTAGGAAACATCATTTACTTCGTAAGAATTTAATTATTTAAGTTTAATACGATTTTCATATAACTGGCCATATATATTTTAGCAAATCAGAATCATATCAAGAGGAGATTTTAAAATAATATTACATATTTTCCTAATACATTAAACTATGAACGTATAGAGAAACATTTCTATAAAGCTGTAATCAATAAAGAAAATTTCGATAGAGAGCTCATCAGTTTCTCTTCCATCTTCATTCGAGATCTATTTGATTAATTATCTCCAACATACCTCATTCCCTGGTGGATGATTGAGTTTCGTCGTGTTTTACAGATGATCAGATCGGCCCACTGTACGACGACAATCGATGCGAAGAAGGCAGTGTGGCACGTGTATTCCAAAGCCTTTCTGTCTCTGTAGGTCTGCAAAACAAGCACAAATCAACATTCACAAATTGCCAAACAAAATGTCAGCCTATGAAACTGCCGGCTGGACACTAGATACACAGTCCACAGTCTCTTATTCATTCCAGAGTAAATTAAAACAATAAGTTTTATAAACAAGTATTATTCTGAAAGCTCGAAAAAATTGTGCTCGGAATGTGTTGCTAGAAACATTTATTGTCCGCTTACAAGCATGTCCGCTTACAAGCGATTTTAGGCTTTAATACAGTAGCTAGAGCCATGATTACCAACAAGAACTTAGACAGCAATTGCACATATCTAGAAGTATAATTATGTATCCACGAATATCTGGATCAAATAGAAACTGCAATAACATGAATTAACTGTGAAAACTGGAGTATAGCCCTGCTGCGGGCGGCTACCATAACACCGACAAACCAAAAGGCCCTCACTGAGGCTATCTATGCATATTGTCTCTATATGCTAGTTTAAACAATATTCCAAGTATTCTAACCATAGATAGGTTAGAACATGTTTGTAACCGTATTTTTAGTCCTTCCGCTACATTATATGAAACAAACCATTACGGATATTTCGTTACTCGGTGTTTCTTCAACATGAAGAGCTAGTTTTAGCACTTACCCATTCCTGTCCATAGGAGTCGGTGAGATCATTGATAGCCTTCGAGTCCCACTGCTTACGCAATCCAAACAGGTGCATCGGGAGGAATCCGTTCTCAGCCATAATCACAAAGTACACGAAGAAGCCGGCAGCTGCCTGAATCATACCAATCTGTCCGTATGCCATTGAGATCAGCCTGTCAATACGAAGATTGCATCAAATATTTTGCATCACATTTCATTCAAGTCACCCCATTTCAATTTAATAATAATAATAATCCTAATGTGAAGAGTTTGACGTCAAATTTAGCAAGAATGCACAATTATTATCTGAGAAAATAGAGCTGTTAATTTATAAATAGAAAAATGTATTAATTTAATTCTAGTATTTTATTGAAATCATCAAGTTAGAGTCACCATTCACTAATAATTGCATCATTGCAAAACTAATTTGTACATCAATGATTTTATTCCATTCATAATGCTCCTCTATAAATGTTGTCTGAGAAGTACTGATCATAAATTTATAGCAATAGATCAAAATTCCAACTAATTTCAATTCCATACTTTACCATCAATTATTGATTTTCAATACCAATAACGACTGAGCAATGCTGATGCAATTCTTGAATTATTGATCAATTATTTTAATGCAAACTTTCAACGAAAATTGAATATTCGATTAAGTGCAAAGATTTTACATTGAACAAATTTTGCTATTTAATTCAGTTATGGATCTGATGCAAGAAATTTATTTGATAAAATTTCTCACTGGAATGATTTTTAAGATTTGTTGTGTACATTTATTCCAATTTAAGTGAATGCTATTCAATAATAGTAAATAATAGTATGGATGAATCTTAAAAATACTGCATTCTAGTATCAGCGATGAAACTTTATTTCAGACAGTAATTATTCTTTCATGAATACTCTATTCAGTCATCTCATGCATAGATTTTATGCCAAATTGAATTCAAATATACTTCTCCAAAATTGTATAAAATTGATAACTATGTTAACAAGATTCATATTTTAAAAAATATTTATTTAATTCTAGGAACTGTGAGTGAATTATAAAGTTAACAATCAAAGCTAGCTTTTATAGCCAACAATTAGTCGCAGCAAGAACACACTCACTGTGTTAAAACAGTAATCAGGCAAACTGACAAAATACACTATACACGTTATTCATTTATATAGATAAAAAAATCATCTTACCAATTTTTCCTAAACAGTTACAATTCAATACTTCTATAATTCATATTTCTTGTTGTGGAATAAAGCTCCACAAAACCACCAATAATGATAGGTTCATGTATAAAATGTACTGAATGACGTATTTATCTCAAGCCGTAATCTCATAATATATTTTCATGAATTAAGCTACTTCTCTAATGAATAAATTTCATTTCTCATTTTTCTACGATGTCAATATTTAAAGAGTAGTAGAATTGGAGATGATAAGACTCTCTGAAAAATCTCATAACTCGTTAGAATAAGTTATTAATTGAAACGTTATCCTAACTATTATTACTCGCATTGAAACCCTCAAAGGATAATCTTATATTTTAATCACGAGGTGAATGACAGATTGGTTGACACTATGGGTCAAATGATCCAATAATTTTTGAAGAATTTAGAAGTGAAATATACCTTACCACTAAGTAAAATAGAAAAGGAACTGATATAGATGAATGAAAATAAAATCTATGATTATGATTGGGTGATGTATTTTGCCGGATATTAATATAAATATAATAAAAACATTTGAAACGAGAGAACAAACACCTTTGTTAGAAAAAACAAAACAGAAGTATCCCCTACACTAAAGCTTCCCTGTCAGCAGTCAGCAAAAATATAACATATTGATTCAATTTTTGGTGGATGAAATTCGATGTAGAATACTTGAAACTTGATTTTCATGAATGAATCGCATTGATCGATGATCTGAAATGGTAATATGATGGGAGAAATGAATTTATGAAAGTCGAGAAAGATAGAATTACGATCGGGACAAATATGAATTGTATCCAGTAGAATAGATGAAATTGAGTTGACTTAATTTTTCATCTTGTATGACGTACACTTGGTTAAATCTTACGTTAACCACTCATTGTCTCGTGACTTAAGCGAGAATATTTACGATAGAATAGAATCAAAGCATGAACAGTTTACAGAAGGCAATAAAGTTGATATTTTATATACAGTGAGTTCACATTTAACATTATTTTCAATTATTAATATCAGATTCAAAATAATCTAAAGCATAAAATTTGATAGTCGACTAAATTATATTCAAAAAGTAATATAAAATGTATGTTATTATTTACTGACCAATAGAAGCATGATAAACATGGAAGGTCTATAGCAGGAGCACAAAAATATTGAAAAGTATTAAAATTTTACTATCTGAAATAGATAGTTTGTATGAGTTCGAAAGCAGAGAAAATATTTAAATATTTAGAAGCGATAAGTTTTACTGTATAATTGAGAAAAAGTACTGATGCTCCAGATATTTGAGCTGACTACAAGCTTCAAAGAATTTTTATAGCAGAATACCTCAAATCTACTAAACCGAATATTATTAATTACATTATAGAAAATTTCGAGAATCGAACAACATTATTGGAGTACTAATATCGAAATATATCAACTTTTAGCAATTCTGTAAAGTTACAGGTTTGATAGGAGAGTTGTAAAGGGGAAAAATTGTACCGAACAAAACAGTTCGAGTACTCACCTGGATTTGAATCTTAGTGAACCTTGCAATACTTTATTCAGCAGAGTCGATAGACAAAAAGAGACAGAGAGAAAGTGATCATAAAGAGAGAGAGAGAGAGAGAGAGTAGAGATTCTGCTCGATAGATAAAAAAGAAATACACAAAAGATTAAAGAGCAATTATAAACTGAAGAAATTTCGGGGGTGTTACACTGGAGATCATAGCATGCTAATCGATACCAACTAAATGATAAAACCATCACCATTTAGAGAAAGGAGAAACGATGACAACCAACACCCATGCCTGATAAACACGATAAAGCATTCTACCCTTGATTTTTCCAACACTTTTAAACACAACCAGGTTATTAAGGGTAATAAATATGGAAAGGGAAAGAAAACGCCAAATTTATTCTTGCAAACACAGATCAGACACAATATCCAAATACTGAAAGTGTGAAAGTGAGCTGGGAGTGAGGGGGGACCTAATAAGAGGGTAGTTGTCTAGCAGGTGGGATGTGGTTTTTTAAAGGCTGGAGGAGAAGATTATCTAGATTCAGGATAGATTTTACAACACAGTCCATTTCAATCGAACTAAAAAAACCACCTAAAGTTTTGAAATTAGACCTAAACCATATTTGAAGTCTCAAATGATTACAATTATTATCAAGATATTCCAACTTAGAACAAATTCAAATTTCGAGAGAAGCTTTTTATTTTTAGAGATAAAATGCAATATTTATATTTGAATGTTTATAGAATTTCAATATCATCCCTTCAGGATAAGCACAACTCTAAATTTAAATAATAAGAACACTATGAATTTTGAAATTCAGACACCTTTCTGATAGTCCAATATACAATGAGAAAAAATTATGTGCTCGTTTATCTCGAGTAAAGTTTCATTATATAGTAGAACAAATTCTATAAAAAATATTCGTATGGCTATTGAAGGTGTGGTTATGGGTAGGTTCCACCTCGCCAATGTGTACTTGGCCAAATACTGGTCACCCATCCAAGGGCAGTCCACAGTGTTCGTGACATGACACCAGGTGGCCAATACACAGTAGCCTACAATAAATTCTATAATTTTATATGATCAAATACAAATTCTTTTTGTCTTCAAAGTCTTACAAGAGAATTTACAATAACTAAAATGAATTTAATAATTCAACGCCAGTTGAGAAAAAAAACATAGAATTAATTTAGTTGGTTTCACAATAAGTTACCAATACTGATCTCCTAAATTCTTATAATCTTTCAATTTTATTAAATTGATACATCTTAGTATGGAGATATAAGTGATAAAGTTTTCCAATGATTCATTCTACTGTACAAAATCTATAATCTATTACTCCATACCCAATGTCATAATAATAATAATAATAATACCAAAGGAATGTTCGATTATAAACTACTGTATATCTCATATAGGACTACATAAGCTTTATATGAATGATGAGATGAAGGATCGCCATGTCAAAAAACATAATATTTTTCTCGTATCCTAATATGGCACGTTCTCACAAGGAGTAAGTTGATGAAATCGATCATGAACCAATAAGACTGCTGAGATTGAATTTGATGATACAATATTAGGGTAAGTAGATAAAGATTGAGATGACGAATAGATCTTTAAAAAATATTCAAATAATATAAACGAATAAGTGTTTAGAAATTCCATACTTATTGAAAAGCTAGAATTGATTTAGGAGTGAGAAATTCAAGTTTTTAAAGTGTGAGGTATGACAGTCTAGGTTATAGGTGCTAATTTATAATTGGAAAAAAGTTGAAATATAATAATCATGAGGAAGTAATAGTAGCTAGAATAATCTATTCAGGAGAATGATAGAGGATAAGAAAAACGTGAATTCTCAGTCTTAGAATGAAGTCCAGAAAAAGCTGCTCTTCAAGCTTATCTTCCTAAATAGAAGTGGATCCATGCAAAGAATTTTCTGCAAGCTATATTCGAAGTATCAGCGAACGATAAAGGAATTTAAACTATTACTGAAGTTGTAATGAACACCTTCAACACCAATACTTATCTTTGACAATGGAGTACTTGGATAAAAGGTGATAAGATTATGAACATGAATCGATAGTTAGTTGTTACCTGTGTAACTTCAAGTGGATTAGAAATTTAGAAAGAGCGAATTAAGAAAAAAATGCATTAAGTGATGAAATTGGTGAAATATAGCGTTTTCGTAGTACAAAGAATAAAAATATTTGTTGAATGTATTTGATATTTAAATAAAAAGTGATTCAAAGAATTAAAATATTTGTGAAGAGGATATGAAATATGACTCACCGAAAATATATTTGAATACCTCTTTGATGAAACTGCTCATGGTAAATATGAAATATTCGCATAATAAGAAAGAAGGTGATTAATAAAAAAATTGATGAGAAATTAGGAACAAAATTGAGAAATTTGTGAGAATTGGATGAAATAATATAAAATAATAATTCAAATTAAAAAACCCTTGCAATATTTATAGAAAAAGATAATAAATTATCATAATAATATTACTTAGTTTAGTAGTAGCCGAAAGCATAATAGCAAAGTATCTGTAAACGAATAGCCATAACGATCATATTAATCTTCATTCTATGAAAATTATCGAGATAGTAATTTGGATGGAAACTTATGATGACAAACACGAAACATCTTCAAAACTAATCAATTCTCAAAACCACATAATAATTGATACAAAATAATAATCATCAAACGGGTTTGTAATTTTATATATTCCATTTGAAAACTTATTTCCAGATCTGGAAAATTCCAAAATTAAAACTAATCCAATAAAAATTCAAAGTAATATGAACTAAATCCAGTTATTTTAGTTGAAAGGATATCATAGAATAAACGATTATAAGGATACTTTTTGAAACTTTTCATCTGTCACTATTTCACCTTGAAAACTACAGAAAAAATTAACTAGCCTAATGGAGGATGAAAATATGGATGTATTGGAAAATTGTTTTGAATCCTATTTAAAAAATCAATAAGAGAGGATGTTCATGATGAATATAAGAAAAACAATGCACCAATAGAGATAAGTTCTATTCGAATTCAGACACATCAAGAAATTTCATCATGGATTTCTTTCATCTTTGCATACCAACAGGAATTACATTCTACAACTTCATGTTCCCAAGAAGAAAAACGCCAAAACCTGATAGAAAAGCAAAATATAATTTCATGTGAGTACTTCGCTTTCATATCTTCATTTACAACAAAGTTTTACTTTAAATTATGCACTCCATAAATCAAAAACTGTTTGAAAACTTTACAATATTTTATATTCTCATTACTCAATAGAGAAATTGTATCCCTTCTGACAGAAAGGACTTTATTATTCATAACCAGCACCATTCTTTGCATTTTCAAATTCCATTTTGAAGGTTTCGTTAGAATACTCTTCTAGGCTGGTTAGGACTTGACCCTTCTGGTCCGCCAAAAAGCTTTTCATCTTCAATGACTACAGCATAATTTTTTTTATTGTAGATTTAACGAGGTTTAATAGCCATGAAATGAATATTAATGATGAATAGTCAACAATGTGAGCCTTCTCAAGCTTTCAAAGATAACATTCCCGCCATGAAATTTGAAGCAAATAAATAATACAGATATAGTTGATAAAATATTTTCTTAGTTAATATAACATCATAAATTATAACAGACGATTTTGCTATGTATAATCCCAATATTAATTGAACCATTAAAGTACTGAGAATAGATTCAAATTTTTAGCTACCCAAATATGAAATATTGTTCTATACCCTCTTCTATGAAAGAAAATGTAAAGGTTTATACCAGCATTGATAAACTCCATGAGGAGAAAGATCTAGTAATGGAATGAAATATAATACGTTTTCCAATAATTGAATGGTTCCGTACGCTGAAATAGTTTTATCTATTCGACTTGAGAAGGCTTTTGAGAATACGTTTGTAGTGACGAGTGTCTGAGCACAAAAATCACATCAGTGCCATTAGTGATAGGAGTGCTGACAGCACAGCACTGCACAGCAGGTAAAAGAGGTAGGTAAGTGAGTGGCAGTGGCAGTAAATGACCCACCTGTGGTTGACCAAGTTATCCCTGTATGGGTCTCTCGGCTGACGTTTCATTATGTCCGACTCTGGCGATTCGTAAGCCAAAGATATCGCAGGCATCTGATCAATCAAACACGGCATTCACACCGCAGGATAGAGAGAACAAATTCAATTAAATGTTATCGACAAAAGTGAGAGAGAGTAAGAGAAAGATAGTAACAATTACATCCTATCATTTAGCCTGAATCTAGATAGAAATCTGTGGAGAGAGAAAGCGCGCACACAACCCGGGCTTCCCTTAATGTGCTGGCCAGGAAAGCGAATTGTTAGATGTGTGGCGAGTTACATGCGGTTAATGTGAGAATCTAAATAAAGAAGAGAGTTATATGTGTGAGAGAGAAAACATTACTGTAAAACATTCGTTGATGCTGGCCGTGGCTTGTTCTGCAAATCGCTCTCACTTGGCACTTGTTCAAAACGCACCTGGAGAATTCATAGCACCAGAAAAATAGAGTGTGTGTGAATAGGGAACCACCAACAGGATTCGGACCAAGGTAGGTGATCAGACAAGGAGTTCGGCTGAAATGGAAGGGGGAGGGTGAGGGTAATTGTGATTGATGAATAATGAGGTATGACTGAGAGTGCGGCATGCTAGAGTCTGCCATGCTTCCATAAGGAAAATAAAAATTCATCTCCTTAAAAAAAATACAAAAAAGTAGGAGCCGACTTACCTGTAGCGACGAGCACAAAGAAACACAGTTCATGCAAACTGAATGGAAGAAGTAGAAGAAGAAGAAGAAGAAGAAGAGTAGAAGAAGAGTATGTGGACTTTGGCATTCACCGGTTGAGTGGTTGGTTTGGTCAATTATTACAGTAGGCTTTACAAAGGAGGAAGCGGCAAGGATGCCAAGCTGACCAACGAGTACAATTTCCAAGCGTACATTTTACATTTCATACCAACAGTAGTAGAAATCAAGTGGCATGGAAACATCTCCCTACCAGAGAGTACGTTTACAGTACAGTAGTAGTAGTAATAATATTACAATATTTAACAGAGGAGATTTAGCGATTCGTGAGAGAGAGAGAGAGATCAACGATCAATCGATAATGATTAGTTGCTGTTGTTTGAGATTACCTTTCGTTCACGAGTTTATCTTTGAAAGGGTTTCGAGGTTGGCGCTTCATGATATCAGACTCTGCTTCCTCATAGGCCAGAGATATGGCAGGAACCTGACGTGACATTGCGTAAAACATCATCAAAGTGATTAATTTGTAACACATCAATTCATCCGTTCACAAACAAATAATAATTATAAAAAATTATATACAGAGTAATTGACTGAAACAAAAAATAATAATAAATTAAATTCAAATGATAATAACAAACTAAAACCGGCAGTCGTTTGCTAGGCTAGTCTAGACCTAACGTCTGCAGGCTCTCAGGTCAGGCTCTACGCCTACGGGCTGACTGACTGTCACAAGACAACTAACTAATCAACTAGACTCAACTCATCTAAACTGCATCTAAATGCGATTCTCAATTATTACAGTATAGTGGTAATCAAAATGTTTACGATGATGTGATTAACAATAATAATAGATATAAGAAGCGTTCATGGTGCAGGATCAATGAGATCATGAATGAATTTGGTGAGATGGATGCTGTGGCTACTCAGGATTGTTCTCCTGAGGAAAGAATGAATCGGGTGCAAGTAGAGAACAAAACACACACACATCAAGCAGCTCGATGGAGGGCGGGGGAGGAGTGGGAGGAGGAGGAAGAGGAGAAAGAGGAGGAAATCTACTATGTGAGGAGGAGGAGGAGGAGGAGGAAGAGAGAAAGACAGTAATTATTTGAGGAGACTCTCATGTTGCAGGTAGGCAACCGATTTCTGTCTACAATGGCAGGCGAACACAGCCTAGGAAAGAGTAATCAATCAGAAGGAATTCATGTGAGATAAAACTACTAGATTATCATTAATAGCTACTTTCAACAAACGGCAAAAACTAATATTACAAAAAGCTCTCATTAGTGAAAACAATCAGGGTCAGACTTGTTCAAGAGCCGAGTTATTTGCGGAGTCAGTGTATTAATAATTTTCATTTTGAATTCGATCAGTCTTCTTCGAATAAAACCTGAAAACAACACTAGTTTGATACACTTGTTAGTGAACACAACAAAAACAGACATGATCACTCATTTTGGTTAGAGACTTCCGCTTTTTGAATACCTGGAGTTGACTAGTTTATCGTTCAACGGGTTTCTGGGAGGTCGACTCATGATGTCCGACTCGGCCGATTCGTAAGCCAGAGATATGGCCGGAACCTGGTATGGCCAAACCCACACAATCGCTTATTGTTTGAACACAACTAAAAATTGTTGGGACTCGAGAGATTTTGGGCATAATAGATTTGTCATATTTATATAGATGGTAGAATATCCACAGATTATTATTAATCAGGATCCAAGGTGGGTGAATCCCTAACTTCCTCAAGTCAAGAATTGAGAGACTAACAGGACTCAACCTTTGTTAAGGCTTTTTTGTATCAATGTGCCAAGTGTGAACGAGTTCATTAAAGACACATAAATAGAATTCTAATAAAAAACTAATTTGATAAATCTGACACAAAAATTAAATTGTACATGCCAGTGTATATTATTTATATATAATTATCTGTAAGGTAGGCAAATATATTTTCCATTTTTTATACGCTAAACGCCAACATTGATTCTCTTTAAAAGAATACAATATTAGAATTTATAAATTCAATTGTCGAAAAAATATAAGCTTAATTTATAGTCAAATTAATTTCAAGCTAAACAGCTTATAAATGATAACCAAAGAATATTGTTTACACAATGAACCAGACAACAATATTATTGAATGTAAAAAATAACTATGACTTCAACAAGAGTATTATTGAAGAAGTGATCTGATATCACCCAATAAGGGGAATAATTTTATCAAAAATGTATTTGATGCAGTTGGAACACGAAAAACTGTTGTTCAAGATTACTTGTAAGAAGAACGTTGTATATACAATTTAATTTTTGAATCAAAATACACAACATATTGAACTATACAACTGCTTAAACAAATCAAACTTAGTGAAAAAGAGAAAATTGACAGGGTCTGATGCATAATTTTATAAGAAAGTGCGAATAGAGAGAATATCATATATAAATGGTAAGAAAATTATCAATACATAGAATAAGAGCTGCAACAATGAATAAATAATAGCACAAGAAATAGACAATAATTTAAATTTCAAATGGATTGAAAGCAAATTGAAAATACTGTTTGTTTTTTCTTAGTTTAAAACTAATTATTTTATCAATTTGTTTTTGGACGACTATATTATCTATGTTATCTGATAACGAATCGTTTTTTCAAATCTAATTTGGGAAATTAGTAGGCCTAACCAGTATTGTAATCAATTGTTTGTATTATTTTCTATATTTATCTATTATATGTTTACTCAATATAAGTTCAAAGTGTTGAATCATTACGAATATAGTACGAAAGTTGCAAATGATGAGTTCCAACAGTGAGGAAGAACTCTGATTTCCGACTTCATCTCCGATATCACAAAACCAATTAAAGTGGAATGAATAATTGAGGAATGTCTTCTAATAAGTACGGAGGTTTTCATATGTGGACAAAAATGTATTAATAAATGGAAATTAGGAATGAAACTTTCTGCTTCCAATCCATCAGAAAACTCTAACTACTCAACCAAATAGTCACACACGCACACACAATCAAATACAAAATAGAATGGAGTTATTATAAAAAATACAAAACCCAGCGTGAATACGAAATGCCACTGATAATTCAAGGAAAAATTCAAGTTAGAATATTCTGTTTAAAATGGAATAATGGAGCGCTATGATGATTGAATAATATATTTTTTTACTGAGGGCATGGCGACATAAGCTGCAGGCTTGTAAGATGACCAAAGTTGCAAGCGATCATGAACCATGAAAACCATGGAGTCAAAGCTTATAATCTATGATCTTGCATTGCACATATTTACTAGATTCTCAAGATCTTAATATTAGTTAAGACACTGAATTCGAATTTAAACATTTAGAATTAAAGCTACATAGCTTGCAATGGTTTAAATGCAGCTATGAGGTGATGAGACAGAAATTATTTCGAGAGAAAAAAGGTAGCACAAAAATCCAAATAGTTAGGATTGAACATTGGAATTCAATGCATTGAAACAATAAACATACAAAAACACTTGAAATTCCTTCAGCATTTCGTATTCACACTAAAAGATAAGAATTTGATAATAATTTCAAAAACAAGAAACTACAATGAAATAGACAAATAATTTCACCCATATCGTACCAGTACAATCAATATAATTAAATTCTGTTTTAAATTCTGTTTTTAGTAACATTTCTGTTAAAATTACTAAACTATATTCTCGAATTGTTAACACTGATCAATAATATTCTATATTTCGTTTTTTGATAACATTGGTTCATTGTAGATTAGTATGATGTTGTATTCTTCAATTTAAAATCATTGAATAATTAAGATTTTTCCATTAAATCATAATCATTATCAGAAAAACATGAACTGATGCAAGTGAAAGTATTTTTTGTATTTTCTGTATCAAGCAAGAACAGAAATGGAATTATCAATGTTTATATTATTTTCAATTCATTCATCAATAATTAATTGTAATGGTTCGATCACGAGTATTGAACAAGCACTGTATCTTAATATGATTCATATTGAATTTAAAAAAAACAAAAAACAAGTGAGCGCATAGGAGTCAGGCCTCAGCTGAATAATATAATGGAAATTGGACTAACTAAAGTTATCTCTCATAATAGAAACTAACTAAAGACTTTCTGGAAGAAAAACACAGAACTAATTAGAAGAACTTCTATGGAAACTATGGATCAGAGACTATTTGGAACTACGGTTTTCTACAAATTAAATAAAATTGTCACAGTAAGATCGTCATGGTTATACTGTTTAAACATTGAAATGAAATTTGTAGACATAAAAATTACATCAGATTCTTTTCATCCATATTCCTCTCGTAAATAAGATTTATAATGAATATATGCACTCCAGTAATCGGAAATATTAATTTTAAACCGGATAAGAGAAATGAGTGGAAAGACTCAGAGAACAATAACCTAGTTTAATAACTTTATCAGCATAGATTTTATTTTGTCATTAATTTTTTTTTAATTTTCCCCAGGTAATCAACAACAAAAACTAGAAACATTACGTAAAAAAGAACTTGAAAATTCTATATTGAATTAAAACTGTGTGAGTAGTTTTCAAGCCTAGGTGAATTTTCAAGCATGAGGTCATATGCTTGAGCAGATTTCGTTGCTTCAAGCCTGATCTCATTGGAAATTTTACTGTCCAGAGGAATTTGATATTTTTGAAAACATCATGATAATGAATATCAATGACCATAATGATCTTAGCTCTTGAAGAAAAATAACAAGTACAGTAAGTTTGCAAGAAGACACATGATTGGTCGTCATAAAGGGTGATTTGGATTTCCATTTGTGGATTACATCAAATCTTCCTAAATTCAAGTATAGTTTAAAGCTTATAAATTTACTTCGTGATTAGAAAGTGAATTCTTATTTCACTTTTAATAATTTCACTATACTATAATCGAAGTATAGTGAAATGCTTGCAGATTCCTCTTCATGAGTAATCATATAGCAAAATAGCTATATTATAATTATGAAAATATAGTAACTTTCTTAAGAAGCTTATCTCAGAATCTTTCTTCGATCATTGATTCAAATTAATTGAATGGGAAGGAGAAAGTAGTGTATATGGTTTTTACCACTTTTTTGAAAATTTGAAGACAGAAAATTAAAAAAACTGACCATGTCTGTTCCCAAATCGATGCAGAGAATAGTGACTGTGCCAAGAGGTAGAGGAATATCCAAAAGGATGAAAGCCAAGAACGGAGAGATTTCAGGAATGTTGGATGTGAGTGTGTAGGCGATGGACTTCTTGAGGTTGTCGAAGATAAGTCGGCCTTCCTCGACTCCAGTCACAATCGACGCAAAGTTGTCGTCCAGCAGAATCATGTCAGCCGCCTGTTTCGATACATCCGATCCAGCGATACCCATTGCAACACCTACAACCAAACAATACAGCTTAAACAATCCAACAAATTTGTAATAGAATTTTTCGAAAATAGTCTGAACTCATTTGATCCAACAACATGCAAGAAAATCTGTATATTCAATCTTCAGAAGAGGGGAATCAATTAACCTAGATGAGAATCGATCAATTTGGAGTAGATTCCTGAAGTGCAACATTGAGATAATGAGTAGGTTTAACGGATAGCCATCATTCATATCATTTCCAACATTCCTCAACAGAAATAATGGTAATTGGTAATGACGGTGATTCATACTTCTCTATGAAGACCATTTTACTTTATTCAAGTCCCTATGTCGTCCAAAATGCAGAGTAGCCCAAAAATCAGTTATCAGAAATAAAAATTTCACATTAAAACATCGTCTAAAAATTGGATATTATTTTCAAGATATACATGATCATTCATTAGATGAGGTGTTTTATTAGCGGGGAAACACTACACCTTTTCCACAAGTAGTTGAGAAAGCGACAAATGTAGTTCAGAATAGTGAATTGTATTTCAGAAAGTATCATTTGGAATTGAGAAAATGTCAGTTGTAGTTCAGAAAAACATTTGTATTTGAGAATAAAAAATCAGATGGATCGAAATTCAACGTGAGACCCTCAAATTTTGTAGGTATTCTCATTGACCATAATTATTCATATAATTCAACATATTTTTAGGGGCTATTCCGCAGATCGGGTTTATCGCTTGCGCCAGGCTAAAAACCGGTTTTTGCGCTGTGGCTTAAAAATTGGGTTCCTGAGATCGAGTCCAGGTTTAAAAGATAGCCGACCGGCAATTATCACAGGGAAAACCCCTGGGTCTAAAAATCGGATTCCTGAGCTCAACAACAGATCGTCTCTGGTTTCAAAGATAAACTTGGTGGGTTCCTCAGATCGAGACTAAGCGTAAATGAGAGAATTGCAGCATCAAAAATGATGGCTTTAGACTCCAACTTAGACTTTTCAAAAGGCAGGTTTAAGTTCAGTTTTAAGCTATTAGCACGTTATTGGTTCAATTTTGACAAAAATGAGTTTCAAAATGGGATTTGTCTTCAAATTCTGAACAATTTAATCACCAATAAAGTCATATTATAACATTTTTTTTCACTCATTTATCGAGCTCAGTAACATCATAAAATGCAGTGAAAACCTTAGAAATATTAATTTCAATTTTGTCACAATGGAATAAAATCAATTTGAAAATTGATCGATTCAAAAAATTTATTTAGTTATGTTAAAAAAATTGAAAGAAATATTTAGATATGAATTTCTGTATCAAAGAATCATACAAAACTCATGTTGTGTGAACATGTGTTCATAACAGGTTTCAAAGAACAAGGGTGAGATAAGAGATAAGAAAGGGGCTTGGTATTTCTGCAAGGGGTGTGTAGAAGCTGCAGCTGCCTTACATCATTCTATAGTTTATTATTATTATTTGTATTTGTTCATTCACCCATATGCGGATATCACACATGAGAAGAGGGGCATTAACATGCAACCTCTTTCATTTAATCACTATTATTTTCCATTATTATTTATTTATTTATTCAGTTATTTACAACTAATGCTTAATGGTAAGGATCAACAGGCTTAAGCTCAAAACAGTCCTTTTTCCAATTTAGAATTCAATCCAGGTTATGTTTGTTGCTTTTCTTCCACAGTCACAAATTTTCACTCCAAACAACCACTTCAATTATTTTAAAGTTCAGGGTTTTATCAAGTGCACTGCAGTAGGCCTATTTGGCGTACTATTCAGGTTGTGTCCGAATGAACTGACTTTTGCATCCTCTCAATTAGACTCTGAGAAAGATTATTATTATTATTCTTCTTCAATTTTCAAAAGCTACATTAAAGTCTTGTTTATAAGTGTATTCAAGTTTGTCAATAATCAACGATAAGCCTAATTTGAAAATAGAAGTAAATAATACAGAAGGTATTTTATTCCCTATGATTGATAACATTCAGAAACATAGATGATGAAGTTTTTTTATATAGGCCTATTCATAAAAAGATAAAATGACTGGTTTGAAAAAATTTAGCTTGATTGTCATTGGCGACTTGTACCCACAAAACAGGTAAAGTGCCCGTATGTTCTAGTGTACAGCACTTTTTTACGAAAGTAAGAAAGGGTGTAAACAAAGTACGTAAAAATTCAAAGAATAAAGAATGTATTACAATAGCTTGTTTTCTAGCACTGTACAGTGTACACCTTTCAACCTTTCATAAAGAACAATCTGAAAAATAAACATTCAAAAACTCTTCATGTGTTGTAAAATGTAGAATTCAACAGCAGAGTTGCCGCTTTGTAGTCAAGGGTTGCAAGCAGAAGAGGAAATTTGTAAATGAGAGATTGGGAGTGTTGATTCTTTGGGTAAGGAGTATTGTTTGCCGTGTAGCATTTTTTCTGTGTGGATGATAACAAAATAGACAATTCAATGGACAAGGATACTGCTAGTTCAAAAGAATGATATAGGAATAGTTGGAGAAAGAAAGATACATTTTTAGAGAGCGAAAATATATTCAATGTATACAGAATGTTCGAGTGAATGAGGCTACTACAGGGCAAAGTGGGACCAATGACTTTGGAAAACACTGTCCTGTGGACGAGTTTCGTTTATTGTTTTCTACTAGCAGGAATTCAGCCTTTTTTTATTGCAATTGTTCTTCTTTCGAAAACCTTTGTAATTTCTCCCTAGTTCAAGCTCCTTTCAAAGTTCTTTACCCTCACGAAAAAGAAGTTTCTGACCATCTCCTACCTACTTTCTCTCTTTCTTTTGTTGTAACTACAAACCATGCATGAAATAGAAACCATTCAATATTAAGTTTGTTAAATTATTCATATTCAGGATAAATTAATATACTCTTACAAGCAAAAAGCTTAATGGTTCCTTTTTTTAATACTTTCATCAAATAATGATTCTCTATAATTGGTCTCTCCAGAACTAATTTTTTCAATAAAGTTAGTTCATCTCGCGAAAAATTTATTCGTTTTTTCTGTTCTGCCACTTTCAAACTATGATTGCCTAGGATACTCAAAATTTACTCCTTATTTTTAGTGTCCTACGTGGACACTACCTCACTACACAATAACACTACTATTAATATTTTATTCACTACAGAACTAAAAAATTTAATTAAATGAATGAAGAGAAAAAGATTGGTGAATAGCGAGACGCGCGAGGGAGGGTGAAAAAGTTAACCGTGAAATGTTAAGAAATCAGGTGAACCGAACATGCGAAAGCGAAAGGAAGATATGCTGAAACGGGATGGAGATAATGATTCGCAGTGCCTGCTGCCAACCTTCCGGCAATAATCCCTGCATTTCCCTACAAACAAGAACGGCTAGCTATTTCAAGGCCAGGCGCAACTTGGAGTGTCAGATATGGTTGTTTAGACTCTGACAACGGGTAGACCGCGCTTGAACTCGATCTCAGGAACCCATTTTTTTGATCTCGGCCAAACTTGCGCTAGTTGAACGTTGCGCTAGACCTAGCAAAACCCGATCTGCGGAATAGCCCCTTAATAAGTACAATAGTTTCTAATCCCAAATGCTTCAATTTTTGAGGGTGAAGTTTCACAAGAAAGTGTAACACACTGGTGTTTCACAAGATTTCAGATTGGATATCATCAGCATCCTAAAATCCTATAATATCATAAAACCGTTAAAAAATCCATTTGCACTACTTTCCTCACAAAACTACCATTTACAGGGCTATATTATGTAACATCTCCATTTAATTTGAACCAAGTATATCATCTCATTTATTATAATGTGTCTCTAACGTCAGCTGACGTTGTTGAAATTAGTTTCTCATTTTCATATGACATTTTCTCAACTACAATTAATAACACTTCCTGAAATACAATTCACTATTCTGAACTACATTTGGCATATTCTGAAATTAAATTGATACTTTCTCAACTACTTCTGGAAAAGGTGTAGAATAATTTATAATCAAGTTTGAATTCTTGTCTTTATTACTAGTTGTCATTCAGTAACCATATAAACGATGGTTATTTACTGATCAGCATTCATAATTATTAATCTTAATACAATTGATTGTTATGGCATTATCGTACGACATTTTATACAACTATTCAAATTCAAGATTTATATTATATAAATTATTCTACTTGTAATCAATTCTTGTTCAACCATTAATATTAGAAATAATTAATTGAGAATTAAATTTGAACCGATGTTATGATTTCGATTGGAATAAATATTTCTCAAGTAGTATATTGGATATTGAGAATTTTTAATTACCAATATCTGCTTTCTTGAGAGCAGGCGAGTCGTTTACTCCGTCTCCGGTTACAGCGACAATGGCGCCCATGCGCTGACACCCTTCCACAATGATCAGCTTCTGTTGAGGCGAAGTACGGGCGAATACGATTTCAGTGTGGTACCTGCAACAGCATCAACATTGAATGCACTGTTCTGATAATTCTAATTTCATTCGGATTATGCTTGAACATCAGATTCAACCTTAACTGTAGGGTTGTATTGTAGAATATGGACAGTAGGATTACTGGGAGTAGAAGTTATATTGATCACAATAAGACATATGTATTATATTGTATGTTTATTTCATAATAATTATTAACAATAACAGCCCAATTATTTGTCTATCAAAATAATAAGTCATAAATCATAAATCCATTAATCTTCGTCCTTGGAAATATTTTTGAACACTTGAAAGTTATTTTTTCAACACTGGATTTTTAGGAAAATGTTCCTAAATTAATCTGATCTGAATCCATCAAAACTTTTATAAAAAGGTAACATTTCATAAGTAATTAGAATAAAAAAATACATATGACAATACACGAGAGAATAGTAGATAACAAGTAATGTCGTATTCTGAGCATTTGTATTCCCTGATAATCGCTCAGTATTTTTAAAAACTACATCTTTGAAGTGATTCCTAGCCGTAGTACAGTATTATCTTCCATTATCCACGTAAAACATTCTTCTAATTTATTTAAAAGTGGTAGAAACTATTCTCTATGATAAAATTGTAATGAGTATATTTATTGATGATTTTGAACTAATTATTAATTTACCGATTATATTTTGTTACCTGAGAATATCATCAAGTTGTTCGGAGGCGATGTCCCTGAGTTCAGATCCGTGAATGACGGCTGCTTTCGCTTCGCGTGGGTTCACTTCGGATATGGGGATGTTCAGTCGTTGAGCAATGTCTTCAACGGTCTCGTTTCCTGTTTTCAACAAAAATCATAGATTGCAAGAAATACATGAAAGAGACTTTATTTTTTACAAAAATTAATCAAATTGTGCCTAATTGAAATTCTTTTGTTGCTATATTTCAACTCTAATGAAGTAAGAAATAACTTTACTCGTGTGAGTTTAGTTTCTTCTAAATCCTTTTCAATAAGATAATAGTGATTTTGAAAAGTAGGATGA
The DNA here is from genome assembly GCA_017141385.1 of Sogatella furcifera. NCBI lineage: Eukaryota > Metazoa > Arthropoda > Insecta > Hemiptera > Delphacidae > Sogatella > Sogatella furcifera. The sequence continues at coordinate 32,690,698 of CM029550.1, forward strand.
TATAATTTGCTATTTTTTTAATATTCTGATCGCATCTCAAATGTAAAGATTACATATTTTCTTACTAATAGCTCCTCCATACCTCGTCGTTTTTGGGTCAAGAGGATTTGATCAAGAAGATACGTACGATGACAGATAATAGAGAGACTTATAGAGTCGAAATAGCAGCAATCAAAATCCATATAATTTAAATACAAGGTTTACTTAATAAGTATCGAGACTGGCTCACTGCAGTATCAACTGATAATTGGAGGGGGGCCGACTGGTTGGGCTCGATAGACGGGTTCTTTAGATTTCAGGAGAACTGTGTTTTGGCATTTCAAGTCCATTTGTTGGGACAGGAGGTCGATTAACGCGCCGAGTGTTTTGAGCGCGAGTAGCAGCTGATTGGAATCCAAATTCAAACTATCAGTCAAGCCCCTGCACTTACACCTTACAGCAGCCTTTTAACGGATTGAAAGGAAAATCAAACTCTGCAGCATTACTAAACGATATGTTGGAGCTGCAACATGCTCTCAATACACTCGGCGTGGAAGTTAACCTCCTGTTGATGAACTTAGAAGGCTAAACCACAGTGCTCCTGAATGGTGAAGAACCGCTTTATTGAGTCCAATCGGTCAAATCCCCCTCCAGTTCAGTTCTCTGTTGAGGCTATAGAGAACCAGTCCCAATAATTATTGTATGCGGTATGTAGCCGCACAAGGATGAATTAATTTATCCTTGAAATTGATCATTAATAGAGTCATCGTTACATTATAATGATATAATACAGTCCCTCGTATCATTGTAAGATCACATGTAAAGCATATGACTTGTGGCTCCCATTTTGAATGTTGCATCTATCTTCTCAACGTAGCTTTGAGACGACTTTCATGCAAGGTTACTTGACTGAAAAACGACCAGGTGTGGATGAACATAATAAAATAATGTCTTGTCATGTGTCAAGTTATTCACGTTTTTTGGTGAATTTGTTCACATACTAGGATTTGTACAATTCACACCTTCAGAAATGATTCCGACAGACTTGGCAATAGCCTTGGCGGTGATGGGGTGATCTCCGGTGACCATGATGACCTTGATACCAGCTGATCGGCACTTGGCGACCGCGTCGGGCACGGCGGCACGCGGCGGGTCAATCATCGACATCAGACCCACGAAGCGCAGTCCAGAGATGGGGAAGTTCGGATCGTCGCAGTCAAACTTGAAGCCCAATGGGAACTTGTCAGATGGCAGCATGAAATCACAGAATCCTGAAATCGAGAACAACAATGAATTTACATGAAATAAAACATAGGAAATAATAGCCTAACCACTCATTTTAAATATTTTTCAATTTTTGTTAAAGTTGTGAGTCTAGTCATCATTCACTAAAATTAATTGAATTATTATTAATTATTATTTCAATAATTGAATGAATGAGAAAAATTCAACAGAATCAGTAATTTTATTTATAAACTAGTGGTATAGATGGTACAGATAGTGGATGAATACAAGTATATAAATGTATGGTTTAATAAAGTATCGTACATAGAGTAAGGTTTGGTAAAGCTGGAGGTAGAATGCTAAAATAATATCAACAAATAGCAATTATTTCTATTAGACTGGCCAGTATAGTTCCCAACAAAATAACTGGCGACTGGCAAATGATATTTTTACAATAAAACTCTCCATTTTTCTCTTTCTTGAACACTGTCCAAAACTTCTCGAAAAGCATCAGGGCCTTGTTTCATAAATATTTAGAAGTTACAATCTACTGAATCTACCAAAATTTGTTAGTTGTAAATGGCAGAAAGGCTTGTCTACACAATTTAGGATTGTACAAGTAACGTTATGTTCAAAACATCATATAGATTCAACACATGAAAATGCTAAAAACAAATAGAAATAAATTTTATATTTCAAAAGGTTGATGAAAAACCGAAAATGACAAGAAAAAATTGAAATCGATTAAAAATATTGATATTACTTGAAAAATTGTATGTGTGATACTAACAACTGATATAACTTTATAAACTATTTTGACTTTTGTCTGTCTTTTTTGCTATTTTACAACATCTGCTTCATTGTGAATTTTCTTCACCTGGGGATAAGCTCCAGGTGTTTATTGAAAAACATAATTCGACAGTTGTCAGTCGATACTATAGATGAGGGTGAAATGTTGAATCTATACTCTGTCCACGGAGTGTTCGGACCTAAGCTCCGCCCCCATTTTGACGTCGCAGGCGGCTTTAGCCAATGGCAAGTAAGGTCATCTTCTGCAGCTGTTACTTTTTAGGTCACAGTCATGCTGTGGAAATCTGGGAAACGCAAGCCTTTAAATTTTCAGAGAATCTATCAAAGTTCATGTGTTTGCACTCTTTCAGCTGATTTACATAATTCAAACCTCTCATGGAAGATTTTTTGGCGGATATGTTTTGTTCTTTGTTCTACCTTCAACAAAACAACATAGTTCTTTTTCAAAAAATGGTTATATTGAATTCAAAGTACAGTACATACAGTGATAGGATTAATTTATTGCAAACGTAAACTTCAGATTAAGTTATAATAGGCCTACTTGAATTTGCAGTAGTGTGTAGTTGAATGAGTTTGAAATTCCCGGCTTGAAGTGAGCAGTCAAAATGATAATAACAAAAATATTATGTTCAATCAACTATAATTCTATCAAGCGATATTGATAATGATCGTTCTCATGTTAGAAGGATGTAAAATTTTCCGAACAACCATAAAACATCAATATTTCTAAGGCCACTCAAAAATTCGATAATGAAGTTCCAATATCGATTTGAAATTTCTACATTCCTGGCAATTACGAGCTGGTCGGATCATGACGTCATAACCTCGGAGGAGGAGCTTAGGTCCGAACACTCAGGTGGACGGAGTATAGAATAGGTTAATAAATGTTGACCTACCCAAGACACGTTCACCGAGTCCACCGAGTTCGAGGTAAGCGTTGTTGAAGGCCTCCTTCATCTCCTCATCGAGCAGCTTCTCCTTTCCGCCGATGAAGATGGTCGAGCAGCGGTCGAGGATACGTTCGGGAGCGCCCTTCATGACCATAAGGTGGCGGGGGTCGTTGGCGTCCTCGGTCTCGTGGATGGACACCTGGTACTTGTTGGTCGAGTTGAAAGGCACCTCGCACACCTTCCTGTTGCGTCGGCGAATCGACATCACGTCGCCCAGCGCCAGTTCCATGCACTTCAGTAGAGCTGCCTCTGACGCGTCACCGTTCACTTCCCTGCAAACACCATACAAAGTTTAATGATAAATACCCCTTTACATTTCACAGAACAGAAAAAATAGAATCTATAAAGTTGAAAATAATATCAACAACCATACTTCAAATCACAAAAATTATAAAAATTGAAAATCGCCTTGACTATAAATAAATCAATAGCAACCTTCGAAAATTAAACATTAAACACTTCCTGATCATTTCGAGTAAAAAACGTTTGGCTGGAACAGAAAGTTGTATTTAACACAAAAAATTCGGACTAAATTTTAATGAAAATTGTGTTAGAAATAGTAAGGGCTATTTCCCATTTATGTTTGAAAAAAATAAATAAACAAAACTACATAATCACATTCAATCGCTTAATCATAATCACATTTTAATAATCATTTTATCACATTATCATTTATTCTATCAAAGAAGACTTTTATGATCTTTTGTCTAGAACTGTCACTCTTCAATTTTTTTTTTTTTTTGAGGTGATGCCCACATGGGCTCTTGGGCCTGTGCGTGGGTAATGGGAATAGGAATAGAAATTTATAGGAACATTTGGAACTACCATACTTTTTTATGAATTTAATTATTAATCCACTTTGATCTTGCATACGAAAGAAATTAAATTAACAATTGAACATCTTGCATTCATCCAAATGGTTTCTAATGACTAATTTAGAGTTGTTTCAAAAATAAAAAATAAAAATAATGATATTAATTTAAAGACTTTTGAAATCCATTGGTATGTTCCAGAAGAAACCCCAGTTGAATAAAACGAATTATGAAATTGAGAACATGTAAAAATATATAAATTAGCCCGATAAAGATTTTGAAATAACATTCAAATAGTCTTACTTCTTCAAAATTGATACACCTTCCTGGCCTCCCTTGAATTCAGCTCGGTTGCACAGAGTTGCGATCCTAGCAAGAGCCTTGAAACCTGGACTTGTCCTGTCGTATTGCACACCTAGAATTACAAATAAAGATATTAAAGTAATCAAACTATGAAAAGTGAATGAAATTTAATTTAAATACGTACTGATTTTTATTTAAGTAACATTACAACCGAAAAAACTTACAGAATATCTCTTTAATGACTGATTCTGTAATCCATTTTAGTTTATTTATTTTTTCCTGTAATGAAATTATTTGGGTTTATCTTTATGAGCAATAGATCAATAAATGAATAAATAGCAAGTAGATCAATGAATTTTAAATAGTTTATTCTCTGTTGTGGATACTTCATTCACGCTATACCAGGCAACAATATTTCAGTATTTTTTGCGAGATTCAAGGTATGATCGCTTTTCATTACTGTACTACACAGTAGACGGTATCATACGTCACATTAGATATGTGATATTTGCAACATATTTCCATTAATTCTTTTAAATATTTCCAAGGGTTTATGTATTTATACAAACAAATTCTAATCTGACATCAAATTCTAATAACATAATACACCAATATCACTTGAAACACAATTCCTGATTATTGTCAAACTCTGTGAGAGAGGCATACCTGATTGATCTTCAGTGGTGTCGGCCTCAATGATCTGGTTGTCGAACCACATGTGAGCGACTGTCATTCGGTTCTGAGTGAGTGTTCCGGTCTTGTCTGAGCAAATGGTCGATGTTGAGCCGAGCGTCTCCACAGCTTCCAAGTTCTTCACCAGACAGTTCTTCGAGGCCATTCTCTTAGCGGTCAGAGTCAGACACACGGTCACGGTGGCCAACAATCCTTCCGGCACGTTTGCGACAATGATACCTGGAAAATCATCAACAAAAAATAGTTAGAGCTCAATAGTCATAGAGCTGCTTCTCAAGTTTCCAACGCGTGGAACTTATTCAAATATTAATATAGATCGTGATTGAATTAATATTCTACTCATTTATTTGATTACAATGATTCAATAAAAGGAATTAAGAAACAGGCATTCGCCCAAGATTTCAGGATAACTGAGAAATTCCTTCCAACGTGAGAACAAAAAACTCAATCTTTCAATAATCACAGATAGTTAATTTATTTCTATTGATATTGGAGTTTTTGTCGGTTTCAATTTATTTTCACTCTCGTTGGAGTTATGTATCAATAATTTAGAGTTATAATGACTATAATCTTATAGCAATGATATTTTTAACGAGTTATAATGACTATAATCTTATAGCAATGATATTTTTAACGAGAGTACAAGCGGTTTTATCATCGTTGCTGTTGGGAACACAACCGGCCGCCTTGGATTTCTCAGCTAGGATCAACTTTGCAATCTGGCGGCACTCGCACATCAACAACGTCATTTCACACATTGAAGACTGTTTCGCACGAGCGCATTATTCAGGATTCCAGCAATCCAATATTTCTACTATGTAGAAAATAGTATACAATATTAACTTCTATGAAAATTACATTATATAAATTTCAACTATATTGGAGAGTTGTATGATTGAAAAAATACTGATAAAGGAAATGATACAATCCTTTGGGACTAACTCCTTATTCCATGTAGATTTGAAGGAAAACAATAATTACCAATCAAGAAAATGACAGCATCCAACCAATGGTAACCAAGGACGAAAGCAATCATGAAAAACGATACTCCAAGGAAAACGGCGACTCCAGTGATGATGTGGATGAAATGGTGGATTTCCTTGGCGATGGGTGTTTCTCCGGTGTCGAGTCCAGAAGCTAGACCAGCGATTCTGCCCATTACAGTGTTGTCTCCGCAGCTGATTACAACTCCCTTCGCAGTACCTATCAGTAAAAAATGTCAAATTGTGATTATTGATTGATTATTTACATTAAAGATACTCCACTTCATAATATTGACACTCTGCAAAACAAAATATTCTCAAATTTAATATAATCATTTTATTTTAATATTTTCATAATTTTTATTTTATTTTAAAATTATTTAAATTTTCACATTTTCTTTCAATAATTTCATATTTTTATTCAAGACAAAAGTTTATAAAAATATATTTATTTTTAGAATTGAAAAGCTGCCAATAAATTAATAATGATTAAGAGAAACGTAATCTTCTAAGGGAATTTCAAGGGCATTTTTTCAAGATTGAGTTAATTTTTTTATAATGAACAAGAAGCTATATTGTGTTTTTTTCCAAAACACTGAAAAAAACTAGTTGAATATTTAAATCCAAGTGATGCATTCAATAGCATTTCGAAATATACAAATGATTCAACATTCAAGAGAAAACTCCAAAAGTTCCAATTAAAAAGTCAAATCTCTATAAATTGGAAAATAGTTCCCAAAAAGCATTAACTCAAAATTAGAGTTTTATGTGGATGGACTTTTGCAATTGATAAAAATTTGCAAATCAGGACTTGCCTTCAACAGCATTCGTAGAGAAGAAAGCAAGATTCTTGGTTTCAAGTGGGTTTTCGTGGGTGAAATCAATTCCTCGACTCTGTGGCTCGGATTCTCCAGTGAGCGACGAATTGTCCACTTTGAAGCCTCGTGCTTCAATGATACGGATATCGGCTGGAATTCGGTCTCCAAACTTCACCTCAACAACGTCACCAAGCACAATGTCTTCCGCTCGCAGAGTCAGCTTTTCGCCTTGTCTTATTACGGTCGCAAACTGCCAAAATTAATACACTTGTGTCAATTTACCATCAATATTAATTCTTACATAGTGTACAAAAACACACAACAAATTTTAAAAAACTTATTTGAACTTTAAGCTTATGTCTTATTTGAAAACATGAGTGACATATGCTACTGGAGCCTTAGCTGCATATGGGTTTTCATTTTAAATCAGTTACCAACTTTAAAAAAAGCATATGAAAGCACTGAAAGACAGAACTTCAAGTTGGAATAATACTCTGTAGATGATAAATTATTCCATACTCTATAATTATATATTATCAAGTTGGAATGATCATAATGATAGATTTAATATCCATTTCTGAGAAAATGTATTATTGATCCGGTTACACTAAATTGAGAACTGAAAAAAGAATAGTAATATTCCATTGAATACTATGAGAGAACTGTAATAAATTGGAAAAACCATTTGTACAGCTAAAATTCATTCAACGGGATATTCGGAAGTTCAACAAAAATTTGAATTATAATTTATGTCTAATTTGAGAGGAAATATGTAGTACAGATATAGCTATAATTTGAGTTGATGTATCAAGTAACCTTGAAAATTCTTCTCAAACAAATACGTCAAACTGAGGTCTGCTATAAAGTACCAGAATCACTTATGAAGATAAATAGCTTCGAAAAATATTTTTGATCCTGCTAATACCAATCATCAATAATAGTTATTGATATTAACTTTCCGTGAGTTATTATTCTTGAGTGAAGTTTGTATTATCGTTATAGTACTTATTTTGGCCATTGACTTCAGAGTTTGGAGTTTAATCCTTTCCCATTTTTCCTACCAGTTTTTTCTCTTGTTTCAATCTCAACTTTTAACAAGAAATGGACAGTCTTTTCATGAATCTATTCTGACTATTATAGAACTCATACAAAGAGAGTTCCATAATAGTTGCACACAATAGTAATTGAATGTTCAACTCTCAATGCAAATTTACCTTCATCAATCTTTTGAAAAACTTGAAATATGTTGAATTTCTTGTAATATGTGTTTGGTAACTGCCATAAAGATAAAAATCCATTATCAAGAATTTTATTGGGTAAAAATGCCATCAATAATTAAACAATTGTATCAGTACTACACAATCTTCGCAATTGTCTAAACTACTCTACTATCCAATTCAATGTTCACTCAAAAGATTAAAAACAAATCTTACGCTACATCCAGCTCCTAAATTTGTCTCATCAAATAAAAGCTGACTGAATAAAGCATTTAATAGACAGCATAATATTAATAATTCATTGACTACATTAACTACTCTATCACAAGATTATTAATGATAAAAAATGTAATTTTGAAAACAAACATTTTCAAGCAATAATAGTAAATATTTTACAAATGAACGATTATAAAAAATAAGCAACAGCATGCAGAAGCAAAAAACGTTTTGATGATCTAATGATTTCTACAATGAGACTGACTTTCTAATTTTCTATTCTATCTATTCAAAGATTCTACAGTAATTTTAAGTAGCCCAAATCTGATTGAAGAGCTCATTCCTGATAAATAATTTCCACTGCCTCAGTTTATTCCTATGACAATAATGCAAAGATGATGAAAAATTAGATTCAAAAATAAGTAGAAAACAGATAAATTTGGGTTCAGTGACGTTCTAAAAATTTTAAAATCCGAATCATAATACTGCAACAGATACGCTACTTTCAATCTCATTTCTATAGATTACCAGAGGAAAAATTTAGAGAGCTTGTTTATCACCGTACATCAGTTTTTTTAATACAGAAATCATGAGTGAAAGAAACTTCCCCCATGATAGGAAACAAGTTGAATTTTACAAAATAAAATAATAAATCAAAAGGAATTTCATATCCCAATACTCTGGGAAAATCGTAATTAGCTAAAAAATTATAGATTCATTGAAAATTGAAAAAAAAAAATTAAATGAAGACAGTAGACAGATTCCATTTTTTTTGCTAAAAGAGAAAGATTATCTCTATAAAAAGTTTATTCGATTGATACTGGTACAGTTGATTCTTATTTAAAGCATCAAGAATAAAATTGAGCATTAGACAAAATACAGAACAGGCAAATAGATTCTCCTAAAAATACGATAAGTGTTATTTTCATTTCAATTGTATAAATGGTGAGGTTAATACAATATTAGAAAATTTACCACAAAGGAACATTGATAATTCAATAATTACGATTTTTCACAATTTGAAGTATTTTGTTGCTTTGCAGGAACAAAAAATTAATATTTTCTCATAATCGAGTAAGAAATTACAGTACTGTAACTGTGACTGGTGAGTTCAAAGGTTTAATCTCAAACATTTGAAGTATCTCGATTCTATTAGATTTATCTGAGTGCATCAGAATTTTCATTTCATCCTTTGGTGATGTATGCGAGAAATACATACCGATTAAGACTTCAATTTACAAAAAAAGTAAGCCAAAATTGGTTTTTTTTTCAACCACTTGGAAATATTGTGAATTATATTTGTGAAATAATGGAAAATATATCTTACAAAATTTATCAATTAGCAATTTGGTTAAATCTTTAAAAAGTAGCACATTTACAAGGGATAAATATATTTTATAACTAAATTGGATTACCAAGGTTTAATTGCAAAACGAAGAATCAACCTGATTGCAAGTAATGTTTTACAATAGATAGAAAAACATCTTTAGTTAGAGAAATCATCAATATAATATATTATGAAGGATATCTTGGTTATTTTTTATCGAAATAATAGTATGATAAACCTCCATTGAAATTATAAAAAATAAAAAACAAAAAATACAAAACTAACCTGGGGTACCATACTTTTGAAGGACTCCATAATACGAGAGCTCTTGTTCTCTTGGTAGTATGAGAAGATGCCAGTCACTATAACCACAGCTGCCAATACTACTCCCAGGTATAACTGCACAAAGCAGGTAACTACATACTAATATGTTTTTTTATGAACAAGCAATGATTAAATGGTATGAGCATTCCGTAAAACTATTATTTGATTATTTTGTGAACAAATACCTCTAAATATAATAATTTACCAGGTTCAGGCCGATTTATTAGGGTGGAGGGGTGCATGGCCAGACTATAAATAAAGCTGTAATTGGTCTGAAACTAAACTATAACCGCTGCGGGGATCGAGGTAGGTCACGAATATAAATTATGATGCATGCATTCGAGAATGAATGTGTATGCTTGTTTAATGTGAATGGTATTGAGAATTTTACAAGAAAAAATATTTCACGAAATTTAGGCTTGGAGAATTTTATTCTTGATATGGGCAGTTCAAATTGTCTTTATGTCAAGCTTAAAAATTGTAATAAGCATGGGATTAATGAAAAAGAATTCAAGAGATGTTTCAATAACAATTTATAATAAAACTCATAAAGACATGAGCTAGTTTAAAAATGTGTTCTTCACAAATAATCATTCACTTGAATGATCATTATTATAAGAAAACGTTATGAAAAGCATACTTCGAACTGTTTAATGAGTATCACAGATGAATGAAATGAATTGTGTACTTTTAAATTAAACTTGAGTACAGATAGAGTAAAATAAATATAGTGATTGATGAATTTCATATCTAAAGTAAGGGGCATGCAAAATTCAACAAATAAATGAACAACTGGGAGAGATAACTGCTATTCAAAAGTCATTCAATATAATTGTGTAATTGCTAATGAATGACAAACACAATCAAACATTAATATTGATAAAACATTCAGATTGTATAATCATACATAACCCAGAGCTTGGGTGGCGATACAGTACTACACATAGAGAATTGAAACATTGTTTAAAGCGAAACATTTATAAACGAATTAATGCATCATAATTGGGAAAAATGAATAGTAACAAATGAAAAGGAAAAATATATACAAAGGTGCATAACTGAGCTAACCGTTGATGATGGATGAATGTACATACAAGAAAGGCGTCTCATACGGTATGTTAATAATGAACGCTATGATTTGAACACGACAGTGCATCTAGGCGCTAATCGCTAGGCAAGGCGAACCAGGTCGATACCCAAACATGCTTGATCGGTGGAATCTCGAGATGGTGCGCCTTGCATTGGAGTGACTAGACTAGTCTAGGACTAATCAAACAGTTCAATGACACTAAATAAATCAAACTGAATGACAGTGGTGGTTGCGACTTGTCTGCATGCCGGTCGGTTGCCGGATTACCTGAGGGACAAGGTTTTTAAATGATTCCATGATGGCCGAAGATTTCGCCTCTTGGCAATACGAAAAGATTCCAGTCACTATCACCACTCCCGCCAATACTACTCCAAGATATAACTGGAATACACTCGACACATTATTAACATTGCACAGATATACACTCGAACAGACCAGCACTGTCTAAACCACTACTGTATTTCCATTACATAAATCGTTTGCAAATGGTTTTGCAGACACATTTTGTTAATATCAATTTTATTATTATATTTCTACAGCAAAAAATAGAAGAGGAGATTGAATTGTTTTGAGGGAATAGAATTACAGTTCAAAAAAATGTTAGTAATCGTCACAAACATATAAGGAGAATGAATTCATAGTAACGTAGGGATTGATATGCAGCGAAATTTTGTGAAGACTAACATTCACATCCAATGACACGAAAAAAGGGAAATAATCGAAAATCATCAATGATATGTGAGGTACATTGAATTTTGCATAATGAAATCTGAACCAGACTGAAAATTAATATACATTAATTGAATCAATAAACATGGTCTAATTTACTGTTGTAATGATATTCAACTTTACAGTTGAAGAACATAATAATTTTTCGACTTTGGAGTGTAAATACTCCAGACATAAATCGACCATCTTGATATTGATAAAATACAATAATATTGACTGGAATAATGATAAAATGTAGTCTATAATTTTAGAATCAATGTGATCACGTTAGAAGAAATGATAATATTCTTCAACTTCGAAAAAAATATTTTGAACATCAAGTTATTTGTCAATTCTAATATTTGATAATTGGATTTATAAATTGATATTCTTCTTCAATACGAATTGCCAATGTCAAAGATGTGGAAAAGATACATGAAATACTGAATAACAAACAGTTGAATAGTGACACAGAATAAGGTTGGAGGATAAGACAATGTGAATAGGATGATGAGATTGTACACATTCCTAGGCTCTATTGTGGAAATATGATAAATAATGGGGGAGAGAATTTCAAATAATTTTTAACAAACTTTGATCAGAGGTCAGAAATGAAAGTAAATGAAGAATTTGGCTTATGAATTCAAGCTCAAGTTTGATGAATTGGTTTTTCACATCTAATTAAACTCTCCGAGGACAACATTAATAAGGAGCAATGGAAAGTCGAAAGAGCAATACTGAAAGGTAATTTGAATTGATGAGATTTTATTGAAGAGTTTTCAATAATAAGGTTTGTGAGGAGCAAAAATCAAACCAATAGAGTTGATTGGAATAGATACGTCTTTTGGAGAGACGGTATCACTAGAATAAGATTAAAAATGGTAAAACTTTATCCTGATAGGAAAAATATTTAATCTAATTAGTTAGATAGCTGAGGCTTTTTACGATTGATTCTAGAATACATCCGTATCAGATACTAGATATCACACGCAATTGAGATTCTCATGATTTGAGGGAATTGTACTGAATAATGTGAGGGATATGATTAAGGGTGAAAATATGTCAAAAAGGTGAGGATACGGGTTAGGCTTAGGCTGTTGGTTAAATACTATACTATGATATAGAAATCATATGATATAGATGTAAAACTATGTATATACTATGTAACACCCGCCGCTTAACCTGAAGCTTCACCTTTTTGACATATTTATACCCTAAGGGGAATTGTAATGAATTGAACATAATATGAATTGTATTGAAAATAGAACTGACATTATCGTCCGCTGGCTCTTCAACCGTGGTCGCTTGTATAGAATAGGCTATGAAGCATAGAATGGAACCGATCCATAGTAAAAGGGCGAAGCCACCAAATAGCTGTTTGCAGAATTTGACCCATTCTGGCGTTGTCTTTGGTGGCGTCAATGCGTTAGGTCCATCTCTTTCTAAATTTTCTTTCGCCTTTGCGTGCGTCAAACCCTGCAAAACAAAATTAACATATTAGAATACACAGTTTTCTTTAGAACGAAATATTTTACAGAAGTGTCTCAATTGTGTAGAACAAAATTCATCATACCTGCATAAAGAATAATTATATTATAATTGAGGGTTTAGATTTGAGTAATTCAATTAATACTAATAGTAGCTAACTATTACATTTTTCGGAGTTTGGACAGTAATGTCGACGATAAATACTCGTATATTGCTCCAAAGAATAAAAATACAATATATTATGGTATGATAATATGATAAAAAACAAATAAATTCAATCTTCAAATGTTAGAAAGTATGGTATTAGGGAGTGTTTTCCCCGTTATCCGTGTTCTGGGAAAACTAGAAATTTTATCCATGAAGAAACTATTGAAGAGGCCTGATTTAAAGTAGCACACCAAAAGAGTGGGTTCTTCACACAATTATAAATTAAAAACAAACACTTTGAACACTGAATTCGTAAATGTGTAAATCTTGTTATCAATGTGTAAATCTTGTTATCAATGTGTACATCTTGTTATCGATGTGTAAATCTTGTTATCAATGATTGATTACATTCATATGTAAAAGATAGAGTACCTATCATGTTTATCAATGACAGATTTCGTCTCATTCATTGCTCATCAAACAACTAGTGTTGTAACCTACTCATAGTTCTGCTCACAAATCAAATACTAGTATTATTGAATACGGACAAGAATACAGATTTATTGTTTCTATATAGACTACGTGGGAGAAAAGAATCAATCTGGAATATCAGACAATTCCAAGATGAATTTAAATAACAGTGAATGTTATATTTGATAAAAATAGGGAAAGCTTCTAGTTATTGTTCTGACGTATTCAATCAAATACTCCTTTAAATGAATAAATGTTTCTTCATTATTTTTTAAAGGATGGACTACCCTATTTATGAGCAACTCCAATAATTTTAATTTAGAAAATTTGGTGGAGATTCAAGTTGAACAAGATACAAATAAAAATATAACATCAATTGCTTCCCTCCTACTTTCCTATTGTATTTCCTAATGACTAAGAATAATAATAGTTCGATATGTGCTGAGAGCTGTCTCATGAACTAATCAATGTTAGTGGCAAACTAACTCAGCGGATGACAAATCATCTAGACTGAATTAACAGATTGGTTTAATCGAGTTTGGGTACGAAGTTCAGTGTGTATTAGTACTGCACAAAGAACTCATGCTTCATAGATAAGTTGATGAAAGAGAACCATTGAGAAAATTATAATGCAGGACTCAGAGCGCGAATATCGCTCAACCTAATAGACGAATTCAAACTACATAATCAATAAATCACAATAAAACGAAGAGCACTTTGACCTTGGCACACAATAGCTATCAAATTCAATTTGGTCTTGAAATGAAGGGGAGCAATTCTATGAGTATTAAGGCAGGCTGAAGCATTCAGCTATCAACGTGTGGGCTGCCATGAATGTAAGAACATTCAAGCAAGAGAACCCTATAAGAAAAAAAAAATAGATTGACAGAATACTTTGATGTCAGTAGATACCTCTTTCTTATTTTCATTTGATCAATAAAGCACATCATTGCTCTTCTATAACAGCTTGTAACAGGGAATACGCCAATTTTTTAAAATATCTAGAAAATAGATTGAGGTGATAGTTTAATGAAATAACAAATTTACAAGTCAAAGCTACTTGATGAGTAACTTACATTCTATTCTATTCCAAAATTGCTAAAGCCAAGTCTAACCTTAGGAATGCAATCATGATCATTTCATAATGAATTCTTGAATGCTGATATTCGGAAACTTCTTTACTTAAATGTAAGGAATGGAATAGTGATCCTCCAATTATTATTCAAGTACTGTAACTAATTAAATATTTAACAAAGTAACTAAGTTACTATCGAGCTACATTTTGTTACAGAGAGGAACTTTACATTTTAAAGCAGACTAAGCAACTGAGAAGGCCACTAATTAGCTGCTATTCAATACAATTGATTTTAAACAGTAAATGGCTAACAGTTAGCTATTATATCTGTCGTATTTTTACATTTTCTAAAATAATTATAGGTGTTTGCCTATACTGTAATGGATTTTATTGAATTTTACTTTTTTATTTAGTGGATTTTAATTTTATATTTTTTGAAGAGCGTGAATCAAGAAATGGAGTTCGCACAACTATTTGAAGGTAAATCTAAAATTAGACCCTAAATGATTCTGTTCCCTGATATTTTTTATGAAACTCTAGAAAAAATATTTTTAATGAATTCTAGTTAAATAAGTACTTACGGTTTCAGGATGTGTTTGAAATCTTTGATATAACTCTTCTACTGAGATTTTGTGATGATCGATATCTAATTCTTGTTTTAGATCATCTAAGTCTCCTTTTTGCTTCTTTTTCGTTGGAGGTTTCCGCCTCGACTGAAACAAAAAATATCACGAATGAGGAATATACCTTCTCCAGGATGAAGTACGTTTCCAATGTGAATTACTAACTCAACAATTAATATAAAACTAAAATTTAAGACACTCGACACACAATTTTAATAAACTTCAATACCTAAATACTAACATTTTAACATAGACGAGAAATGAATTTAAAAATCAATAGAAATACGATAAGCTACGAGTATTCAATATCAATTTTGGTATCGGTCATGTGTAAGTATTTCTGTGATGGATTCATTCTTCAAAAATTGACACTTGTCTGAGTTTGTTCTACAAAAGTCTGTGGAATCATAAGAACTCAACCAAATCTCGCCCATATAAGCGATTCCTTATTTATACAGTACTTTGTTTAGGTTTCATAGAGCAAAGGCACACTTGAAAGAGTTGATTATTGAATTTCAATGGTCTTTGATTGTAGTTTTTGAATACTGTTAACAATTTTTGTTCAGATTGAGATTTAGCAAAACACATTGTAACTAGAAATTCTCAAGAGACCAAACACCAATGTAGTCAAAAATCATAAGTACTGTATGTAAATAAGAAGAGGAAACCCTCAAAGAATTTCAAGTGTCGAGACACATTTTCACAGAATGTATTGGAAATGAATGAATATGCAGTATTGAGTAAAGATGAATGATAGATGATATGAAGAAACATGGAATTTATAAAAAATTAAGAGAATTAATCATTAGTGTTATCGTTCAATATATAAATGATCTATTGCTTGTTGAGTAGTTGTGAAGGTGATATTGTAGTAGTTATCCATATTGAATAAAACGACAACATATTGTCAAGCCACAGATTTATTAAAAATCGAGATACCGGTTTTGGTTGCTGCAACATTATTAATATATTGTCGTTTTAATCAATAATTTATTGGTATGTTACCATTAAAATATGGAAATTTATCATGTATACTGATAATTTTCAATTTGAGATAGTTATTATTGGATTGATGAGGAGTGATATTAAAATTCATAAAAATCATACAGTGAAGGGAATACTTTATAACATTACTGAAAATGTGCTGAATCAACTCAGAGAACTTGGAGCATTCTTCTCATTTTTAATAGACGATTAGTTGTCTTGTGAATTCTGAGTCAACAAGGACAGGATGCTTATCTGCATATTATGTGAACTGAATGAAGAGATTGATAAACAGGAGGCTATTACGCAATTAGTGTCAATTTTCGCTCACTAACACATCCTCATGAGAAGTGACCACACATTCAAAATCTAACACAAGGTTTTTTCAATAGTAAATTAATTTGTTCTTGTGGAGAAAAGATCAATGGACTACGAAAAAATGAGTAATTATGATATTCGAGAACAAAATTATTTTATTTCAAAATAATGTTAAGTTGAAATCACTTTTCTTCAATAATTGCCAAAAATCCAACAAGATTATTGTGAAAAAGCACAACTATTGGCATTTTGAATAGAATAAATTCATTTTCATTATATTTGAATCCTTTATCTAGAGATTTTAAAGTTTCATATCAAAGCATCAAGCATTTACTTTACTTACGAATGTTCAAGCTTTTAAAATCAACTAGTATTCATTTTTCCAATAAATACCAAATCTTAATTCAAATTACATAACAATAAAATTATTTCGTAGTTAATAATAATATCTCTTGTTGAATTAAAATAGCTAGAAATTTACAAATTACGTGAATATAGTAATTTAAATATTGAATTGATTGATTGTACAAGGGAAGTTTGAAATCTTTAGCATAGTTTCAACAGAAAATGTGCATTGGAATTACTTATCTTTGTTATGAAATATGGTTAGAATTGACAAATTGGTAGCAATTAAAATCTTGAACTGATAAGACTGAAGAAGACAGTGCTGTATGGAAGAAGCTCATAGTAGAAAAATGATTATTGCTTCTTGTGATGAAATGCTCAAAAAAGTGAAAATTAATTGAGAATCACGCTTAAATTGCATGAAAAATGTTTAGAAAAACTGTTATGTGATGAAATAAAAGCGAAGTATGTGTGTTCAGTGTGTAGGAAAATGAACAAGTGTGAAAGGCAGACTTATTTGAAAGAATGATGAATGAGAAATGAAGAGCCCAGCTGAAACCACAAGTAGAAATTATAGGTTTGCAACATTTCCACCAATTATGTTGAATTTAAAAATTTGGATTTCCAACATACAAATAACAATAAACGCAATTATTACAGAATAAGAAAGCAGTACAGATTCAAATAATACCACAGTTAACTGATTTACAATGCATGCGAAATTATTTTTCCCATTACAGCTGAAAATATTTGAAAATATACACACAAGAACCGACAATTTTGGAAACCTATGATTTAAGATGTGATTAATGAAGATATGATAAGATAAATAGTGATAAATAGACAATTTTTTTTCATTATTGAAGAAAATATTTCTTAATTGACTTAAATTTTATTTATAGGAATACAAAACTGACACTAAACCTGAGATTTAGGACCTGAAATATGATATGAAATGCAGTGGAAGGTTTCACAATATATAAGCTTATTAATGACATTGATTCATTTCTAATTTGATAATTTTTCAATAGGCTAGTCGTGGATTTGAAAAATGCGTGGAATACATTTTTGTGTTCAACACTACAGTCAATATCTTATATCCTTATTAATTAATTCCCAATCCCAGTGGGTTTGATTTTTAAAAATAAAAGTTGAGTCTAAATAATAATTTAAGTCTAGTGGGATTGGACTCCCCAGTTTGATTATAAAAGTATAATTTAAGTATTATACGCTATTATTATACAGTAGTACATTATTGAAAGCATACATTCATTATTCATTGTATGGATGAAGAGTACTAATATGATTGGATAAGTTGCAGATACATTATGCTAATACGAATAAGTTATTATTACTCAATTATCTGCTACTTTATTTTTAGTTGTTTTCCAATTATTCTGAACTCGAATTATGGTAGAATAGATCAAAACTATACCGAGAGATTTATAGTATCCAGGATTACCGCTATCTCTCTGTTAATATCTAATATATGTTTGTCAAATTATCATATTCGGATTTCCTTGCTTACACAGACATCTTGTCATCTTATGAAGTTTTGATGTTTTTGTAATATTTGTGAATACTTTTGCAAATGGAATGATTTGATTAAGTTAGATTCATATCATAAGAATTTATGATTTAATAGTTAGATTCTATAGCTTAAGAGTTTTTAAGCAGACTTCAGTGGGACATGTTTTACTGTTTTTTAGAATTGTCGATTCTTATTAGAAAAATAGTGAGCTGAAGAGAGTCTCCGAAAGGATAGAGCAGAATGAGAAGAGCCAGTGCGCCAACACCTGCCGGTAATAGTTCCGTTAAAAATTTTGATCAACACTTTCGCTAATACCTTGACCTTGCCGTCAGCTGTTTTGTTGTCATCGTAGATCGTCGGACCAGTCGCCACTCGATACGAATCAGACCTGCCCTGTAACAGTAGTTAACTCAAAATTTGATTTACACACAAAAAAAACACAAAACTGAACTAAAAAACAAAACACAAAAACGGCTCATCAAACGCATTCCACCTTGCTTTTAACATGGTAGCAGTATCTACGATTTTTTAAAGCAGTATAAGAGTTTGCATTGGGAATACTTCAATAATCTCTTCAGTATTTGTGTTTCTTTATTCATATGATATGGATTGGAATGATCTACCACTACCACTGATCCAAGAAGTTTGTGAACTTCTATTCTCTCTGATTGAGCTGTGAATGTAAGTAGTATTTGTTTGTTCCAAATTCTAAATAAAATACACAATATTCTCAAAGTGCATCCAAATAATTTGAATTGATTAGTAGAAACAGAGTATATCATTTTTTCTATAGCATGGGCATGGATTTTTAATCAGATTGAATAGTAAAAACAGAGCAATAGAACTTACTTGACAATTTGATTATTTGAATCTTTATAGAATGATTAGAATGGTACTTAAATTCTGTTCAATAGGAAAGAATGTATACACTAGACGAGATGGCCCATTCTTTTGGCAGAGCTATGCTTTAGTTGGCACGTACTCAGTGAGCGAAAAAAGATTCATTGGAAACTATTTTGGAAATTTCTGTAATCAAAAACTGATGCGATTTTTCTTTTTAGTAGTTATTCAATAGCAAGATAACCGCGATAATGATTGGGTTCTTAAAGGAGAATCATTGAAAACTATAATAGTTTCTGAGAGAGCAATGATAGCACCTGATAAAAGGCATAGCTTTTCAATTAAGACCTACTAATGGATTTGTGGATTGGGAATAGTAACTTCTAGAGTCCACAAGTCGTTGAAGAGTTATTCCGTATAAGAATATTCAACTTAAAACCTATTTTTAGAAACTCCAAACCTGTTTCGAAAATGAATCAAAAAACATGATAATTAAGACATCTATTCTCACATTTGGATTTTTCAATTCATGAAGAAATCAAATTATCTAAAATCTTGAATATAATGAATGTTTCCTGTTTAACTCTTAGCAGTAGGATCAGCTAATCAACCTGAAACTTATCTTCCCCTTCCCCTAGAAACCTTACTTCATGGGACCTTTATTTCCCGAAACTAGACTTTGTTTTTTTTTTTTAAACAAAGCTTCTCAACCAATATTTTCCAATTTCAGGAAAGTCAGGTTCCAGACCGACAGTTTTAGGTTGGAGAGTCAATGCAAGTACGATGTTGAGTGAGTTGAGGCCCAATTCGAAGTGAAATAGGTCAATGCAAATGAGGGGAGGGAAGGTACAAAGGGGGACCGACCAGCAACGTATTGCCGGTGAGTAAGGTCAAAGGGGGAATCACCCTCTCACTTTAACGGACGTCGTGACGTCACCATATGACCGTGGTCAAAGGGCGTGATGGCTGCAGCATAACTGACTGACTGACTGACTCTACCATCAGGACATCAGCTCTTGTAATGCTTTGTCTCCCTCCTACCTATTTTTCTCATTCTCTCTAATTCGACGGAAGGCGTAGCCATCAGAGGATTTCCGGGATACTTGCACTCAATTTGCAATGAAGTACAGGAAAAATGGATAGTCATCATACAGTAGAGCTCAACAGTTTAATTTGCAAAACAGCAAAAGCTGTTTTGCTGTAACGTTAGTCTGATAACTCACGTTAAAAATGATTGAAAGTCACAAATTTTAGACTTTGGATTTTCCAGATTGAATACATGATTTATTAACAATGAGCTCCAAGAGGTCATGAACAAGAAATGAACCAAGGAGATAGAAGAAAATTGAGAGAATAGACCACAATAGATTGGGGAAAAAATCAATTGAAGAAAGTTAATTCAGCAAATTATAGGATGAGTTCTTGAGACACAGATGCAATAACGCCTTGAAAGCACAATAAAATTCAATAATTAATACATCAAACAGAAAAAATGAATGGACAGACTGCTGTAAGGAATTACAAGTACTTAGAAAATAATAATTTTTAAATATCCATTCGATTTATCAATGGTAGTTGGTATTAATATAATTATTTTGCATCATGGTTAATATTGTACATTTTTACATTAAATAGAAAAGGAATATATTCATGAAGTACCTCAAAATCAAAATTTAAAATGAATAAATGATTTCAAAATATATAGTTTTGACATAACCCCATTATTCTATTAGATGCTAACACAAATAGGTAAGGATGAGAATAGACAATTTAGAGATTTCATCCTGGATGCCCAATGAATAACATATTGTGTAAGAAAATACGCTATCAACCGTTTCAAGGTCGTAATGATCATGTCTCTTTAGTGATAAAAAAACAGGAAATCTTCTTTCATATTGTGTTCTTTCTCTTCCAATCTCATTATCCATCTCCATCTCTTTTTCATGTCCAAGAGACTTGGCTGGAGTCCAGCAATAAAACATCAGGGAGGCTGAAACACAACGAGTCTGAGGGCCTCCAAAGCATTAAAGAGAACCGAGAGAGAGGAGATGAGAGGATTAATTGGAGAGAGAAAGTGAGAACTAGTTATGAAGAGATTTGCCACTGAAGACATCATAAAAATTTCTGAAGAGCTTTGAAAAAGTTAAAATATAATTGAAAAGTGAAAAAATAATAATTTAAAAAGTTTGGCCACAATTTTTCGAGTTGGCAGTTGGACCTATGCGTGAGACATTGGAATTGGTACTTATATTCAATTTGGCTTGGTGGAAAGAAACTCATTCCTGTAAAATTGAAACATTATTAGAAGTGAATTATGATCGTGTAGTACTTATGGCAGATTCAAGCGCTGTACACAAATCCAAAAGCGCATTTTGGACGATTTCTAATTTCTATAATTGATTTTGGACACATTAGGAAGATAGACAAATATAAGTGCCAATGCTCGTACTGCCAGAACATTTTGGCAGCCATTTCATACTGAATGATTATCAAGGGATTCTTCCACTTAACATGGAAAAGCATTCAACTTCTCATCAAACCATTAATAGAAATCAATCAGTTCTAAGATAATATAATATCGATTATATAAGATGATAATAAAATACACTTTTATTCATTTAGCCTGTATAAATTCAATCAGATTTTGATTATAAGAATGTTTTATATATTCTATCCACAGAAAACTAGTTCAAGGTTAATTTCCCAATACTTTGAATTCATCAAAGTAAGTTCTTCCTTCAGTATTCTCTCTTCCTTACTTTTTTCGCAATGTCTTACTTCTTTTATTCCATCCTATCTCTTCACCCTACCTGCCTATTACATGGGAAACCATAGTTGGTTAGGTTTATCATTATTATTATTATTATTCCTTATCTCTTTTCTTTCCAGCACACCCAACCATGAAGCCCGTGTTCTGTTTAATGTGTCATTGTTAATGTATAATTGTTTTTTTTAATTTATTGTATTTATTTTCGTCTTTTGTGTGTTTTGATAAATTGAATTGAATTGAATCAGTAGATAAGTTCTTCATAATTAGAATGGTCAATTGAATAGTTTCTATCCGATTTATTACTGGATGGATATGCTGAATGAGAGAACTTTACAAGTTCAAATATTGTTGAATGTAGTCTTTACTGGTCGACTTTAGGCAATGGAAGCAGAAAAGCCATGGTGCGTGATGATTTTGGCCTGCGTACAGAAATACTTGGCACTTATAACGACATCTTTTTTCTTCCACTCATACACAATACAAAATCTCTTTCTTTTGGGAGACACTGCTCTGGAAACCCAAAAACACCTGTACATATTGGAACACAGAACATTGAGAATTTTAGAAGTAAACAACCTATATCCAAGAAAGAATAGAAAAGTTTAAGAATTGAGTAAGTTTGATTACCATTTGTCTTAAAAAATATAGTTTAAATTCAGCGAACTCAGAGTTAGTTTAACCTATGCTCAAAGGATCAAACGCTACCCTAAACCTATGGAAATTGTTCATGAACCGAAAAAAACACAAAACAACAAATAAAGGATGTTGAGTGATTTTAAATTATTGATCAAACAAGTTGTTGAAGGTCAAGTCGTATTGGGAACGTTAGATGAAAGTACAGGAGATGAAACTTAACCTTTATGTTTTATCTGAAGAGATATGATAAATGGAGTTGATTTGAAATTTTAGTCAAGTAAAGAACTATTCAGGCCTAAGATGATCGCGATTAGTGAAATATAATATAACGAGGTAGCTTGCTGGAAAAGAAATAATGGGCAAGCCATGGCCATGGTCATTATCTACCTATACTGTTATGGAAGAAGCTAAAATGAAAAGGATTCTTGTTGCAAAAAATTTTATTAAGAAATAATTTATGACCAATTGAGATCAAAACACGACGAGTTACTGCTAAAGAAGTAACGGTCCTCAGACACATATATTTTTTAGTATTTATCATAAGAAATATTTTTTATCAATCAACAACTTTTTAATGGAAAATATCTCGTCACATAATACATGCTTGAAGTCTTTAAAAGCTTTCTATTAAAAGTTCTATTAGTACAATATTATGATTTTTCTCAATCATTTCCAGAAACAAATAAGCTATACGATAACTGAATCATAATATAAATTTGAGATCTGAGAAGAGAAAATCTCTCAATTATTAGTGCATTTTGCTCTCAATTTTGTTTTGGCCTCAATTTTAACAGCTTTTATACATTACAGTGACGTAGGAATTGTTATAAAACGTTTATCTTGCATTAGCTTCATCAGGCTCTGAACTAAATGCATAGAGGAATGCAACAAAAATGTACTCAATGCACAGAACAATCTGATCATAATTAACACCTCGATATCATATTTCATTAAAAAACAGTAACACTGCTATAAAATTAGGAGAGGAATTTTTATCTTATCAAACACCGCGTGAAATTCGGTACTAAAAATATAGTACTTTATAGCGAATGCTTGTGCCTTATATAGCCGATGCCAAAAATTTAGGCGGTTGGTGAATGACTGTTATCAATGCTCAGCTCTGTCAGGACAGTCGGCAACCTGTCTAAGAGAATATATCAAAACTAACGCAACCTCAGCTGTACTAATTCGCTTTTGAAGTCACATTCATACTCTCCTGACAGAACTGAGCATTAATACCAGTCATTCATCAACCGCCTAATTTTTTGGCATGAGCCAAACAAACCTTGAAAACTGTAGAAAAAAATTATTTCTATAGTAGAGATAAAAGATAAGAAGGCTTCACGTACCAATTACAATATTTATAGACACAGAGACATCAATTTTATAATCGTATCAACTATTCGGTGTTTGCTGTGTAAGTTTCATTGAAGTATTGTTCATAATATTTTAAGAGAGTTGGATGATCAGGCCTTTTTAGAGAAAAACTGCAAACTGAGTAGTGACTATTGAATTAGGTTAACTTGAATCATACTCATCATCAAGCACTTCTATCAGCAAAAGTAGAGAATCGCTTATACGGTATTCATACTGCGGTAGATGATGCCAATAAAATAAAATGTAGGCTAATAGTCAATCAGCAATGTAATTAATCCAACAATACAATGAGTCCCGTATTGTATTATTCGAACAGAGGTCAAGGATTCTGTTGACGAAATCGAGCCACTTACCGGCAGTTATCGGTCGATGAGAGGCTGAGGATACTAGTTTTTAAAAATAGTTCAAATTATGAGTGTTTGGTGATAAGAAGAATCGTTGAATAATACTTTAGTCTCTAATACATTGTTACGTTTTGCTATTAGACTCTATCAGTACTGTTACAGTATGCAGGGAACATTATTGGATACCACACATTACTGCATTAATTCAGTATGCAGTCACAAGTAGACCGTAACCGATAGCAATGAGCGCCGATATAATAATCATAGATTCCTGAATTCGAACTCATAGCCTGTAAATTATACCAGTTGATGACAGTTTTCAACCACAAACGAGTACTGTACTCCCAACTTGAGCCGTAGTTCTCGATTGTGACATTGGCAAGCATTATAGAAATACTATATTGCTAACAATATCCTCCTATCCAGACCGACAGCGCCACTCTACAACATGTAATGTACAGTAGATAGTAGAGTTTGTCCAAGCAAATAAGACCCTCTGGCAAGATCAGGAAATGACTCCAGCTCCGTCAATATTGGTTCAAAAATTTTGATTTGGTCTCAATCGTATGAGACATTCTGATCTATAATTTGAGACCAAATCTATATTTTTTGAAACAATACTAACTGAGCTGGAGTCATTTTCTCATCTTGCCAGAGGGTCTTCTTTGCTTGGACAGACTATACAGTACTCAAAAATAATGATAGGTCTAATATTTGTATAATTGTCACCAAAACAGTTTCAAACAAAGCAGTTTCCTAGCTGATGTAAGTTACTATCAGCTGATGTAAAGCGTGTATTGCCTCTTTTGATTTCAAAAACATCATCTAGGCATAGCTAAATGACTAAATTAGAACTGTAATTGTCAACCTCAGCTGTTGGAGCATACAAGGGGAAGTCGAATTCGCCTAAATTTTTGGCGTCAGCTATTGAAACTATCAAATTACATAATATAGCAGTATGACATACCATCTTGAGAGATTTGTCGTAAAAGGCCTAGAAATTCGCAAACTTGGAAATTTTCAAAGCCTTTTAAATGGAATTGCGCTGTAGATCGGGTCAATATATCATGAACAATCACTGCCATTGTCAAGAACAATCACGATCTAGTTATATGGATTAACAATAAATTGCAATTTGTCGAGTCTAGCAACTTTGAAAGATGACATAATTTAAATACCGTGAGTTCATTTGACGAGCATATCACGAGATCCAATCACATGAATTATCACATGACTCTAATGAGTTCAACTCTTCACTTATCAAGTCCGGATCTGTACTCTGTTCGCCGATAAAATTGAACAAATTGAAAACTTTGGATGTTGTTTTTCTTTGAAATAGATTCGTAAAAAACATTATTCAACAACTTCAACCTTATGAAGATTGGATTAGTTAAGGATATCATACACATGTAAAATTTAAAAAGAATATATTTCAAAAACGTCTAACGAGTTTTATTCGTTTCAATCGAAATTTATTAATTAATGTCCAGCTTTTTTGAAACCGGCTGGAAAATCGTTAGATTATTATCGGTTCCAACTACTGTAGATCCACAATTAGAGACAAATACTGCGAATTTCAATCAAGTTCAATTATCGGTTCGATAAACTTACTTCGA
The DNA here is from genome assembly GCA_017141385.1 of Sogatella furcifera. Taxonomy (NCBI): domain Eukaryota; kingdom Metazoa; phylum Arthropoda; class Insecta; order Hemiptera; family Delphacidae; genus Sogatella; species Sogatella furcifera. The sequence goes on from CM029550.1 coordinate 32,716,717, forward strand.
ACGAAGATGGTGCATACGAAAATAATAGATAAATGAAGAGTATTATACACCTTGTGTACTTCCCAACAACGAAACTGGCGAATGTATCAGCTGACTAGATAAGTACTTAATCAACCTAATATAAGCCAACCTAGATAGGTTCTATCAACCTAGATAACATAATCAACCTAATTTTTCAGCTCGATCTAAATCTTGAATTCATCAAATCATTAAAATTGAATCTTCATCAAAAAATTATAAAACTATTGTATACTCAATCCAATCTAATCCAAGCATCCCTGGTTATTGAATGAACATAATCCACCATTCGCCAGATTCACCAATTGTTGTTGGAAACTATGATTCGTGCAAGCTGATAGGATGTGACAACCGACACACTTCACAGTGCAACAACGTGTCTTCTCAGCTTGGTCCAACTATATCCTCGACTCCGTTCTCTACTAATGTAATAAAGTATTCTAAAGTATACCTCTACTAAAGTATTAGGTTCTTGAAGAACCTATTAGCTCTACTCAGGACAAAACACACAACCTATTTTCAACAAACATTATTATTTCTTGTAGTCTTTTTTACTTTATTTTTATCCTATCCAAATGTAGGTTCGTCAGAGTATCTCACACAGAAGCAGAGCAATCGGCCTGACGTCAGTGAATTTTTGTTTCCTCGCAGAATTGCGATGGTCCTAGTTAACATCCAAGTTATAAATGGCGCGACGCACGTCTGGCGAGTGGGGACGGGTGTGCGTGCGTGCGTCAGTGGCCACACCAATCCATGTTGTGAAAGGATTTCTAGAATTTCGAACAACTGCGTCTGCGGTCAACTGATTGTTGTGGCTTCCCAACTAAACTGGTCGGTCGGATATGCATTTCACTATGATTGAATTTCAATAAAATTGACAAAAAATCGAAGGTTGAATGATATTTTTATTATGCATATAGTTCTAAAAATATTCAGGTTGTGTGGAATATTTCTTAATCTTAAGAATGATGGTAAGTTTTCCAAAGTTGGCAATTTATTATTGAGGTTGTTTCTCTCGATCAATCATTAAAAAGGTAACCCATCATTTGACAGTTAAATCATTACAGAATGAGAGCGTGGAAAACTAATATAAATAGCTGAAAACCATACCCTGTATAACACGTATAAGAGAAGAAAACATGAACATAACAAAGCACGATATCCTTTCAAATAATGTAAATCGTTGGATAAAGTCATCTGCTGATTCTTGAGTTCAGGTGAACAATTTTATGCAAGAAACCTGTGTCCTAGAATTTCATTCACTCAGAAAAGTAACATTGATGTGTTGAGTGAATGGAGAGACTACTCTTCTCAACAGAAAAGTGGAGTTTTAATGACGAATATTATGACAGTAGCAATTGTCAAGAGAAAAGAAAACAGGCAGGTGGTTTGAAAAATGTGAAATGATAATCAAATAATGAACGTCGGTAGCCGATGATGAATCATGTCGGGTCAGAGTGGAACCGAAACGAACCTGGCCGATTGCCGAGATCTCGAAATATCAACAATAGACGTTGACTGCGTTGAAATAGCGCGGCGCGCTGAAAAACGTTATCGGAAACGACGTCTATTGCCCCTCTTCACCAGCTGACAAGGACGAGAGACGCGCTAAGAACGGGAAGAATCGCGAAAAGGGAGTGTGTAATAAGCGAGGATAATTACGCCTTTTCACTGTATTCAAAGTATTCAAAGGCTAGAACGTGAAAAGAGTGAAGTGGAGAGGGTGAAGTGTGAGAATGCCCGAAGGATAATGCTGACGTTGAGATGGCCAAGTTGGTGCCAACTTGAGAAATATTTTTACATTTCTAGCCGAGCCGCACGTTCTTTATTCTGAACGGGGCCTCACTGAACGCCGTCCAAAAGTTGGCGTTTTCGCGCGCGTTTTCCACTAAATTCGCGCGCGCTCCTATGTGAACACTCTGAAACAACTACTCATCATTTACCTTTGACCTACAGACAAGTCTATTTTAGGGCCGGCTTCTACCGGGCAAGCGAACCCGCCTGCCTGCTTCTCACCACCATTGTGTGCAGCAAACAAAAACTCATCTACAAATAAACACTTCTAATGAATCGCTTAAAATCGGAAACTGTTAGTTTCAGTCGCTGAATTGAGAGTTGGAAAATTGGAAACCACTATTGAATGATATGCATTGGAGTTTGGAGACAATATTGATATGAAAGTGAATGCGAATACATTTCAAAATTTGTCCCGTGGACGAAAACGGTTTGCAACGAATGAAATTCGTTTCATATTTCTCAACAGACTTGAAGAATATTTATAAAAGTTTACTGATGACATGGAGCGAGATCTACTTCTATTACTGGTTTCATCACACAACCTACGACACAATGAATCCTCTGGGTTTGTTTAAAAAAGGGAATTTTGCTATTTATATAGATGGATACAGTAGCCTACAGTATAGAATGTCACAGTAGTACGCCTATTCCAGGTAAAGATAGTTGTATCAGTGATTAATATGTCCATTTAATTCGGGAAATTATTTGAAAATTCATCAGAGATAGAATTATTCCAGGAAAATCCATTTTGATAATCATCATGAATGGTTAGAATGAGTTGTCAACAATTGAAAGACGTTAAAATTATGGAATGCGTAGTAACAATTTGCTAATTTTAAAATAAACAGAATCGTTCATGCCTTACTCTCATTAGAACAGTGTGAATACCAAAGCGATAAGTAACTCAGTGCACTATTTCCTTATTACTTATTAATACTTTAGCCTTGAAAATCATAGCAACTTCATCTTCTTCAATAATTCATTGAGTCGCATGGAAAAGTCCTACATTTTATTTTCAGTGAAATATTTCTGATTTATATTTTTGGAGTTGAAAATTTTATAGAACTATTCGCCAGTACAGACGCGATTATGATTGTACATGAAATTATTCAATTATTGAAAAAAGTACAGATAAATATTGATGAGAAACTTCAGTCTCAGAATTTCAGAGTTGAATTCAAGTCATGATGATAAAAAAATTAAGGTGTTACTTCATCAAGTTTGTCTACTGAACTTTCATTAGACATTGACTAGTCTGTCAGGCATCTCCTTACGCTAAATGACTTTGTAAGTCTTCTTTCCGTATAATCCGGCATTGTTTGGGAAACTTCGATGTCATTATAAGCTTACGCACTGAAGGGTTCTGTCTTTCCAGATACGGCTTTCGTTAATCATGTTAACGAGTGATCATTTCGTACAGTGACATTTTGTTCGGCAACTCCGTTTCTACACTTGAAAACATATCAAACAATGTCCAAATCGAAAAAATTCTTAAATATTTTTTTTTATTATTGAGTTGGAACTTAGCCCATCGATAGTTTGGTATTTAACTACCTAATTTGCTAGAAACACTGCATATTGAAACTCATCAAATATTGGTTGTTGGATATTTCAAGTTAAATAATTATTAGAGAGTAATTTATTATTGACCACAGTTATTACAATAATCCTTGATTATATGAAAATCATCAACAAAGTTAATTTGTTTCAATTTTGACAACTCTCTTGTGGATATGCTGAATAGCGAAGTTTCAGATGAGTGAGTATATGATTATTTAGAGCAATTTTGGAACTTCCAAATCACAAGCGTGATACAACCCCTCCTACACTATTTCTTCCAAGTTTTTAAATCCGGCAGTGATTGGTTCATTACCAAAGTGATTTGCAATCATAGTGAGGATTTTGAACAACCAATTAAAATTGTTGGCATTGGATGCTGCGACAGAATGCGCATTGAGTGGCGATGCAATTCCAAATTGCTATATGCTCAGTCAAGTTGAGAAAATCTTTAATTATGAAGGTTTTGTTTGAGTTATGTTGCAACTTAGAATACACTTCATACAAATTACGCACTAAGAAGAATTTTTTCATAAATAAGAAGCCCACTAAATTCATTCGAATCATTTTTGAGCCATTTTCAACGCCAAGTTGTCAATATACATAATATACAATAACATAGCCCAGTTATGTTACAAAGTAGTTGAACAATGTCAAATAAAGATCAAAATTTATGAAGTCACTGGTATTATGAAGTATACTGTAACTGTATAACTAATAATAACGCATTATAAGAGTTCATTCACTAAAATTAGTGATTGATAGAATACATGACCAATGTATTCAGTTGATCTTGAAAACATCACACTCCTGTAGATTCTCTCTATATTTCTCTTTCGTTTTTTCTCTCTCCCAAATGAGAAAAGAAGTGAATATTGATGCAATCCTCTACTAGCATCTGAAAGGAGCCAACCACCGATTTCCGATTTCATCGATCAATTGTCAATATTTTGTTGGCGGTTTGCCTTATTTTTTCCCCCCAAGACTGAACTTCCGAGTCAGATGTGTCACCTCAAAGGGGCGGACGTGTAGCGTCTTTCCAAACAACGACCAAAATAGAATCTCGCTCAATTTTCAACTCATAGTTTGTCGTATATCGGCTTGAAACAGAAGAACTCTAATGTTATTCTAGAGCCGTAGAAAGAAGCCACAAATGGGCCTTTATTACAACAACCAACCTGAAGCCAGTCACACTGTACTATCCACACAGCAGTGCGGGTTCATCTGGAGGACGCATACAAGTCAAGTCTGTCGACTATTGGCACACGGCCAACTTAACTCATTTTCTTTTTGCTTTAGTTTTTTGTTACATCATTAGAACGCTGGGTGTGTTCTTGTATTATTGTTTACTAGACTATCCTCTGGCTATTTTGAATGATTATTTGGAACTACTTACAAAGAAATCAATGCATACACTCGGGTTATTAACAAAAATGAATTCGGAAGATATTTTGAATCTAGAATAAGTCACATGAAAAGACTGCTTTTCTTCTTCATTGTTCAGGGTAGCGGGAACAAATAGGAAAAAAGATAGTTGTTTTCTTTACAGTACTATTAAAGTCTAGAAAATAATTTTTCAAATCATCTTTGTGAAATATGATTTGAACATAGAAAAAATCAACAGAAAACTAATTTCCATAGTCCATAGGAATAAGACAAAATGTAACTTGACAAAATTTTGTTTGAAGTTAAATTTTTGCACTCATCTGGTTGTTTCAAGTACTAGTTTACTAACCTCATGATATTTTTCGAATGAAAAAAAAAACATCGACATCATCAGAGACTGTAGTCCGCTTCACAAACTTAGAACAAGGCAATATTCTATCCACTACATTATTAATAATTATATACAATTTCAATAATTATTTATGTATGTATTCACGTCAACCTTGAGAGCCTCAGTCTCAGAAATATACAGACTTAATAATATATTGATTTTTTGAGGGTATTTATTCCACATGAATAAGACATGAAACGTAAAACAAAATCCAAGTGAAAACATGGTCTCATGAGGAATAATATCATTCAAGTTGTGAAATTGAATTATCGAGTTGTGAGAGTATCGCTCTAGAATTTATAAATGGAAATCAATTCAAATCTACAAATTTGATCCTCTATGAAGTGGATCAAAAATTCTAATCCACTTCAAAGAGTAAAAAGTATGTTTTTGATTCAGAAATCAATTTGTTTACATGTTAATAAAGTGATACGAAGATGACTTATTGGTACATCAATGATATCGCAACAATATAAATTTTTCCATTAGGTCTACGAAGTGACAGAAACTCGAATAGTAGAGGAAAACAGAACAGAAACGATAACTCGATCAATTCAAATTCAAGGTCTAATACTTTCTTCAGAGATTGTTGGGCTTAAAATGGTTTCTTGGCTAATGGTTTGTTGGGCTAAAATGGTTTACGAAACTTTTATCAATCAAACTGGCGTCTGTTCATTTCATCATATATGGTTGGACAAGCGACATTTGAATACGGAAAAATAGTGACAATGACTCATATTAATTATATCAAAACTTAAAAATACGTCAAGGGCGCAATATTGTTTGCTTTTTCAGATTTCTACTATCGTATGATTGCAGGTTTGACGTCTAGTGGGATCGGACTCCCCGATATATTCTCGATTGAACTACCATAATAGTAATAACTTGTGATAGTACACAGCCCGCAGTGCTGGCAATGCTGTATGAGAAAAAATGTCTTCACGTTAGATAATGTTTATCAGTAAACAGCTTGATAAAACTGTTATAAACTGTTATATGGCGAAGCTAAGTCGAATTCAAAGGTCGACTATGTATGATGGAAAATGAAATCAGAGGTATACTAAATAATTTGAATGTGATAAACATAATTATGGAGTTTGATTGATACAACAGTTGGCAGTACCAATAATCTGTCAAAATTACATCACACAAGGAGTTTATGAAAATGTACAATTCAAAATTCTACAAGTTGCAGTCTTAAAACTTTCCATATATTGGAAAGTGTATTACAACATTATAACCGATCAATATGTGACAGTGTGATGTATATTAGATCACTGTGATTTGTGCGAGTTTTCTTACTCAGAATATTGGAATGTTGTATGCAATCCAAACAGTTTCTAGTTCTAATTGAATTTTTCAAGTTTAACATTTGCTATTAGAACTATGAATATTCTCTGTTTTCATGAAGAAATGGATTCTGATACACAGATTTTCAATAAGACAAGTTTTGAACAGCTTCAAAAGTGTAGGAAAAAATAGATGAAAAAATATCCAAAATACCTCAATCGAAAAATGATTAGACCAACTGGAAAATTCATAACCGATTAAGATAAGTACACAATTACTCAACAGAGCGTTCAGAAATCGAAATAATCAACTGCATGCAAAACTAAATATTAATGAAGGACTAAATCAGTCGACCGATCAGACAGAAATAAAAGAGATGCGATCAAAATGTAGCTATAGTGCAACCTTGTTATAAAATTAGTAGTTACCTAATGATATTATTTTACCACTCATTGCCGCTATTCATTGAAACGTGATAAATAGACATTGGTCGATGATGAATTTGTTATAAATATAGATTGATAGTAGTTTGTACAATGAATAGTGGTATTTTAAGGAGAGGAGAGAGTAGTATGGAGTTAGTGGAAAAGGGGTGCAGAACTTTGAAGGGAAAAGTGGTGATTTAAATATTCATGGAGAGTCGGGGCGGAAATAAAAGACGGCCAAGAGCACATAGCAGACGATGACGACGACAATGACAGTCTACGCAACACCGGGCCATGAATTTTTTAAGAGGGTCTATGAGTTTAGTTCTGTTTCCTCCCTTTTCAGTTAACGGTCAACACGCAAACTGGCCATTCTTTTGGGACGAAAAGATCATCACAGTCACCAGAGACAGAGTCTTCTCATTCACAATTCATGGCTGGTTTCGATTTCATTCACGTCCAACGCCAACACAGAAGACACCTTCAAACTCCACTGCAACAATGCTGGGTGTGGCCTCACCGTGCAAACCCACCTGTCCATCAATAACCACTGGCAAATCATTGATTATTCTGCCAGCATCAATCAATGCAACAATGATCTCATGTACATCAATTTCTGATTTTAGCCACCATCAATGGAAAAAACTACTCACGTGATACACTAGCTAACGACGACGACAACAACAACGCAGCCCGTTATCACAGCCAACAATCACCAGCTGCGACCTTCCACACCTTTATGTACTTGCCTGCACGTAAGGTCAGTCAGAGCTAATTAAATTTAAAACTGTTATCAACACTAGGCTACCACATGGCAGTGTTATTGGCTACGCTACACTACCGACAATACTAAGTTTTGGATCTTTATCTGATTCAAAACACAAATAACTGAGCTTACTGTTCATGTTCAGATAAAATACGTTTATGAAAACAGGAAGATGCAAACGAATTTGCGATTGTGGAACCTCTCGAACTCCAATAGCTTTACTCTATGAGGGAAAATTATAAGATTATTTTATAGTAGATGAGCTGATGATGAAGGCGAATTGAAATCGAGTAGGCAAAGAAAAGGCCCACACCAAACAAGACCACATCAACGACTGGAATATAACATTTAATAATAAATAATCTTCCAATGAATATTTCTTTTAAAATAATCTGTGGTATTAAAATTACTAAATAATCAAGAAGAACAAAGTTTTTCAAAAAAATTGAAAACTTTTTATACTTAGACAGGGCGTAATCGTGACCGTGAATGTCTGTCAAATCGTTTGGTTATCTGTTTTGTGACACTTTCAAATTAATCATTTTTGAAATTGGCAACTGCTTGAATTTAAATTGACAGCAATTATCGAAAGCCAACAACTGATTATCAAGTTGACAAAAATGTCCTAGGCCTAGAGTACTTTTGAAATTTGAGAAACTATGATCACCTTGTTCACAATAATGAAAATCAGCTGAAAAGTATGAGATCCGAGTGATTGTCTCATTCTATTTTTGACTGTTAACAGCAGCAAAATGATGATATACAAATGATTCCATACAAGAAGCCAAGTTACAAAGCTGCTAGGTCATTGCTCTAATAAGTTCGAATTGACACCAGCCAAAAATGGCTATCTGATCGAGGAAACTCTTTTTATAACCGAGCTGACGACTAGTTGATGGGATCAATTGCGAATTTGTGTTATCGTATCGTATCGCATAGTATCGATATCTATTTCGAGAGAAGAGTGGTCGGCCTTGAAGACAATACAACGAGAGCGGGTCAGCTGTCGGTCAAGGAGTTCTCAGCCCAGCGGCTAGAGCAGAGCAGAGAGCACAGCATCGTATCGATGGAACAGAGCGTTGCGACGCATCTATTCCATATCCAAGCACGTGTCACTCAACACTCACTTTGTCACCATAAATGGATAGAAAAAAGGCATGCAACACCAAGCTGGCTGCTTTCTTGGGAATAGTATGCATTTCAGACAATTTTATTCGTTGTTAGAAACCTTATAAGTTGAAATACTTTCATCCAGTGTCGAGTAAGAGCCATGTCACACTACGCCACTTCAGACGCGCGTTCGTAACAGCGCGTTAGGCTCATCCAATTTTTCTCCTATAGTATCAAATACGAGTGGCGCGTACCCCTGTCACACTACGCCACGCGTTTTTTTTTTTGAGACGCGCTGTTGGGTCGACCGTCCGCGTTTCCAAAGCCACTCAGAAGTGGCGAGCCACAGGGTCAGCAGCTGTAACGTTATGAGAACGCGCCCAACCTGTCACACTACGCCACTTCAGCGCCACTCGCAATTAAAAATCTTATCACTCCACCAAATCTAAATCACGTGATTTTGAAGATAGAGGAATTCTGATTTCAGATTCGGATTCAGCGTTCTCTAATTAGTAAGATTTCCCACGTGGACTCAAAAATATTCAAAATTGAGGAATTTATATTATCTTTGATAGTTTCAATTTTATTCTATACTACTTATTCAGTTTCAATGATCACATAGTAAAACATTATGAGTATTATTACACTACAAATTGTTACAAAGTATAAGATTGCAGCTATATTTCTATAGCTATAGTTTCGATTAGAATCATCAGCATCTTTTTTTATTCTTGATTATATGAGAAAAAATTGTAGTATGCTTTACATTTTTTTAAGCACACAGGCCTAATAAATATTGCCAGTATTGAATGAATGAATGAATATTTTATTTCCCAAAAATAAAAGTAAATAATAATACTTTTCCGAAAAGTATTATAATCAAGCTTATTATTTCTTTTCATCCACAAATGTAGATGAGTATAATCTTATAATTCACATGATAAAATTATTCTCCAGAGTTTTTGATGTGCATATGAGCAAGATATAATTATGAGCAATTTTTTATTATTATAACAATTATATCAAATCATTGATAATAATAGTAATAATAATATGAGATGTATATTCAATGAAAAGTCTATGCACTCACAGCTACTACTAATATAAGATGTTGTTGACAAAACCGTGTTATGCTAATGGCAGTTGTTTCCAATAATTCTTAAGAAATAATAATTGCCTACATTTCAATACAATTTAATTTTAATTGACCACCCGGTGCTTTTTATTATTTTAATAAATTCATTATTCAATAAATATTAATTGAAAAGGGTACTAAGATCTTCATTAATTATTGAAAACTTTAATAGTAGGTATAGTCTGTCCAAGCAAAGAAGACTCTCTGGCAAGATAGGAAAATGACTCAAGCTTGGTTAATTCTTGTTCAAAAATTATCAATTTGATTTCAATTGTGTAATTTGATCTACTATTAAGACCATATTTATAATTCTTGAACAAATATTGACCAAGCTGGAGTCATTTTCCCACCTTGCCAGAGTCTTCTTTGCTTGGACAGGCTATAGTATAGTTGACTAATTTGTTTGTTCAAAGCATCCAGTTAACTCCTGGGGTGACTAAAATTTAGTAACTAGAATGTAGTGATTTCACTAGTGATTTTTAATGTAGCTACAATTAAACCAAATTCACTGTTTTCAATGTAGTTTTTTGATAGATTGTGCTAGATCAGTGGTGAGATGAGTAGGTTAATATAATATAATATTAGTTCATATTAATCAATACAGTTTCAATAAAGGCGAAAATGATAGACAATAAGTAAATGTAGACAATGATACAGTCTATTAATTATGCTGTCTATTGCGCATGCTGAGAAGATACGCCGCTACAATAGTGGTGCATTGAGCCGGAGTCTCTTCTCAGCGTGCGCGAACCTATACACTGTAGAATCCAAGGTTATATCCCCCCTTCGTGGCGCCACGAAAAAACGCGCATCAAAACGCGTCGAAACGCGAGGTAAAAAAATGTAACATGACCCGCCGCGCGTCTGAAGTGGCGTAGTGTGACAGGGCCCTAAGGGCCTGTGATTCTCAGAAAGATAAATTGAGGAAGTTCAAAGTTTACATTCTAAGTGTTACACTATCATCATTACAATAGAAAATACAATTATTATTACTCAAATGAATTTATTCAAAGGTGAACAGTATTGTAGTTTCAAGTATTGCCTAGAAACTCATCAGAAATCTACCTCGAATTCTCAAATCACCAATTAATTCAAGAAAGAAGTCATAAACTAAATAAAAACTAAAGCCACTTACAACAGAAATAAAACATTATAAAGTTTCCAAACCAATGGTTTAAAATATGAAGGTTGAAGCAACCATTTAAAGGTGGTAATTAGATGGGCATTGGTAGACTATGTAATTCTATTATATGATATTTAAATCTGTTACTGCAAGTTTTATGAGTAAAAATTTTAAAATTATGTACCTATATTTGAAGGAAAAACAAATTTTTTATATTCTATCTAGTGATGTGGGTCGGGTAAATACCCAGCGGGTAGGTAAATATAAATTGGGTATTTACCCGAGGCCCGGGTAAATACCCAAAAAATTGGGTATTTATCATTTTTATTGAATTTAGAAAAGATTTAGTTGTCTTTTTGCATTCGAACGCCTTCAATGATAGTGAAATGATGACAAAATGCAAACAAAAATGTTTTATATAGTGACAAATAGCATTTAACTTCCGAGAATCATTGACATAAATACCCGGGTACTGGGTATTTATGATTTCATTTGTTTCTATGTTGTTAAATCTTATTGAAAATGACAAGAAATTTAGCGAAAATTGAACAAGAAATGAAACTATTATTTAGCGTTCAAAGAGAGGGGAATTTGACCTAGTATCACTTTTCACTTGCAATCCATTTTCTAGGGAAAATCATAATAAAACGAAATAAAAATAGAAGCATGTTCGCTATTTTTCTAATGTGGTGCTGTCATGATTTCATTGATAAAGATTGAGTTCATTGACGATTTCGTTGAGAAAGCATCACATTATGCCATTGATAGGAGCGAATCTGATTAAGGGTGGATGGTAGTGGACGGCCAACTGCCGAACGGCAAAATCATGCCCCATAAGAACAATGTAATTTTTATCAATCTTTTGGAGCAGATAGCGCCGTTATTTATGGACAAAATTACACGTTCTTTATGTGATTGGAAAAACATAAAACAGATTATTTAGTCAGTTTTTTATTGAGATTTCTTTTATGGTACCGTATAGTCTACATTAGCAAAGAAGGCATTCTGGCAAGATGAGAAAATGACTCCAGAAATATCAGTTCAAAGATGATAAATTTGGTCTCAAATTGTAGATCAGAATTTTTCCTACAATTTGAGACAAAATTTATAATTTTTAAACTAATATTTTTGGAGCTGGAGTCATTTTCTCATTTTGCCAGAATTTCTTCTTTGCTTGGACAAACTATACTAAGAATTATTTAGGCTGAATATTTCCAAGAGAACAGAAAATACCTACTTCATCAGGAAAATATTTAGCGAAATTTTAACGCGAGGATATTATTCAGGAATCATTTTCATAAAAAGCCTACATCCATGACACCAGAAAAACATTTCTTACAATCTAAAACTACACGTGCTCTATCTCAATCTATGCCAATAGGGCTCTCATTTTTAGAATGTTGTTCAAATAAATTTCCCAATGAATTAGTTTTATTTAGTATTATAAGTTGAATGTTTGAGTTTGATCCATTTTTATGCCCTTTATCAGCCTTAAAAAATATTTCAATATTATTTGTTCCCATCTACAGAATTTTAATTCATGATTCAATTAGAATTACAGATTTATTACAATTTCAAGTAGATACATAAAAATATGCATAGAACTTCCATAGGGTTTTCTTGACACAAGTTTGTGACTATTGGTTTTAATTTTCTTCTAATTTTTTTTTTCTGATAGCCTATAGTTTAGAGTAGAAATATATGCATAAAACTCCTGCAGAGTTTGTCTAATCTTATTTACCCAGTTTTTTTTCATGAAGAATCCTATTCATTCAAAACTTCAAGTAATACTTGAAAAAAACTATATAAAATCATTGAAAATAGCAAATAAGTTTTTATAATATTATAACAATACTATTACTATGCCAATATATCATCAATGCCAATAATAACATTTTCAGGGGTACAAACATCAATGATTCAATAAATACCCAATATACCCGGGTATTTATGAATTTTGGGTATTTAGCCCGAGTTTTAAATACCCGGGTATTTTACACCACTAATTCTATCATTGTTATTTAGTAGATGTAATGCTCAACTGTTAGGGTGCTTGATATTGTTATAAAAACTCATATTTTGCTAAATTTGATCGAAGAGTTATACGTAACTCTTACTTTGTATAGGATATAGCCCTTTTCAGATGAAATTATAGGCCTATTTCGCCAAAATATTGCACTTTCGTGCTCTAAATTTTTCTTAAATTCCAAATTTTCCAGTCTTGAATTGGTGTTTTGGTGCCCTCGGACTTTCTAAATTGTAAAAGACTTTTCTGAATCTAAATTACAGTGGAAATAATCAAGAACTTTCAACATGTTTCCTATTGGCAAAACATGGTTATGTTGGCAAGGTGGAATTACCTTTTGGTCTCGCCCCCATGCCACCAAATGAAGCCATACGCTAATAATAATAATAATATTGCGCAATAATTTACTCCCACGAGAACTTCTCGGTATTCAGTGAATCATAATTTATGACTCAAAGCTCAAACATTTAGGAAAGAAACGATAACAGATCCATGCATGTGGTTATGATCTAGCCTCAGTAAACTAGGAATGGAACAGATCGTCTAGCAGTCTAGCTTACCAATCAATGAATAGCTCAAGCCGAAAATAAAACAAACTGTTTTCCCAAACAGCTTAAACCAGAACTGACGTAAAATTTCCAATAAATCACTAAATACTTGACAGAGTTTAGTAGTTTTAAAGGGCGAACTGAACGTTGAGTGGTAAACAATTTAGCTAATTTCCAAATCCTTACTCACTAGCATGTAGTTCCTATCATTCGAAAAGAATTCGTGGAATAGGGTGACTACCCTTTTTAAAAAAATACATTGTTTACAAATGGTATTCGTCATCTACGAAAACCCTACCTAGAGAATAGCAAATTTGGTGAGACCCATTATAAAATAAAATGTATGTCAGAGTGTTTCCCATAAAAGCTGAAAGGTGTTCAAGAATAAGATAAGAGTTTTCTTATCATTTTGTCAACGCTTGTTTAATAAAAAGAACCCATTTAAAAGAATGAATGCATGGGCCGAGGTACTTTCCGTTAAAGAACAGTTTACACTTTAAAAGCTACTAACCAAATGACCCCATAGATCTCTCTACTGATAATGGATGTGAGTGATCAATAGTGGGTCTCTTTCTCCCACACTCTCCTACTCTCTCACGCACACTATCTCTCTCTCTCTCTCTCTCTCTCTCTCTGTCTCTCTCATATGACGTCAATAAGAATACTAGAAACTTCAAATTATTTTATTCAAGAAAGTACATGTATAATACTTATTATATTCTTGTCAAATTACGACCCCATGATTTTCATACTTGCTCCAGCTAATCTGTCACAAAATTTGACGTAATTATTGAAATGAAAATCATGATATAGAATTTCTATTCAAAAGCTAGAAATCAAGAGTAATTGGGGCAGTTTATGCGCCTCTCTGATTTAGTGGTAGCTTTAATGGTGAATACAAAATAGACATACAATATTGTCCAATAAAACAAACAAAAATTTCATGATAACATCAAAGCTACAAAAACTATCACACTATAAAAGTGTTTCAAAGAGACAACGTTACGTCATAGGAATTAAGTTATTATTTTGCGTTCGCCCCTATCCAACCCGTTCCAGCAGACGAGAATTAAGGTTTCTCTATTCTTGTATTGTTCAGTGAAAGAGAACTCGTTCCCCCAACAAACCGGTATCCGGTATCCACACTCACACATGTCTGTAGCACCCAGTACTTGATTAATAGTATGTTCCCCCTTCCCTCTTTGCATTTTGCACGACTGTGCTTGAACCTCTGCAAAAAAAGCAATAGAGTTCCGAGCTAGAGGTAGTCGACCACTAAACAAACCAACCGCCAGCTTATCTTGATGGCGCTTTGGGTCAGCAGAAGAACACTGTTCAGAGTTTGCACTTTTCATGTTCATATTATGAAAATAATTGAGAACGCTTCAATGATTACGTTATAAAATTCTCTGAAGCCGTTGATCCTGTCATTACATCAAAGCTATATGGAATATTTTGAGTAGGTAATAATTATTAGTGCTAGTGAACACAACATTCATCCTGAATATCTTAAATCAGAAACTTGGAAAAAACATTATGAAATAATAAATTTATATAGGACTGAAATCATATTCCAGTTTATGATGATTTGTATGCGTTTCAGAAGAGACGACAGACACCTCGCTTGTTTAGAGATGAATCTTGTCATTTTTATTGTCCGCACAACACATTGAAAAGTAGGACAATTTTCGCAAATGAACTTTTCTTTTGAGCCTCAGTTTAGAAAACATTACTCGCTTGAAAAAAGAACAATAGAATTTTACGATATCTCTAGTATAATTTTTAAATGATAGTATTATAGCTACTATTACGATAAAAAAGGAAACACTCGATAGCTGGAGCGAATGAACTGACAAAATACAGATTTTGACGACAAGGATTTGAAAAGAATTAAATGTCTTAACAAACTCCAGCTTGGCAAAGATGAAAGTGTTTCGATTTTTAGACAAAATATATTATTTAAAATCATTCTTGTAAAGAATTTCCTCATCATTATCATGAAAATTTGCAGACTTAATTTTAAGCTTCAAAGTAGAGGTAGAATGTCCAGTAGCTAGTTCAAAACAACGATACTGTAATAAATTAGAATATGAACATTGCAATTAGTGATAGGATTGGGCTGCAGGGACTTCTCGTATTAGATAAAGTAGCCTACCGTCAAAAAATAAACCCATTTTCCTATACTGAGAAAGGTGGAAGATGAAGCAGCGTTCATAACAATACAACGGTCATAACGCAACAGTACTGTAATTAGCACATAGTACGGCAGGGGCTGGATAGTTGACCAGCCGTACTCAGTTTGAGTTGGGTTGACAGAGCAGAGAATACGTCTTATTTAGTGCCGTGCCCGGTGGATCCAACATCCCGAAGCACTGACTGTGATCTGAATTCTGAGTTGCAGTGATTATAATAATGGGGCTCGAGTTGAGTGAGCTTTCGGATCATCGTTCCGGTTACAACTGGATCCATCCTGAACGCTACCAACGACCTTCCCGCCAGGTTTCTAGCACAATCATCGTAATACAATACGTAAACATAACCAACGCCACCGTCTTGACCTGTTTCATTATCATTTTTCAATTATTACGATGGCCAGCTGATTTCAATGCAGTCAGCACGTTCATGGTTTCAGTGCGCAAATATAAATCCATTCACAAATCCGTTCAAATAGTAACCCCATTGTTACACGAGTATTTCATTGAGTTCAAATAAGGCTGCTTTGAAACAAAAGTTTAATTATTATCAGAAGGATAATTATTATAAGAGGAAACGGGGTTTCATTTTTTACATTTTGAACTTATTGTAATTGAAAGAACTAGAAAAATCGAACTGAAAGAAATACGATTAGCCACATAATAGTAATTTCCAGTCTTTCTATTCAATGAACCTGGAACATTCACATCAAATTTCAACCGTTTCGAACACCATATTTTATCAACCATCACTTTCAATTTTGCTTTTGTTACTAGAATGCATTCATATTAAAATTTCATGAATTTAATATTTTCAAGTAATTCTTAACTAAGTTGCAAATGGAATTGCTTGGATTTTGCTTCATTGGAATGTGTTTCGAAAATCAATTTCGTAATTTAATGTTTTGCCGATATTAGTGTGAAATATGATTAAGTATTGAATATTTTTTAGAACTGTATTTCAAATTCTTGGAATATTGACAGAACTTGATTTATTTCTATTTACAAGAGCTTTTCAAAAGGGCATCCAAAAGAGTGCTTAACCGACATTGTCACAAGATTCTAAGATAAACTAGAAGTGCAGGCTTTGGCTGCTCTACACTTAGCAACTCGACTCATATCAACTCCAACGATAATAAACAACGGATGTGGACGAAACGAGACTTGAATTATAAATAGTCGCTGACGGTCATAACGGTTGAGTCGATCGCTTCAACAAGGATAAAAGCTCAACTTATTTGAGCAATTAACGTAATGGATGGCCTATAAATGGTGAAATTCACGGGGCTATTACATAACACAGTCAAACGCCAGCTCAATCAAGCGGTACAGTCACAGTTTATCGATATTTTTCGTCAATACATCACTCCTTATTGTCAGTCGGACAGGTAAAAAGCTTGTGTCGTGATGTTTAGTTCGACTAAGCTTGAATTTTCTCCAAACATTAATTTACAGAGAACTTGAAAGAATTTTAAAAAATGTCACATTTTCAAGCTGACTGAATTCAAAATTTCAATTCTACTTTGAGCCCAAAAATTTACAATGTAAAATTCAAATTCAAAATCAATATAGAAGCTTGAGGATAACTAAGATTCAGTTGCACAGAAAAGGTTGGAGGTTATTTATTCTTAAAATTAACATTGATAAATAAAGGTTAGCCATTACAATGAGATTTAAACATTTTTGTAACTGGGACCAACTCAAGTTGAGCAAAACTCTAATTCTCCCTTGAATATTTAATGAGAATGAAGAGAATGGAGATGAATTTTTACATACTTTGAAATAGACACCCAAACGAATACAATGTAGACCTACACTTAATTTGAAATTGCAGCCAAGGCTGATCAATTTGCTCAGAAACATGTCCTCCCACAAGTTCTGAAGATAATTATCATAATACTGTACCTCACTTTGATCTTCGAAATTTAAGCATGAACATTTATGTTTTAGATAATATAGAAACTTAGGTTAGATTGAGCTATATTTTTCCAAATAATAGCTATGAATACAAAAACACATACCAACTTTTGCACTAACAAAAGTTACGTAACATTGATATGGAATAATCATAAGTCAGTCAGCAAACTTTATTCACGTTCAGACTCCTCTTATCTCTGAGTTCAAGACTCTGATAAAAAGCAGTCATTAATATTATTGAATTTGTTATAGGAAATTAGTCTTCCCCAATTATTGTAAAGTCAAAGTATATTCGGGTACTCACCTTGAAGTCAAAATTCTCAATTTATGTTATTATTGAGATCCTGATACTCTTATAGCATAATTTAAATACTCGAAATCTAGCTTCTTTCTATCCTTCATGACCCACGTAACTAGAACACTATTGAGCCAGAAAATCCATCATAGATATCAGGATTCCAATCAATTGTACAATTTGTACAAGATGTAACATTTGTTCAAGTCCTGGGTTATTTAAATTTAAAGAATCAATCGCATATAGTATGAAAGGATAAATCTTTTAATAGAAATTAAAATAAGAAGTTACATTTAAGAAGGATAACGAATAAAGTTTGATTCATTTAATAAGGGATACTTCAATGATAGAATTGCGTTCATTCAATACCTGAAAAGAAGAGTTTAACTCAATTCTAAAACTTGGTGCAAGTTTAAAAAACATTCATATTGAAGTGAATACTCAAAGTGACAGTTTTCCTTCCAAGTGGGAACCTTCTATTGAAAGCCTTAATTATAATTATGAAGACCAGTTCACTCTGTCAATGGTAATAACATCCTTAATTAACCAATCGTATGAGAGAACTAATATTTATTTAGAATAAGTGCCTCTTTGATAAATTGCTTGCTTCTCTGGCGAATAAACTTTCCATTTTCTTTGACAGTTGCAACATTTCTTTGAAAGGAAATAAAGCAGAATAGAAACCAGAGCACTTATTAGCCAACCCTACAGAAAGAAGTAAGTTCTAGTGGAGGTATAATAAATAGGTGAAGGGGGTGGTGGTAAATCGATTCTCAACCCGGCGTTCGAGCACGAACTGACACGAATATTCCCGAACACCGTTTACTACGCCCCATGCTCGTCCGAGTTGTAAAATTATAGTTTTATACAAATTCAATCAATAATATTCGAAAATACTTCAACAACACTAGAAATTATTTAAAAAATCGTGTTTCTTCCCCCATAAATAAATATTAGGAGGCTTGTTCAAGGAGTCGATGAACGACTTATTTCATTGAAAGTCATCAACACTCGATTAACCTTTAATTCACAGGTATTTAATTTGAATCATATTGACTTCATCATATAGCAAGCCCTCCCTAATATTCCGTTCAATAAGTGTATGATTGATATTTTTTCGGTTTTCCAACCGCTTAGTGAGAGGGAGTCGCAACGCTTGGAAATCGCCGATGGCCGCAGCACCAGCGCCTAGAAAGGAGTGAAAACAAAATGGCCGACCAACCCTTCATCTTAAAAGGATCTACTTGCTAAATTATTCCCAAGGAATTCCCAACTTTTTCACAAGAAAAAAAGTGTTTATAAAATTGATTAATCAATCATAAATTGATATGTATTTAATACTACAGTTTTACTAAGGAGATTTCGATCAATGAAGTCCTTATCCATCCACCCCAATCAATAACTATGCCTTCTGCTCAAGGAAACATAAAAGACTTGCACTCGCAGTTATTCCAATAAATTAATATCTGTTACTTTCTTTGCCTCAAAGATGAAAGTGGAAATGCAATGTTATTAATTGAGAGGTATCTAATTCCTTAAATTTTGTTGGTGCTAAACATCATACTTGAAATTGAAAGTTTATTCTCGAATGTTCAATCCATTAGAAAGTTTCAAATAGTTTTGTAAAGTGGATTAATTGAGCATGTATACAATGTATTCTATCATACATTTACATGTGAAAGGGGAATAAGGACTTATGAGATACATTTGATTCATTTCAATTTGATACAAATTTTGCTATTCAAAAATCAATAATATGTTCTAAGTAGCCAAGTAAAAGTGATAAATCGATAGTTACGACCTTTTTCAAGTTAGACCAGGTACTTCAAAGGATTTATGAATGGATTACTAGTAGAGAAGGAACAAAGCTCTAAGTACTGCTTGAAATGCATGAATAGATTTAAAATATGTAAATGAAAAAGGTCGAACTATGACAGAAATTTAAATTTGCGGTTTGTAAGTCATTATTTCGGGTAGAGTTGTGACTCAAGTAATAAAAATTTGAATAATGCGTACGACAAAGCTATAAAATTCATCCAGCAAAGGACAGACATATAGCCAGAATGTAGGTCATGGAAGTCGAACGAATGTTCTAACCGATTTTAAACTATGTGATGCAATAGGTACGATGGGCTGGACAAATTGAAACGTAATTCTCCATTTGATAACAAAAAAGTCTACGATATTAGATCAATCTGAGACGCGTTGTCAGTTCAAACGGGTATCTTGAAAATAATAGCCAAGTCATTTGTTCAAACTTCTCCATTATGACAAGGTTGAAGTCGCTTTGACCTGCATTCTAAATATTTACAACGGAACAATAGCGACGATGAGAATGGGCAGACGTGATTGAATCACACAAGACAAGGGTGTTCAAGTTCAGATCAGTTACTCAGTCGCTTCCTTTGCAACATTCTATCACAAATGATTACTACCAATATACATATCAAAGTTGAATGACTGAACACGTTCAACAACCATGACTAAACAAATTACCAAATTACAAACGATAGTTATTCTCTCCAAATTGAAAATATTATAGTCTCTGAAATGGGCACTAAAGCCATATAAAACTTACAAAAATCGATTAAATGTAGGATTCCTATTACCTGTAGTATAACTCCTATTTTTCTATTTTTCGAGTAAAAATCCAAAATATTATGAATATAATGGGAAATTAGGCACCGGTTATGCTTTGTGTTACATCTATAGATAAACCGGCTGAGTTGCATACAACGAATTTGATGTTGAAATTGCGAATTACAGCGGAAATAACGTTCGTCAGCTAAAAATAACAAAGAGTTCAGGAAGCAAATATATTAATAAACTACACTTTAGTTTCTTGGAGTGTACTACTTCTACTTTACAATATATTGGAATCCAAATTCTGTTTTGCAAGCATCAAAATATGTTTTCCTATTTAGGTGAGAAAATGAGATCAAAGGGAAGAGGTAAGAAAATGGTTTAAAGGGATGAAATAGTGATATTGACACAATCCCAGATTCCCAGTAGCCTATACAATTCACTATAATGATAAATGATTGTTATCACGTATGAACTACCAGATTCCTACGATGTCTACAGATCGATTCGAGAATTATTGAATTACAATCCAATTTTGGTTTCGAAATTAAATTGGGATCACTTTTTATCGTTAAATCATAGGTGAAGTTGCTTGCCACTTCAATAATAAAAATCGACTTTATTCAAATAGTAAAACATTCTCAGACCAGCATAGAATGGCTCTGGTTGTTTGGAACTTCGATTCTAAAGAGTCAACTCATTTCGAATAGTTATTACTACTTCAGAGTGGAGCTGTGTAGATGAGAGAAGTGGTAGCGTAGATTTGGGTGGAAACCCGAACTAGAGTTATTGATCGGTTGAGATGTGGTACGAGTTTTAGGTTAGAATAGATTTGAAAGAATCGATTTATTCACGAATCGATAGATCGAATCGAGCGGCTAGCGACCACGGGCAGAGCAAGGTGGAATGAGTGGCGGCCGGGTCGATAACGAGAAATCGAAATTAGTGGAATAGAGGATTTGAGAGACTAACCTTGTCATCATCCATGGTTGGTTGGGCGGAGGGTCTGTTTCAGTGGGGCAGGGCCCGGCGGGTGCGGCAGCGGGCGAAACTTGACAACGGGACGTTACACGCACAACAAACGAGAAACCCGGCGATCGCAGATAACCGCAGAAGCAAGGTTTCAACTGAAATCACTGTAAAACGGCGACTCCTAGCAGAACCATTCCACACGGGCAGGGAGCACCGGACGACTCACACAAGACATCGCTCGCCTAGCCTGGCTCGACTTCTTCTGGGACGAGTCAAGCTGATGACGTCACACTGCGACAAGACCCGCGCACGCGCACCGCCCCGCCCCCCACTCCACCCCACTCACTACTCGCAAATACCACGTCATAGCACGTCGATAAGGCCCTCTACCCCCCTCTCCATCATCAACCACCTCCAGCCTTAACCTCTCTCGCTCGCTCACTCGATTCAATTAGAAAAATCTTAAATTAGGCCCCAGACTTCCAAGATGAAATCTCCACGCCGGACATTATTTATCGATTTATCTGTCACGCGTCCACAGCTCTCAGTTCATTAGGCCAATGATTGACTATTTCCAGCTACAATTTTGGCGTGTATGTATCATGTATAACTGCACGCGTTCCACGGAAAAGAGTATATAAAAGCCTTCCAGAACTTTCCAGGAAAGGTATGGAGAATTTGGATGAATTTTAGCATTTTTCTCACCAGTTCCCAAAACCGATTCTCAAATAAAAAATGTTAGGAAGGTTGGAAAGGGTTCGTAAGTTGGTTGGAGATCAGTTCTATTATTATTGTTATTCAGTACTGTATTCCAATAAAATAATACAAGGATGAGATGAGAAATTTGGATGATATGGAATAACAGTTACACACAACACAATCATTTAAAACTAATCTCGAAACGTTTTCCAATGTGTACCTCAAACTTTGAGGGGTTGAATGAGAAAAGAAACTTGGACTATAAGAAAAAATATCTGTTACGTTGTTACCTCATTTTGTGAATATTGCTATACTTGTTTCCTTAGACTTTCCACCTCGTGACTACTTTTTAATGAAGCTATCTTGAAGCGAACCATAAGTGAATAAGTAAACAAACCATACATACTTGTACAAATAAGTAAAATAATGATCAAAATTAATTGGGCGATACCACGTCAAAGAAGTATGATCATTTCTATCAAGAAGAGTAAGGATTAAAACAGAAGCCATTTTACATACAATATTTTATTTCAAGTGTGTAATGGAAGTTTTGATGATTTTCTCTATAATTTTCAAAATGGCAACATTTGATGTATATCTTGGAAAAAAGTTCAGTTTCAAAATGATTGTGTAACTGTTATTTCAATTCATCCATACTTCGTGCAGTTGGGCACTATTCGCAATAGCTTGATAGAGACAGAATTTCCAAGGAGTTGACTCAAGATGTCTTCTTTGATGATCCTGTTCTATGACATTAAAACACTATGATTAATGACATATTGATTTTCAATAAATAATTTTTAGATGTGTTCATCAATTATAAAAACTGTGATTCTCTCCCAATGTTGGAAGTGAGAGTAATCTGTTGGGCTCCAGATTTCAGAGAAAATGGATAGATAGGAATGGGTCATTTCATAGTCTATCGCTATAGTCTGGTTTTTCGATTCTCACAAGAATAGGACAATAATTTCAACTATTATTGGAGTTGAAGACAAACGAATACGAATAGTTCCTTTCCTTCAACGATTTGTAGGGTAAACTCAAACCTATGTGATTTACTTTTCAAATCTTATAAGATCTATGAAAGGAAATAAGTTTGAACTATAAAGACTATACTACAGAGAACCACTGTAGGTTAAATATTATTCAATAATGGTTTGAAATTGGGAACGCAGGTGATATATATCGCGACAAATTGATGAGATCCAAATTACTACATTCATAAAGTTCAACTCCAGCAATCCTTTAACTATTTATATCATGTTAATACTACTAACTATTATGTTATGCACCTGCATCAATTATCTGTGGTTAATAACGGGTGTTTAAAAAAGAACGCACATCAAAGTTTGATGGAGAATATAACTTTCTGTATAACAATCATTTGAAATATACAGCTTTTGTAGTGTGGTACTGTGTTGAGTCTCAGAGAATTTCCTTCTATGTGGTAGGGTCGGGTATGAATGCACTTTCACTGAGAATTTTACTGATGATCAACTTCAATAATATTATTCAACTTTCGCAATTTGAAAAAAAAACTGAAACAAATATTGATATTACAGACACAATTGAATACTAGGACATTTTTTGTACTACCATTGGTACATAAGTGTGATGTAAAATACGTTAATAAATAGTACAATAGAGCTAATACATTTAATTTTGAAGCGGAAATAATTTCTATACCGAATATCTTCTCCCTCAAACTTTGATGTGAGTTCTTTCTGAAAACCCCGTTAGTTTGCAGTTCTTTTATATAGTAGGATAGTTGATACTCAAGTAGTTTATAAGTACTGTATAAATATTATTGAATATGCGCTTCAAAAAGGTTTCACGCTAGGCGCTAATCTTTGAATTACCAAAAATTTACGAACCCAGTAATTCTTAGAAAAAATTAGCTTGAAAGACGGAATGCGTTTGATGAAAAAATATATGAAATAAGAATAATGATAAAATTATAAAATGATTGGAAAATTTTCAGGTACAAGACGAAAGTTTAAGGCGATAGCTCTGTGAACTATTCATCTTAAAATCAACTAAGAATAGCCTATTGTTTGATAAACAGACATTTCTCTTGCATCTTAAGAAAGTCAGTCGACTGTAATTGATCAGATAGGCAATTTACCGATTGGAGATCCGATGAACAATTTGTATTTTCTCAATAAATCTCTCACCTCAATTTCAGGGATATAATCTGATGTTGAGGATTTTCAACAGGAACTTACCTGTAACAAAAAGAAATTAGGAAATTAGAACACAATAATCATATTTATGTGAGATTTGATAAGAGGATTATTTCACTTTATAGACGTATGGATAACTTTCACGATTTTGTTGTAGAATTTAAACTGGAATATCTTCTAAAAATGACACACTTTGAATTATTCTATCCTATTCTACTATTTTTAAGGTGATATTTCATTATAATTATACAGCAGAACTTCGGTTATACGGCATTCTATATTATCCGAAATACTAATCTGAGACAATAATTTTCTAATTCGTAAGAAAATCTGCTATTTGGATTTCCAAAGAAAATGTGTATTCACAGTAAATTGCACAATGACTTATATTAACTCAATAGAAACTTGTTTGGACTTGTTCCAATGTTTCACATACAAGGTTTAGCCTAATATAACCAGGTTTTTATCAGTTGAACATTTTTGTTTGAAATATTCCCTATTATCGGTTATGTTTTATAATCTGGCCTTCTGTCGGCCGAATATTCATTTCAAATAATGGAGACTCTACTATATTGCTATTAATTTTTCTACTTTACTACTCCAATAGCAGTGTTGAGTATGTAAAAGAATACGAGTTCTTCTTCTTCTGCTAGTGCCTATTCGTTCCGAATATTGGCGATCAGTCTGACTAAGGCTATCTTATTTACAGCCACCCTGAGAAGTTACTGGTCCTCTTCTGCCATAGATCTTTCCTTGAAAACGGATTTCAGCAGGCCATATTTTTCTCCATTCCTCATGGTATGGCTTCCTGCTTTTGATGGTGTTCATCACTTCCAAATCCTCATTCATTCGTTCCAATACAGCTTTGCTGGTCACCCTGTCCATCCATGGAATTCTCAACTCTCTCCTATACAACCACATTTCAAAAGCCTCAAGTCTTACTCTTATTGAATAACGTAGCAGTGATTCGTGAAAAATATGAGTTAGAATAGTAATAATCTCCTTCATTGATAAAAATTTATATCGGGATCCTGTGCTCAAATCTACTATCTGGAGGAGTTAATCTGAAAATAATTACTTTAATGTAGGATAAATAGCCAACTAAACAGGCATTGAGATTTTCATATTGTCATAAACCGTAGCTAAATGTGTAATCACAGATAATTTGCAGCTTCCACGGACGGTTTTCTAGTATCCGTGGCAGGCGCTGTGACTCCAATTTCAATTGTTAACTATGAATAGGACTAATCGAATTGAAATTACAGCTAACCCAGCTACTAAGATAATAACAATTATTTGAAAATTATTTCAAATAGTCACTTTATTTAATTGAGTGTGTTGTTGGTAGCACCAATCCAGAATAATGTTTTATCAATGAGCCGATTCGCGGAATTGAGCTGAAATTCAGGAAAATTGGCGCATGCGCATGGCATAAGTTTCGCCCGGCCATCTCTTTCTAGAAACCACTTTCTATAATTACTTACCATGTTCATTAATGAAATAAATGAAGAAGAGATGTGAGCCACGCATTATGAGGGCCCGTGTTAATGACTAGAGCTTGGTTGCTAACTGGTATAGCCTTCCCTGTCCAGAATAGGTTTGATAAGTAATTTTGGGCGAAAACAATGCATAATGCTGAGTGGGGGCCGATTTCGGTACTCAACGTATGGATTAGCGGCCCGACGACCTTGACCTCTCCTATCCTGTAGCACTGCGCCTTTCAACCCCCCCCCCCCCCAATCACCTCATATCTTTAAACATGCTAAACCTCTCCCCCCCCCACAACCATAAACTACCATTCCTAACATCACCATAATATTAAACGAGCTACAGCTGAAGGAACATGGACAAGTCCCTTATGTAGAGTAAAATTGCACTGAAAAACATCCCTCGAGTTGAACAGTTCACTCACTATTTTATTCCCGAAAGGATTTGTATAGCAAACGATTTATCAGTGCTTACTACTACCGAGTAAGATCGACAAGATGGAATGGTCTTAACCTCCCACTTCTTAAGCTACAAACCACGGATACTAGATAATCAGTAGTACGATGCGCAGGAGTCGACAGCGATTACTATGATTGTAATGGTATCTGGAATGTATCTGGTATCAGCAAACGGTTGACTGTAACGTCACACTTCCAGAATTTAAGCTAAAGGATGCATGTGATTCCTACCGAATTTTTAATACGAGTATTCTTTCTTCCCAAGATAAACTCTATGGGCGAATTTGCGTTTTAAAAGTAAATTTGTAATGCGATTTCGCAACTACAATCAACAGGCACAAAGATAACCAAATGAGTTATAATTTCAAAAAAGGACGATCCTCAATTTGAGTTTGGAAAAACAATCTTACTTTGTTGTCTTTTCATTTGAGGAACTACTCCAAAACACCTTCAGGGCTTTTATTTATTGTATCAAATTAATTTTGCAGAATTCGAAATAGAGCTCTTCAAGAATACAATAGCGAGTTTAATGATACCCTGTATTCATACTCTTTCTGTGGACGAGAAATGCAAATGGTGGTGCTTTTTGAAAGGATGCTGCAGCGAATGTGGGAGAGGAGTTCGAATAACTTTTCTTTTTCTTTTCTGCAAGCCCTGTAGCCAAACCTGTAATATGCAAAATACGAATGATGGACCGTTGTAGTGAGGAGACGGAGAACAACAATATTTATAGAACGCCGTCCAGATACAACGACCACAGCAGCAACATCATCATCAGAGGCAGCAACAGCAGCAGCGGACTGCTGGAGCTGGACTGGCTTTGCAGAAGTAGCTTTGCTCTGAAGAGGCAATTAGAGATAATAGGATTATACGAGAAAATGTCCGGGACAAGGTGGAAGGTTTCTCCTGAGCTGAGCCTGAGCATAAGCTGAGCCTGAGCATAAGCTGAGCCAAGGCAAGCACCAACCTGCTTGCGATTCGTTATCCTTCTTGAATCACTATTAACCCATTCGTTTTCTTGCAATAGCTATTATTACAAGCAAATTATCCAACATAGGTGCTAATCAGGCTGTAAATGGTTATTCGATTCCGTATAAGCTTAGTCCAGGATTTCAAATAAATAAAAAAGAGAACATCATTCTTCGTTATTCTTGGGTAGACAATCACAGTCACTATTTTTAAGTATAATATTTCTATATTTATTGCTGTTAGTATTTCAATGTTTGTGCAAGTGATATCTTGACACCAAATAAGATTATGGGTACATATTATATTATGGAATCCTGAACATTATCAATGAGAATGCTCTCATAATATATGTTTTGTTAAAAGGCAAAAAACTGTATCAAGGCGACAGATTGCAACAGGAATTAAACACGATCACAATCTTATTGAACCCTAGCTTCCAAAGCGACTCCAATAAATGACTTTGGCTCGTAAACTCCGTGGATCAATTGCCGCCGATATTTTAAAAGTTCCACCATTAAGCACATTTCAGAACCTTTTAAAAAACATTACTTGAACGAGTTGTGGGATATGAACATACAAGAATGACTAAAAACTCCTGCTGTCGCTGCAGGAAACCAATCTGAGCAGAACATCGGACCAAGTGATGTGACGACCATAAACAAGCATCGAAAATGACCATAATCAACCCTAATTGGTGAGAAATTATATAAATAAGTAAAATACCCAATATCTGTTTTTGAAAGTTTGAAATAATATGTAAAACTTCTTTTCTTAAATTTTTTCCATAGTCATGATTTGTACGACCGATTGGCTAATTCAACGTGATTTTTTTATATATATTAGCTTTGTAGAATTGAACTGGATGAATAAGAAATATTATAAATGGGTGTCAAAGTTAAAATAACTTTTAAAAAATCTTTCAAGTGAGAATGAAGTCCTGTGTAACTTTCTAACAATGAAACGTTGTGTTCAAGTTGAGTGGTTTTACTGTTCTTAAAATAAACTCCAAACGTAGATTTTCGCATTTCTAGAATGCTTTTATAGTCATTGATATTCTCCTCAAATATTACACTCTTTGCTAATTATATCCATGTGCTATCAGTGAAGTAATGCTTGGTTCACTTTCATTTTTATTACATATGAAATGAATATCTCAACATAAACCAATACCCACTGGATTAAACTGGATTTGTCACGCTGGTTTGGAGCAGATAAGTAGGGACTTGGAACTTGCGAAAAATGATATCTTGTAGTGGTTATCATATCATATTGTAGGGATTTGAAAAAACTCATTGTCGAGTCTAATGTTATACAACATAAGATGAATATCAGTGTTTCAACAACCACCTTCAAATACCCCAAACTTATCAGAGCTGAACTGCACAAACTACTACAAATTTATTTTTGTTTTCGTTACTGTTATCCACCAAAATAATTTTGAATGAAATGCATCAACCGGTTTTGCAACCGGTTGTATGTTTACAAATTGTTTCTAGTCTTCTAGAACTTGGTTTCAATGACCGGGATGACAGACTACAATGTCAAGGTTTCTATCATTATATAGTAGAAAAATTAAGATGATTATCATCCTAGCTAAAACCTATATTTAAGAAAAATTAATTAGTAATGTATTCAATATTCATGTTTATTTTAATCTCCTTCTTAATAAATTATTGATAGGTAATCTAATGAATGATACAGTTCATATTCCTATCAATTTCAAATCTATTATTTGATAAAACTATTGTATTGATGGAACTACTTAGAATCGTTTCATAGTATTCAATAGAAACTTATTTACAGTACCATGGTTATGGTTTACACTAATCCACACTAATTTACACTCCACAAATTCAGCTGTAGACGTGTTCATTTAGACTATTTTATTTGTATGAAACGAAATTGCAACAAAGAACTAAATAGCTTTTATTTAGCATTATATTTTAGCTGAAACTAATCGGTCTTGATTTGATTGTTATAAAGAACATTCCGGGTAGTTCTGGTTAATATTTTGGAAATTTAATTTGGCTACAATGAAAACATTCATTAATGGAGTAATATTGATACAAAGTGGAAGTTGAATGATGTAATAGCAGCCGGACTCAGATGTGTAGTAGGTGAGTGTTGGTCACATCACATTAACCATTGAGTATAGTATGCAGTATACCAGTATTGTATAGAATAGGAGCAATCGTAGTCACCATACCAGGTCCACGACATGACAGAGCTTTGAGGTGACGTGGGAATTAATTAATGAACCTGCAACATCAATAATGCAGCCTTTCCTCAGTTAATGCCTGAATGGAGCGATCGGTACCAGTGAAAGGTCTTCATCCACCCCCTCCCACTCCTTGTCCACCATCGATTTGCGGTACAGTCAACCAACCACTAATGCTCCATTATGGTAGTTACCCATGAATCAAGTCTACTATTGCTAGACAAGCAAGTTCCAAGGGCTAGCGCCGTCCTTAGCTCCACAACTCGAAAAATATACTTGAAATTAGTTGCATATTCGTTTTAGAAAATTACCTCAAACAAGACATGTTTCTATCTGTGAACATCATCCTTGATTGGCTTGACACAGGCGTTGCTTTCAAATATTTGCCATACTATGGATTGCGCAAAATAGTCCAGTTTCACACATCACGATTATTGGAGGTCCGGCTGTTTGCTGTCCTTAGAAATTTTACCAGATTGAAAAGCACTAAGCAAAGGCATGATGTGATGTGATTCTGCTCCTGCTTGCCAAGCTTCATTCAATCAAGAGAAATTTATAGGGACGGAAAAATGACACCCAAGAATCGAAGGTGTTAAAACGGGGATAAAGCTTGTGATTGAGCCCTCCATTGAAGTAATAGCAGCGTTGACTGATTGAGGGAAATTAGAAATTAGATTAAAATGACAGCGCTGCTCTGGAAAATCCAAGCAGTGTTTTTAAACTGCACATTTCTATGAGAAGCCAGCAACCTAGTTCGCCCTAGGCCTGTTTTACGATGCAAACCAACTCTCCAGAAAACTACTCTCAAGAAAATCAACTCTTGAACTGAAAAATAATCATATCATTCCGTAGTTATTGGTTGAATACTATTATTGGCGATATACATCATCCGGATGAACAAATATTCGCAAAATTTGAAATTTATTCTGGAATAATCATAGATATCTATAATTATAGATGTCTTTTTTCCCAAATCTCCTGATTACATGCATAAGAGATATGGTTACATTCATAAGAAATATGGGCGAAAATGCTGGTGAATGATGATAGTTTCAATATGATTAACGTAAAAAAGACGCAATAAAGTTAATTAAATTCACATACAGCCTATTGTAATTATATATTTTTGTTGTATCTATAGTTATAAGATATCATTATAAAATCCTCCTCGATTTCTACATCGATATTTTATTCACCCATACGATCCTGCTAAGCGGTATCTGGATAACTAGAGACCGAATAACCGGAGACTTTAGTATTGTAACATAGAATGGAATCTGCAGGAAGACGCCAAATTAATAAATATTTTATGAGTGGATAGGAGGTGATAGTTGCTGATAAGTAGATGGCGGGTAAAAAGCTGATTAGTTCATTTCCACCGCTCAATGGAGTGGAGATAAGCCTCAGTATATTCATTGGTGAATTGATATTAAGTGAATATTAATATTCACAGAGTATTCTAATTAAATTGGAGTGGATGAAGCTAATACCAATTTGCTAGATTGAATCTTGATTATCATGTTATTAATATTGATCACAAACTAGAATTGCTTCCCCAATATAAACTCGTTAATTTATTTATATTTATTCTTGAACTATAACCATGGTTTTCCTTCTAGTGAAAATTAGGTTATATGCTGGCAAAGTGGAAGAACCCTTGGGTCTCCCCACTACTGAAAGTCATACGTTAAATAAATAATGTTCTTGTCTATAATAATTGAAAAAAAATCGACAATCCAGTAAATATGATTTCTTTTGATCACTGATCAATTTTTTATGATTAAATAAATTTTATGAATAGGAATTAAAATTGATAGATAATGGATTAGCAGAATCCATTGGTTTCAAACGATCACTGAAAGAGCACATATGACGTGAGTGAGAGAGGGGGAATTAAGCCATCTTGAGTAGTGACTATGACTTGGGTTTTGGAAATCAAGATTTTGTCATGCAATATTCATGAAAAGTACCGGTGAGGATAATGTCGATGATGAGGATAATAACATCACACAGTGTTATTCATAGGTGGTTTAGTTCAACTCATCGTACAGCTGCGACCAAACGAGCAGTATGCTGTCGCAGCAGATTGCAGCGGTAGGCGAATGTCGTACATACAGCATACAAGATACGAGTGGGAAGATACAGATAATGCCAGAAAGTGCGTCAATTTGCAGCGCATCTGGCCACCTCCAATTAATCTTTTACCCATTTTGAAGCGACATTTAGCTGTATATATCTGCGACAGGTCTCTGTTTATCTCGCCTTAGTCTTATCCGAGCATTTTCATGTACTGAAAGTCTCAAAGTTATAGATGCGGGTGAAGATAGGGGTAAAAATTGTATATGTAGATTTTCAAGCTTATATAAACTTATTGGCTCCTTCTTCAGTATCAGTATTTTGTCAGCATCCGTGCCTGGAATTGGGATTCAGCAGCCCAACACTTGAAGGTATTAAAAATATCAACGAAAGAGCAGTAGGAACAAAATTAAATACCTCCTGAACAGGACGACCGGATAACATGTAGAACTGAATAGAATCAAAGCACTTGAAATCAAATTTGCCAGCCGCGTCGAAAGTGGAGGGACTAGACCAAGTTAGTCGCAATTCTATTTGGGGATAGACAGTGGGACGCCGGCTGATCGAAGCATTGGATGAATTCGGTGGAAAAGGAAAAAACACGAAAGATTGGAGACGGTTGGTGGGCCCACCTAGCCATGCCATGCCATGCTACTGTGAGTAGAGAGCTCCACTTGCAGATCAATACACCAAGGCCCTGTTCCACCAACAACCAACAACGCCAAAAACTGGCGGTTAGCGAATCACTGTTATTAATGGTCATCAGTTTTAGGACAGTCGGCGAGCAATCTGCAACAGCATATCACTTCAAATGCGACCTCAACTGAACAATTTCGCATTCGTAGACTGTCATAAGACTGTCCTTAGAGAGCTCTCAACCGCCAGATTGTTGGCGTCTTCTCCACAATACCCACCCATCCTTCCACTTTTTTACATATTCATAAATGACAAGAGACTGTGTAGACGTAAACATAAATTTCGAATAGCTGGAACAGATTTTATTGGGTCAAGCAATATCACAATTCATTTCATTCCTCCCAAATTCCCTGTTTTTATTAGAGAAGCGAAAGAGGTACAATACTCATTAATAAGAGAAAGAATTGAGGGCATAAATTGAATAATGAATAACGTTTTGAAAATGTTTCAATGTATCTTTCTTACCAAAATCCGGGATTTCATTTTTTGTGTGTTCACGTACCGGCACTGGGGTATGAAGTACTATCAACATACTCATGCGTTAAACATGAAAAATTAAATGAAAATAAACTAGATTAAAAATTCATTTACGGAAATATGTAATAATTGGTGCCATGGTTCCTAATCTACAAGAATTGTATGTAATAAAAGTTTTAAT
The DNA here is from genome assembly GCA_017141385.1 of Sogatella furcifera. NCBI lineage: Eukaryota > Metazoa > Arthropoda > Insecta > Hemiptera > Delphacidae > Sogatella > Sogatella furcifera. The sequence goes on from CM029550.1 coordinate 32,749,693, forward strand.
AGAATACCAAATAAGATTTTGCTACATTTCCAAACACACAGCATCTAAATAATTGATTAATTTTGAAACACCTCTATTGTTCACCAATAACTCTCAATAAAAACCAGAAATCACAACACGAAAAATAGAAATTAATTGAACAAAGATCTTCAGAACAATAATGCTCAAAGTATAAACCTACAACCTGTTTCGGAAATGAAATGCATTACACGTGAAAAACTCATGAAGATTCATTATTACATCTTCTTTTAATTTCCATTCAACTTATTCATCTAATTTTTATGGAAAATTGGAAAGAATTTCACAGAGTACTGTTGTGCGAGAGATGTAATTGGAGTCCTGTCGCTTGTTAAAAGTACTGTCAACTACAACAGGACTCCGTGATTACTATTTTCTTTCTTTCCTCTAAGTAAAACGTGTTTTAGGAAATAAATTATCTTTTCTGCGCAAAAAAATATGCAGTCTGATACAGACTCTATATTATATTAATGGTTGTAGCCTATATACATTTCTGGGCAACACGGAGAAGCAAACCGAATTTAATACGACGAAGGCTTAATATAATGCAATATGCATAATGCTATATCTGCAAACATAATTCAGTATGACGATGTATTAATCACTGGCGACTCGTGCCGTGGAAAAAGGTGGTGTTGTACAGTATAAGATACGGGCACTTCACCTGACGACCCGCCAGTAATATTAATATAATGCTATGCAACAATACTCGTGGAGAGCCATTTTCCTCCTACAACTTTTCCTTTTCTTATCTTTCCTTTTCTTTTCACTGATCCAAACTTTGCTTCTGCAAGCCAACCTACTGCTTCTTATAAGTTCTCAGTCCTGATCTCCTTCCTCTCACATTCTCCAACTTGAGTCTGGTGCAGACTAAGCATAACCAGTCTTCAATATCCTAGTTCAGCGGCAACTTCTTCATTGTTGGGATTCAAAGCACAATGACAAAATACTAGTGACAAAACACTCAGGCGAGCTGAAGTAGAGTAGAGTATAGTAGGCCTACCTCACAAGTTGATAAAGAAACGTTAAGTTCATTTTTTACAATTTATTCATGTCAACCTATTGATGTGCGAGCTATTAGTGAACTGTGAAAATATTTTTCGATAAGAAAACCAATCTACTATGAAACAGTTGAAGGTTGAAATGAAGAACATAGAAATCTCATTAGTTATTGAGAGTTTCATTGGATGTTCGTGATTAGAAGTACTGGAGTAATTGAATCAAGGAATAGAAAACAACTGTACAGTGAGTCAAGCAGCGAAGAAACTGGTTTTTAAAACTTGATTTTCTTTTAGAATCATGAACGATTTTTCAGATTTTTATTGTGTAGTAGCTACACTAAAATTTTCGGAATCCCGGAATATTTTTTATCGATTAATTAACCTGATTAACGGGATGGTCGACGTATTTAAATATTTTATTATTATTCATAAGTCGAAAGATGTCCTGTTCCGATGTGCAGATGTTTCGCACATGTGTGAAAGAAGCCGGAGGCATATTGATAGAAATATAATGATATTGGAATAATTAATTTCCTTCTTATAGGAATAATTGGTTAGAGAGCTTTTTGAAGGGATGTGATAGCTAGGCCACTTCAAAACAGGAGACAGACAAAAGTGTTGTAGGTAATATTTTTGCAGTGAATGAGATACTTTGAGTCATTGGAAGTAGAGACAGGGTGGAGCCGTGAGATGAACAGCAACATAACGGCAGGATGACCAAGTTGTACGAGTTGAAGAAATTGTGAAATTCATCATTGAGTAGTAGCAGCCGAGAGGGATGAAAAGGATAAGAGTGCCGTTGTCAGTGGTGGTAGCAAAACGGGGGATAATGTGGGGGGACACGTAGCGGGTGGGGGTGACCCCGATTCCAATGGCGGGGCCCGCGCTGTATTGATCGGTCATTATGCCAGCTCCCCGCGCAAGCCTTCAACCCCCTCTACAGTTTGGAGCGCCCCCCTACACCCACGAAGTGGAGCACCCTTCAACCTCCCACAGATAGTACGGTTTGCCAGACAGGGTGCTATTCCTATGCCGAGGATCGAGCGATTAAATCTCCAATCATTATAACTACTTCAATGTGTCTTGAAGATGGCCCAAGAATTGACTCGGCCTGTCTAGTCAACAATAATTATTAGTCACTTGCGAAAGGAAAAGTATAAACTAGCTTGTCACCACAAAACAGATCCAAAAGTCATCATATAGTTAGATCTCAAGTTTTGGGCTGTATGAGAACTAAGTGACTAAAAAAACAATTTATTCGGTGTTAAGAGAAATTAAAACTTTTTGAAATTTAATGTTCACTGTAATTATTGCTGTAATTTGATGGAGAGAAGATTGATTCGGAAGTATCTCAAATATCCCAGGAAAAAAAAGGTAGCGAATCTATTCTATGCCATTCTTATGATGATTTACAATGCTTCGATGCATTCAATTCTCAACTGTATAGCCTGAACTCTGCAATGATTCATGATTTTCCTTGTAGTAATGTGCAAAGCATTTACATTATGACGCAAGATAGAAATAATGAAAGATTAAATGGATATGAACAGTACAGACAAATTATAATTAACTGAAATTATGAGGAGCCTGGAAATTAGTAGATGTGCAGTTCGTAATGATAATGTAAACCATATAAACAACTTGTTTCAAGAGCAAGTGAATTGAATAAATAAACGTAATAACAAGCTCAAAAGCCTTTCAGTTAATTACAGTCAGATACAGAGATACGGATTACAGTCAATATTTTTAAAAAATTTAGAAATGATCCTTCGATATTCTCCAAAGCTGTCATCCTCTTTTGATGGAAATGACGAGGTTATTACTTGAGAGTAAATATAATTTCTCATGAATTTCCAAGTGCATAATGAAGGAATAAGAATTCAATGACTGGTTCTTTATCAAAAAACTGAACCTCGTAATATCGTCTTCTGGTTAAAAATGTGTTCACAGATTAGCAGTTCCAATCTCTGCTTTTAGAAGGATTTCGAAAAGAATTAGAAGCCCAGATGAAGGAGGGTTTATGATGAATTATACATAGAGAGCACAAAAATGCAGAGATTTGGCCGGCTAAAGGCGTATGCGCTAGGAAGAGATTAGCACAGCGGGATGTAAGGTGATCCGCGAGGGGTGACCTCCCTACCTCTAAGTCCACAGGATGTGACCTGTGAAGCCCACAAAGCGCTCATACACCCAACAATGGCCAGTAAGAACAAGCATCGTCACTGAATAGCAAAATCTAGATCATTTGAATATTCCTCCACAACATTAAATTCCTATTTTTCACAGAAAATATTATCAATGTTATTACACTCCCGAGGTATTCAATTTCAATACTATTGTTATCTGGAGGTTATCAATAAATTGTAACCTACCATCCAATGGTTTATAAATTTTGATAATGAACAGACTTAATCACTAACTGCATTCTTATGTTTTGAGCATTCAGATATTAAACCTAATCACTATCGATGGATATACATTGAAGACGGATCAACCAAATCAGAAACTTACTCAAACTTGATAGTTTTATCCCTAATCAATATAGAATCGTTCCATCTATAGCCATTATCGAAAATAATATAAAGTTGAATGGCTCCCTCAGTGCCTTTATTCCTATCAGATCTGAGACACTAGATTCTATTGAAAGGTTAGCCAATTCACCAACACCCAATTTGGCCAATTTTTTACAATTAGTATTTGAACTTTGAAGTTCCACTGAATTCAAATTATTCTAAATTTTTAATTGAGCCAGGTTTTGGAAAGAATTACAATTAAAAATTGTTAAAAGATATAAGATGGAAGAACGCAATTAATTAAGATTAAAGTCCTTCGTTGGAGGAGTTGGGTAACTCGTTGGAGGAGTGATAAAGCCAGGAGTCTGATAACCAGGTGGACCTCAATCGGGGAAAAATTCTTTGACCACAGTACAGTAGAGGGGTTAGGCCGATTCTGGGCCCTTCGAGGATGTGCAACTATGTTATCTTATAGATGAGCTGTTATCTCATAGATAGGCTCGCTCAGCAATGCTTCTGGACTAAAGCAGACTCCAACCAAGTTGGCGGATGACAAATAACTGTTGTTAATAGTCAGCTCTGTCAGAACAGTCTGGTAACAGTAAATAATAACACATCTAACCAAAAGCGACTTCAACTTAACCGTTTCGCTCTAATGGACCACTTCCAGACTATTCTAATAGAGCAGAACATCAATAACAGGCATCCACCAATCACCAATCATTTTGATTTATGCTATATCAATCTCTTATCTTATCAGATAACACTTTTGAGAAAATATTTTCATATAGGTAAAAAATTAGGTTGCTATGCTTTCAACGAAGTAGTTTCAACGACCCCCACTTCCCTTCTTATCCTTCTCAAACCCCCTTCACAACTTTCTCCTCCTCCTCCTACTCATCCTTCTCCTCCTTCAGTGAGTACTTTTTTATTTTTTTATTACTTATATTTTTGGATAGAATGAAAGGATTTACAAACTTTTACACTCAAGTCAAATTGACTTAATTTGTCCTTTATTTACTATAAATAGATACAATTATATATACTACACATTACTAAATTCCTCTGTCAATTGAATACAAAAAGTAACTCTTTCCTTATTTCTATTGGGAGTATGCTTTAAAACATCCAACTTGATTCTAAATTTATAATTTAAATCTATGTTGCTCTCAAATTCTTTCTCCAACCAATAGTTTGAGACATACAATACTTCTAAGTTCTCAAACTGTAAAATATACCGAATCTCATTTCTATTGCATACCTCTTTAATTGCAATAATGACCATCTCTGTACCTTCTGGTAATTCTTCTAATCTTTTGCACTGTCCAACCTTTACTTTCCCTTTGATTTCTGGCATAGTAATGTTATTGAATTGCTCCACTTCTGTCTGAGTGAAAGGGGTGTTTTTCAAATTATCCCATACATCTGACAAAAATTTTAGATTTTGTATTTTTGGAAATATATGTCCTTTATAGCTAGTCATACCGTTAATGGTAATTACGCAAATGGTTTCTTATCTTGGTAGACAAATAATATCTTTTCCATCAGCATAAGGAATTAGAAAATAGTCAGCTTTTTTAAGACTTTCTATTGTATTGTATGCATTAATAAAAACATTTTTATGATACCCTTTTACAATGTACACTTGTTTTGAGCCGTCTTCTTCTCCTAGAACACCTACATATGGAAATTTACCCTTATTATTCACACTGAATGCTGTCACATTATAAACCCCACTAGGTTCAAAATTTTGCCAGTGGGAATGGAAATATGGCTCAAGTTGCTCTCTCAAATTATCAATTTCCTTCTCAAACTTTAATAGCTGCTTATGCTGTTTCTTTATACTCTCTGTAGCCTCTAAAAACTCTTCTTTTCTACGTTTGAGATTGATCTCATCCAATTCTAACTGACGCTTTCTGGCAGATAGTACTGTGATTGGAGACAGAGATTCTATCTCCTTTACAGGGAATGGTGTAAGCTTAGAGTTTATGTTTGCTCTTTTTCTTAGTACTTGTGGTATCACATTACTAGTTTTTACAAGACCAAGCTTATCTAGGCTAAGCTCTCTGGCAATGGTAGAGAAAGCAGTGGTTGACTTGAAGAAATATGTCTCACCACTCTTAATATAACACTTTTATGTAAAACTAATATTATCCCTGTTTTCTGCATCCTATAAAACTTCCACATAATTGATAGGTAGTAAATTGAAGCTGAATGCAGAAATAACATACAAAATTAGTTTATTTCTATGTTGTGGATTAGTGGGCGAATTTAACTGTACTCCAGTCAATTTCTTAGTATTGCTATTTCCCCAGTAAACATTGTAGGAGATTGTTATATGCCAAGCAACAGCTATTTCTCAAATTATCTGTTAGTTTAGTCCACATTTTAGCTAAGGATACAAAAAACATTGGAGCATTTTGGAAATAGTCTTTACTGTCATCCAAGAGTGACAAGCAGTCATGAATTGGGTCAAATTGTTTAGAGCTGTAGCTATTTCTAATGTTGTAGTTATAAAGTGTTGGTTCCAAACGTATAATACCATGTATTTTGGCCAAATCAGAGGTAAAGGTTTCACGTAATCTTGTATCTGGACAGGCAATAAAGTCTACAATATGGTTACCCAGCTGCTCATTTACACAAGGCTTGTCATTTGACAAATAAACTTATTATGAATTTTTACTCTCACATTATTATTAACCCAAGTCAAACAATCAATCCCAACAGCTCTATCATTATCTACAATTACATTATAGTCTTCTTTGTATTCTCCTAGGAAACAAAAACATTGATTTGTAGTTAGAAAGTCACACATTCCACTCTTGTTAAATATTCCAGCAAAGCCTTGTGTTATGTCCAAGTCCAGAAGATAGAAATGTTCCTTCCTAAGCTGTTTCAATATTGTTGGAAGGATAAAGTATCCAGGTGGATTTAAAAATTAGGCCTACAGGAATGAGTTCTACTCTACGAAGTGTAATCGCGGATTTCCAAAAATTGTACTTTTCTAAAAAAAAAATTGAAAATTTGCACCAACAAGAGGCTGGATATGAGAAATAGAAGAATGAAAGAGAAATACAGCGAAGAAAAGCCTGCTTGAAAACCAACTCACAATCTTACAATTCAACTAGGAAGATTGAAACAGAAAAATCATAGATTCATTGAAACTGAAGCTATGTAAGTTTGGTTGGAAACCATAATAGAAACTTGTATAAAAATATGGAATACGGGAGGATTACAATGAATAAAGCATTGAAACAGTACAATATATATATATATATATATATATATATATATATACATATAGCGATAAATTCGAATATCAACAAACAGACATCGCAAGCAGGATTGCATGGGTAGGAGTGTGAATGAGAACTTCTATTCAAACTAGAGTGACTTTAAACTATCTACCTGGAACTTGTTCAACATGTAGATTCATGTACAGTACATTGGTACCATGTCGTATAAGGGAGTACAATGTTTGAGTGAGTTCATTGCATACATCACTGACTGGCACCTTGCCTAAGGTAAGGGCACTTTCTGAACAGTAAGCTCTTCAATTCAACATCAAATATATAATTTCACTTGATCATACACATGAACAGTGAATAGAGTATGAAAAACCAGAGATTCAATCTATAATAGGTCAGAAATTATATAAGCATAGAAAGTTATCGCTAGTTCAAATGCAGAATTGTCAATCATGTTTCACCCAATAATTAATTAAAGTTAGTAGATTATTTTACTAACCAAGATTGTCTGGGTAGCCAATAATGGTTTTTCTATAATTTTTATCGAAGTTTTTGTGAAGTAAAAATGTTGGCATACTTATTTTAGACGTTTTGTTTTTAGGAAAAGATAAAAAGTTATATTATAGAGAATACAGAATTGTATTTTGTGGTCGATGAGAAAGAAGTATCATTTAGAGCTGACTGGAGAGTGCAATTAATTCTTAAAACTACTCCATAAGAATATCATTTTCCATACTATTGGGGTGGATGTAAGAAGTTATTGGGAATTTAGCTTGTAGGCCTATGACATAGCCAAGTATGATATTGATGAAAATTGTTGTACATAAAAAACTCATAAATACCTTCAAAACAAGAACTACGATTCAAATAGATATTAATTGACAGGTATCAATAAAATATTATCAACTGTTCCCGTTCAGTGCCTGTACGCTGTTCAAATAATACACTATGTGCATTATTCCAAGAAATTCTTGCATACAATACTCTCTAATTATCAATAATTGATAATTATTTCAACTATTAGAACATGACGTAATTTTTGCCACGGCTCTCACAAATCACCGCGATTGTAGATGTGGAGAAATAAATTACCACAAAAAACCTATTACAGCCAATAAGTTATCGAGCGCTGAATTCAAACGTTGGCTAGAGAGAGACAACAAACAGTAAAGTCATAATTTTCTTCAAATACAGCAAATTACAAATCAAACAAGAAAGGGACGTGACATTGAAAAACATGAGCTAAATTAGTATTCAACACAAACCGGTGTTAACCTGCACCTACAAGACAATTCACGCGGCCTGCACGTGGTTATTTCACTAGACTCGGAACCAAGTACCAGACATTTTATTGCCGCTTCAGATCATTGCTCTCTACTTCAAAGTTTTTTGTCAAAATGCAATCATGATATTATTAAATGTTACTCATTACATGAAATCTCATGATAACAAATATCTGTAGTATGTCAGTATGTGTAACATATGTATCTAATATCCGTATTATCTTGAATATAGTAATTTGTCTTGATGTGGAATCAGCCTGTATAGAAATTTCAATATAGGGAATACCAACAACTTCATGGGCAAAATCTCATCATTATCAAAAATCGAACAAGACTACTTGTTATGACATCCTAAAAGGTAAGTTCAACTTATAAGGAACTGTAAAACATATAGATGTACTGCAAAATGTATGCGATCAAATCTTGATTATAAACATGTATCAATTATTTTAATTTTTGGAACAATAAAATAATTTTTATGAGTTTCTTTATTTTTGGTTCAAACTTCTACTACCCAATAATACGGGCGTGAGTATGATAGAAATAGAATAGAATGATTGACAATTTAATAGAAATTCTTGTCAACAACAATACTGTATCCTATAAGATGAATTTTATACAAAAACAAAAGCTAATGATAAAGATTATGAGTGGAAAAGTTACAATTCTGAACGATTATTGTCAGCTATGCGTTATTGCTTCAACTTGGCCAAGCAGAAACATCCTTCAACTTTCCTTCTGCTAGTAACATTAAACTATCGCGTACTAACTTCACAAGTGGTTTTCCAGTGTTCAACTGAGTTTTACAATATTACGTAGATAAAATATGGCAGCTGAAATTTATGGATTATAAAGTTGCAGCAAGATGTCTGCGATGTTCTCAGCACAGTACCTCATACTTTGTACACAAAACTTTACTGCTCTAAACAAGGAGTAAATCAAAAAGATACGTTCAAGTATGCTTCACGCAATTCTTATCCAGTGTTGAACTAAAAACTGTAAAAAGAAAATTACTGTGACGAATTACTGTATTGATTGAGTCAATTAACAACCACCTCTACACGTTTCTGAAGCAATTTTCGCTACTCTAAATTTCATCTTCTTTTTATCGAATAGAAAAATGTAAATAAATTGGAATAATAATGATTTATAAATAATAATTTTGATGAGTGAGAACGAGACGATTACCTATTCACAAATAATTATTGATTATTTATTACTACTGTACAAAACTTACTGAATGATTTCTTTAATACATTATTACACTGTACTACACAAAATGTAGATTATTACTCTATTACTGATTTTCATTGAGACATGAAATGCACAAATCTTGCAAATTTTTCTAAGATAGTGATGCGTGAGTGGGTGTTTGGGTAATGAGGCGAGGCGTGACGATAAAAGATGACAACTGGTTTCTGGACCGACTGATTCACGTCTCATCCAGAAGATGGGTGGCTGTATCTGTGGTTAAGCTCTTGTCAAAGAATTGTTCTCGGTGTAATGTATCCTCGGAACATCTAATTATTATCAGGCCAGTGCGTTATCAATTAATCCAATGAGCTACCCAATTAATTTAATCAAGACATAAAAACTTCTAAAAAATAGCAAATCAATATTTCTTTATTAATAGTTGATACTTAGATAATATGATTCTGATTTGTGAAATTTGGTTTAGTTTAGGTATAGATGACTACCCCCATCGAAGCATCGATAACATTAATTAATTTCGGGTAAAGACGAAGATTCAATTAATTTGCAATTAATTAGTATTGCGATTTACTGTCTATGTTAACATCGACTCTATGAAACGCACGTGGAGTGAATTATTATTGAATTCTCACCACTCAAGCGATAAACCGACCTGAGCTGCAACAGAGCGGAGCATGGATAATAGAATGAAAGCTTGATAATGCCTCAAATAACTAGCTTTCAACTAATTCACCAATTAATTCCAAACTGTTAATAGCGACACGGGCAATTCAAATCCAAATTTGCAATATTGAGCGTACATCGCCTGTCATTATAGCTTGAAATGTTTGTAGCTTTAACAATACAATACACATGTAGGAGATTTGAGCATATCTATTTACCTAAAAAGTAGGATCGATAATCAAATTCGCTCGACATCATTGAATCGATTAATTTCATTATCGGTCTACAATCTAGTGGATGCTTCAAGAATATACAATTAGTTTGTTTCATTTCATGTACACCCACCAGTGTTTGAAGCTACTAGCTAATGAAACCATCATTTTCAACAATTGGATACCATTTGATGAGATTAGCACCAGAAATATCGATTGAGCTTTGGAGTTCAGATGAAACTAAATAATGGAGTAATAAGGCTAAGTTATTTATATTTAAAATACAAATAACTAATATTTTAGTATTGTTTGAATCATTAATCTATGAGATATTTTGCCTTCCCTAGTCTCAATCATCCAATTCATTTTTATGGCATCCAACATTCAAGAGCGAACGGTTAATATGATATTTCCAAATGAGTTTTTTTTCATATCACTATTCACATTTCTTACTTCAGTAGAGAAGAATATGATCAACTAAAGTTTTCTCAATATTTGCGAATGAATGTCAATTTTGACCTTCCCAATATTCTATACGAATAAATTAAATTATATACTAAATTATAAATATATTATATTATTATTATTATTATTATAAATATACTATATTATATTAATAAAATATAATTCTATACCAATATTCGATACGAATACCTAATCTTTATATGAACCTAATCTCTATATATCCATACGAATATCCTACTCGAATCTATAATCTGAGCTTCAAGAATACAATACAACATAACTTGAAGAGTTCAAAGCAAATAAGGTCTACTGCAAAACAGGTTAAGTATTCTGTGCATTCGAAGATTATTTTATAAGGATCGATCAATATATTTCTCCATTGAAGCTCAATATTACCTATAGTGAAATAATACGATGAATCATCCAGGAACAAAACGGTAATGAAGTAGGAAATAGCCAACCCTAGTCATATTTTAATCAACATTGAAACGTTCATTTGTTTTCAGTCAAGCTGTCAAATCAAGGGTCATTTATTGTTAATAACATGATGGATAGCAATTTTCTAGCCGAATGTTGCGTGATATTGATAGACGAGACGGCAGGTAGGCTTTTCCGATCAGGGATCGATCATTATATAAGATAAGGGAGGTGGCGTCCCGAACCCAACGAGCTTTCAACTACTGTATAGTCTCTCCAAGCAAAGAAGATATTCTGGGAAGAAGGGAAGATGAGTCCCGCTCGGTAAATATTGCTTCAAAAAATATAAATTTGGTCTCAAATTATACGAAACATTCTGATCTACAATTCGAGACCAAATTTATCATTTTTGGAACAATATTGGCCGAGCTGGAGTCATTTTCCCCATCTTGCTAGTATGTCTTCTTTGCTTGGACAGACTATAGCACGCTGACGAGTGTTTTTGGTGGGAGGACAGTCACCATAGAGCAGCAAAAACTCCATGCGACGGACGCAGGTAGACGACAAAAAAAGCACAGTGATAGATGAGTTATGAGTGCAGGGAACATCTAGAAATCACGGAGAATAAAAAAGGGAACCTTTAGTTTCCAGTCACCTCTAATTTTACATTTTGAAAGCCAATTTTTCTGTGCTTCCTCTTACCTCTTCAAATATAATTCCAAATTTGGAGTTTATACACAAAATTATTTTACGAGAGCCCCTGCGTGAATGCAAACGTGTGAATCCCTAAACATATCATGTATAAAGGTTTATGGATTTTTGAATCTTCTTGAATTTATCAAATTGAACCATGAGACAATGAAATCGTGAAACCAGCATAAAGAGTGATTAAGGAGCATACCGGTGATAAGGATTAATGAACAGGAGATCATAGGGAAAACTAAGACTATAGTTTGAAAGACAGGGTGATGAAGGATTGGTTGTTGAAGCTATGGGATTCACCCATTAGTCATTACTATTGAACTAACTAAAATCATCGTTGACATTTGATCTTGGAAAGAAATTAGGGTAGAGAGACGAGCCCCCGTCAGGGAGGACAAACAGCAAATTCCGAAAACTCCGAACAAATTTCTAAGAACAACACCTTACTTAAAAAAAGTCTCTCTGTCCTTAATCAATTCCCCCTGTGTCTGTGGAGAAATGAAGTTGCCTTGTTGATACATCGATGCTTGGTTGAAGTTTGTGTTAGAGGGAAATTCGCGATGAATATATTGTTGTATATCATACACCTCATAATTGCATTAGGTCTTTAGAGAATCGATGGGACAAAACTCTGAACGAAACTGGATGACGTGTTGCAAAACTAATTCTCCAACTACTTTCATGAAAAATATTCATCAGAGAATGTATCTGGAGAGCACCTTTTCATGCTTAATATTCTCGTTCTCAAATATTGATCTACTAAATGTTACTTCCTGAAATACTCCGCCTACTCGTTCTAGATCTAATATGTGTATCTGAAAATGTCAAAGGTTCCGGCAAATAGAAGTGAGGCGTCAAGAGCTGAAAATCGGTCAAAACTAATGTGCATACGTCTAGAATGATGAGTACTGCTGAGGGGGGGAAGGGGTTCTCTGCCATTCATGTTGCGAAAAGAGACCAAGGCCGGGCTAGCACAGCACAGCATACGGTCTACAACTGCCATCCACTCATTCAATCCTTGATGCTTCATTTCCGTTCTGGACACTCTTCTCATTCACTCACTCTTTCTCCCTTTCTGTCCATCTGACTTGTTAACATCATCCCTCTCATCCCACGCACCTCACATTCGCTACCGCTAGCATCAGGCTTGACCACCGATTAATACACACCAGTTTCTATGTTGTTATTTCATCATGTACCAGTATTTTCGATGTTGCCATGATTAAATCGTTAAAAAAATTGCACATTGTGTCTATTGATGCCTATTTGAATAGAATAGAATAGCACGACTGCCTTTATTTTGTCAGGGAGGACGAAGTTAGGGAATAGTATTTGCTGGATTGATTGCTGGATTGGCACATAAATCAATACATTGATTTCTCAGTAGAATGGGGTGAGATTGAATTTATTATAAAATACGAGTATTTTTAGAAAGTTTTTCGCTTGTTTGCATCCTTTGTAGTTTTACACAAACGCATTCAAGTGAACCCTCACAGGTTTTTTTCTAACGGCAGGTTTTCCCTCTCATAGAGGTGTTCTTCATTTACAAACTGTTAATCCGATACGAATACAGCGGAATCATCAATTTATAATTGTTGGCTTTCAACTGTGAACCATAATGTTAATTACTTCCATTTTTAATTTAGAGAGAGGATTGGTAAAATATGATGGTTGTGATTTGAATTAGACAGATATTTGGAAGTATCCCACATATCATTTTTCTAGGTGACTCCACAGTTAGAAACATGATTCCCGTTCTCTTCATAGGCCTCGTTGAAAACTGGTGGGGAAATTCAATGGAAAACAGTAATCATTGAATTCCACCCCGTTATAGCTGTGGCCTAGGTGTTGTATCTCTGGAAACTAAAGCATGCCGAAACAATGGTTTGACATCGCTGATTGAGAATCAATACATGGAAGGATATAACGTATACATAAATGCCCATGTGTTGTGATCCACTAGGACTAGGAGATACATCACTGATACAATGATACTTAGTGGTCCACATTCATGAACATATATGCCGTGATCCACTGTGGGATGGGATCGGAGTTGAAAGATCACCGATATAATGCTGATTCGGCTGGTGCTATGTCGAATTGCTTTCGGGAGTATTCATTTGAATCAGATAGGCAGGATTAGGATGGGAGCAGCTTCCACTGCCATTCCTATGCAGCCGCGTTCGCAAATCCATGTCGTTATCGGTGATAGGGAACTGTGCTGCTTCTGCTAGGCTCCCTTCACACAAAATAGACACAATATTCTCCCAGTGGAAGCTTCCAGAAAACCCCTACAACCCTCAATATCACACGATGCTGATGGAAGAAATAGCGGAAAAATTTATTCGTCATTTTCAATGCCTCATCGTTTGGTGCAAAGCTGTTGCAAAAGCAATAAAACAACATTTTTAGTATTGCATAAGGCGTACCATGGCTTCTCAGTCACCAGGAGCAAATATTAAAACAACCCCATTTTGTCCACTTTGAGTGATAATAAATAGTGGAGCAATCCGTTCTTCTCTAATTTTCTTGAAATTAGAGAATCCATTTGAATCCATTTTTAGTGGATTCGGAGAGCGCGCTAAAGATTAGTTTTATAGATTGATATAATGGAAATGGTAGACAAAACTTTCTAGCGTAAATCCCTTCAGATGAAAATGAATAAGATACAGTCTAGAATTAATGGATTCAAAGTCAGAAGATTTCAGAAAGTAACACATAGAAGAAGGAAATTTAATACAGCTCGTTCAAAGACTTTGTGAAAAGGGACTATTCACAGTACAAATAATTTCTAGGGCTCAACTACAGGTTGAGGTTCTGGTGAGGACAGGCAAGGATAGCACACAGAGTTGGCTGAGTTGAATGCAGCTGAAAGGGGCAGGGCGGGAGCTGGGCGGCGCTGGAGGCGGGAGAGGCGGGAGCGCGATCTACATACACGCCAATTCCGTGTCTTGGGCCTGATGGGTCGCAGCACGCGAGACCTCCTCAAAATTACCTCGTAAAGCAAACGGACCTTGGAACGATTACAACCTCCCTCCTACATCCTCCTTTTCCCTCTTCCTATATCATCAAGGGCCGCACCACGAGAACCTTTCTTTGCTCGGCCCCCAACCTCAAAATATATCTGTAATAGCAGAAAGGTCAGACTGACACCGCCGCGCCGAGGCATGCGATATGCAGCCAAATGCAGACTTCCAACGTTATCCTCATTTCCAGTGCCATTTCATGCTTTCAATGCATACCACCTGGAATTATTAATTTCAACGTTGTACACTGTCTGTTTCGTTCTTTGTCGCAGAACAAGCACAGACATTGCCCACTAATTGCATTCAAAAACTTTATAGAATCTGATGCAGACACCGCGATTTTTGGACGAACTGCATTTTTTTCTTTATAAAATTTAATAGATTGGCTGGACAAACGTATGATGTGCGAAGACATATCAAGTGTTTGCCATGCTCTGTTCAATCTAGTAAAATTTTTAAAGAAAAAAACCGGACGTCCAAAAATCGTGGTGTGCTAAACGGGGGTATCTCTACACTATAATAATCCAATCTATTTGATTCACTGCAAGACAATCTAAGAAACCAAGATCACATTAGTATGGTAAGAAACCTACCAGAGAGCTACCACTATATTTGAACTTCAGTCCAGAAGAGTGCAGCTTATGTAGGGAATACTTCGAGTAATTAGACTAAAATCAATGGGAAAATATTGAAACTCACGGTAATCCATTCTAATAAGCAAACACATAACAAGTTTTCCCTCCGAAAAATCAACCTTAGGAACGCTGAAGTTGCTTGCAAAGAGAAAACTGTGAGCCACTAGTATGTAATTAATTGGAAAATCTTACAACTTAAGGTACCTACTTGAGATTCATTACAAGACTACTCATAGCGGGTTTTCCCTCTGAAAACCTAACCCTACGATCTAGAAATGCCCTTCATGTAGTATATAAATGAATAGCAACTTGCAGCACACGAGTACTGCAGGCATTTAACAGTTCATAAAAATAAATAGTTCAAAACACTGCGTCATTTTTGCAGTTTACATTCGCTTGGCCAGCCGCAACTTCACATAGCGCAGTATGATGAATTAATTTAAGAGTCATACAAGAAAGTAAGAAAGAGTAATGGGTGAGGAAAACATTCACGCTTCTAAAAATAATTGGCAAAATAACTCTTCTCGTCCTCGTGAATAGATTATAATATCCCATTAACAAGACTTAGTCATAATATTGAAATTGAAGTGTACTACATCTCATGAGAGAATAATCAGAGAGAATATTTCTCAAGGAACTCAATGTAAAATTTATAACTACTCGTATAAGGAACAGCGAATTAGTGACTGATGCAGTTTGAATAAAGTTCCTTAAAGTTGAAATAGGATAATAATATTATCTGCATCAACAATCAAGTTGTAATTGAAGTTTTAAACGCTTTACATTACGTACATAATATCACTAATTTTTTAACTTGGCATTAGATTATAACCTATATCTGCATCAACATAAATTTAATAATAATGATTGAATCATGAAAATTACTTTCCAGAATTACCAATGATGATATTCTCAAAATCACATAATATATTTGAAAACCACACACATGTCATGTAATATGGTTATTGTGTTTCAATACATCAAAGTAGTACATCAGTTAAAACATACTACTTTACTATTAAATGCAAACTATATAATTTAGCTTACAACTGGATCTCAATAAATACTTGCATCTAGCGAAAATTCAACAAAGTAACAATTCGAAGATTTTGGATTTACCAAGGAGACACAATTAGAACGTAACTGAAAATACCATGCAAGAATTGAATCACAATTGAAATCACAGTAACATTTATAGTCGTTTTTTCATTTCAACACAACATGTTTCGCACTCATTAGAGGCATTCTCAAAAATAAATATTCATTTACACTTTATAATATCTGTAATGAGTGCGAAACATGTTGTGTTGAAATAAAAAGCTACTGAAAAGGGTTCTGTGATTCCAATTTTCATTTACTAACATACACTGATATTAGCCCTAGACAAAAAGGAAACACTGGAAATAACATTTCTCAAAATTTCAGTAGAGTAATAATGTCTACAACGATACAGCAAATTACTACAGTCGTTGAAGAATACTATTTTTTAAGGGAGAATAGCTGTAAACAGCATCATTCAACCTCCCAGCGAGATCATAATATTATTTGCATCGAGCACATAACATCATAAAATTCGCTCCGGCAGCTGGCGGTCGGAAAGAGTGCATTTCAAATGCAATTCTATGATAGCTCATATCATACGACTTATAATGAGCTATTCAGGGTATGAATTCAAATTGCCGTTTTCGAAAAACCCATGGAAACACAATTTTTGTGCATATTAATCGCCATTTTTTATTGGATTTTTTCGTTGATGGCTCAAATTGTAGGGCATAATTAAGGTGTATAGAAGAGTAGAGGTGGGGCGGAATGAAGCAGCTGACTGTGAAAGTTATAATTTTGACGTCACGGAGTTCCTCTAGTCTAAAATTTAGCATTGATTTCCCCATCCTAGACAAAAAATTGCGCACTTTTTCTCAATTTACAAATTATAGAATTGTTTAATAGGTAAATTTCTTATATGAACTTGCAGAGAATTTCAAGACCTACATTTTGATTGATTTAAATCTATATTTCAATCAAATTTAACATGAGAAAAAGTCTGTTAACGTTTCGCGGGAATGCTCTGCAGCTGGGCTAATACAATTATGAATAGCAATGCTATTGATTGTAATGCTATTATGAATGTTTCCTTTAAATAGTTCATCAAGCAGGTCTTGTCATTCAATTCGAGAGCAATGTTATAATATAATAAAAAAGCTCCTTCCAATATAATAAAATGTATCAATACTATCAATTATGCCTCAATAACGCGTATACTCCCAGTGTTTTGAACTCTAAAATTATCAACACAGCTTGTATAACAACACAAACTATCAATCAAATAGTTTCAAATTTTATTTCCATAGAAGTTTCGTTTAGAAGGTAACATTTTTAGAGGATCTTATTGTTTGCTTGGTACAGATACAGTATATCTATCTATACCATGAACTATAGGTAAGATTTTTTAAAGATCTCCATCACACTTTATCCAGGCTTTGGACTGGCTGAAGGATTAATAGCAATGACATTTTGATCCTATACGTTTTTAAAATCTTTGTAAATATTTACATTTTTACCCTTATTTGCACATATTTACTCGAGTATATTAGCTTATATATGTTTTGCGACAATTATACACACTTCCACACTCATCAACTACAAGTTGAGTTTAGTTCAATACTATATATGTATGTTTTGCGACATTTATACACATTTCTACACGCATCCAAATAATTAGAATTGAAATATTGTGATTAGAACGTACTGACAGTAATTACATTCTTTCAATTTTTCTTCTCTCTCCTAACATAAGATTTTGGCCATTTTTTTGTTCTTTTGCAAATGCAATTAGCCTACTTCTTATTCAGATATACTAGCCTCATCATCATTCTCCCTCTTACAAACAACTCAATTATTTCATCGTCAACCTCTCTAGTTTCACTTTTTATGCATTTTTCAAGTTATCCTTCAAACCAGCCGATTTTGGTATGTCCTCTCCAACATATTCCAAGAAAGACTCTTCCATCTGAGATATTACTTTTTCGAACTCAATCGTAGGTTCTGTCAGTCCTCCAATAGATAAGCTTTGGACCCAAAACTCTTACTCTCGATTTCTCAAATAAGTATATTCTCTTTAGTGTGGAATTTTTTCTTTCAATTTTCTTGTAAACCATCCTCTCATATAGCAAACACCATCAGAAGTGACAGATTCTTGAATGTTTGATCCTCTGAACTCTGTTTTTTGACCATGTCCACCTATTTCTGCTCTCATCTCTTTCACATCTACCTCTGATTCTGCACACACCTCTCTATCAAGAATCTCATCTCTTTCTTCTTGTTCTAGATGAACTGCATCAGAATTCCTAGTTCCAATATACAAAATGTAATGGCATCAGAACAGCCGCATAGCAATCCTCAGACAGTGCATACCATATTATTAATGGACAAGATCTCAACTAGTTAATGGTATGGATAGATAGGTAGTATATACCGTATCTGTACCAAACATTCAATAAGATTTTATAGAAATTTCATCCCTCCCAACCGAAATTGCTAAGGAAATTCAATTACTAGTTTGTGTTGTTATACAAGCTGTGTTGATAAATTTAGAGTTCAAAACACTGGGAGTATACGCGTTATTGAGGCATAATTGATACATTGATACATTTTATTATATTGGAAGAAGCTTTTTTATTATATTATAACATTGCGCTCTAATTGAATGACAAGACTTGCTTGATAAACTATTTAAAGGAAACATTCATAATAGCATTACAATCAATAGCATTGCTATTCATAATTGTATTAGCCCAGCTACAGAGCATTCCCACAAAACGTTAACAGACTTTATCTACGGGCGTATTGAAAAATTACTATTTCAGTTTTACAATTGAAATCGAAATGACTACCATTTCAAAATGGAATCTTAGAACCGTGTCGTAATGAACGTTTTTCGATACAGGAGGAACTTTACAATACAGTCCAAATTCCACTTTTTGATACATTCCTTGTTTCGTTTTGAAATCAGGTGATAAAAAGTAAACAGTGTTCAACTAACCTCAAAATCAAAACTGCGACTGGGATTGAGTAGCCTACCAGTATTTTTTCGTCAATATTTCAATTTATGTATTTGAATATTTAACTAATTTAAGTAGTCCAAAGTTTAAATAGTTAAATATACTTATAACTTTGTTAGTGAATATGTTAATAACTTTCACTTTTACAACAACACTCACAATTTTGTTGCTTGTCGAATGCGTTTTGTGGTTCTGACTGATATGTTATTTTAAACATATTTAACAAGTAATAAGTTGATTATCATAACAGTTCAAGTAGGATGAAGACAAAAGAAGTTAAATAAATGACGGTATGTTGATTTTTATAATAGCGTACACTCACAGATAGCTTGATACTGGTGGTCTATAGCTTGATACTGGTCTGATACTGATAACTACACTGGTGGTCGTAGATAAAATAGTGTATGCAACGGTTGTATTAGGCCTTTATAGCATTCGTGAGATATTTAGAGCACTCGCTTTGCTCGTGGCTCTAACCTACATCTCACCTCATGCTATAAAGGCTCCCATTATACAACCGTTGCATAAGCTACTATTTTCTCTTGTTAAATTTGATTAAAATATAGATTTAAATCACTCAAAATGTAGGTCTTGAAATTCTCTACAAGCTCATATAAGAAATTTACTTATTAAACAATTCTATAATTTTTAAATTGAGAAAAAGTGCACAATTTTTTGTCTAGGATCGAGGAACTCCGTGAGGTCAAAATTATAACTTTCACAGTCAGCTGCTTCACTCCGCCTCACCTCTACTATTCTATATACCTTGGGGCATAATAAGGGTTTTATACAAATCAATCATTTTCAAAACGATCAAGTTATTGGTTGATTTGTAGTGATTTTTCTAAATTTTCATCCCCTAATTTTACCCCTTTCCCTTGGACCAATTTGGCTGGTTAACGAACTAGACCGAGATATTAGCACTAATAATTTTTGTGCAAAATTTGGTCGCTCTCCGACAAGCCTTTCGGGAGTTATCGTGTTAACAAGAATCTGTACAAATATATATATTATCTATATATATAGATGTATGAATTTGAACGGACATCAAATTCGTGTTCTAGGGGCTCGGAAACGTGTGAAAAATATATCACATCATAAATTTTCGATTGTCAGGGCAAGACCAATATTGCATTTTTTCGAATGAAATGCACTAAAATTAATAAAAATTGAAAAAATGTATGTTCCAGAAAGACACAATGAGAAAATAACATTTTTCGAAATCACAAAAGAGACATAATAGCTACATTAACACAGTAATACTCAGAAGTACTACAGCAGTTGAAACAGCTAGTTTACATGGGAAAGTAACTGCCGACAGCATCATTCAACTTGCTAGCCAGATCATAATATTTGCATGCGGAGCGTTGCAAAGTAGCAATTGAGCCAAGAGAAGGAAGGCACTTTCCACGTGCTCTGCTGAGTTGCCGGGCAATTATTCAATGTAAGGAGGGCGAACATGGCATGGCTTCAATCCGTGGCCAGGACAAAGTTTAGAAGGTTGAGCCGGGAACGGAAGGCTGGGGGGGCTGCTCAGTCGGTTACCGCCTCCGGCCAAATTAGCAGCCACCGTGCAATAGGCATAATGGTCGTCATAAATCTTAATATCCTGTTTTCGGACAATTCTTAATGTGCTTCCCTTCTTGGACGGCGACGGGGACGGTGGCGGCTTTTCGCGACCAACAATCACAAACTACGGCCGTAAGTCAATGTTGCATTATTCACGCAGCAGACGGTCGCTTAAAAAGTTGTTGGCTGTACAATTTATGGCAAAAGAGAACAATTCAAACCCCAGCAAACATAATGCTGGAAATTTGTGATTTTGCACGCGGAGATTTCAATGTTAAATTTCCATTATCGCGTAAAAGTACTATCTCATGTAATCGTCCTCTGAAATTTAAAATAATCAAATTACGTATTATTTTACATTGTCCCAAAAACTGTTGAAAATATTTACAGGCCTGATTTAAAAAGTTTAATCGAATCATGCTTCTGAAATTTCAAAATACGAATAAAATTCTCAAAATCGAATAAAGTCCTCATTTTAAAACTCTAATCGAATCATGCTCCTGCCAAATTTTGAGCTAACAACCCCCTTTCAGTGTTTATAAGCCAGTTGAAGGTGCACTAAAATATGTCATGTAATGAAACAAGAACCAGTGATGGAGTCCCATGGGACTCATCCATGACATCAGTTCACTGCAGTTGAATCAAATCGGATCATCATGAAACAGGTCGTTTTCACTCTCATAATAATGCAAATTGCAAATAAAATACACTACATATTAAAAGCGAGAAGTTGTAAATGCAACGCAATGAAACATTTGGTTCACGCCGTGAGAAATACAGTAGTTCAAAGTGAAATAGAATAATAGTACTTCTTTTCTTTTAGTGCTACTGTATTTTTTTGTGAAACTTTAGAAATGATTACATAATATAAATATAATATATATTTATTTCAAGCCGGTACTGAATTCCAACCTTATAGTACAATTATAGTTCAACCTTATAATTCCAACCTTCTATTCTTATCAACCCAATTCATGATATATAATGCGTTTCAAAATTACAATATTCAAAAGTTTATCCTAGTAAGTTTTCAAATAAAAAATCCACAAGAAAACACATTTTTATCATTGCGGTCATTTTTCTCAGTGTTTGAGAGTTGGGATTCATTTAGTTTGTTTATGAACATTCAATATTCAACATTGAACTTGCAAGGTCGCGGTCAGAAGCACTATACGCTTGGTTAACTATTTTGCAACTTGTGGCCTTGAGTTTGAAACTTCATTTTACTGGAATAATTTGCGCTGTAATCTTGGTGCCTGCAAGAGTTATTAACTAACTATGGAAAGTGAATCTCTATAAAGTCGTAACGTGGATTGAAACTTCATCGATGTAGAGGAATTACGAAATCAGTTCAATTACAAGCTTAGGCCCTTATAATCAGCAGTAGTTTAATATATGAAGAATATATGAATATAAGAGTATATGCTGTATATGCTGAATATATGAGTATATACATATATAAGAATATATGCTGAACGACTTGATTCAAGTAGTACTATAAATAATCAATTTCCAACACAGATCCCGGATACCATAATAAACAGTCCACATTCATTTTTCCTTCATCCTACAAATGAAAATGAGATTCGTAAAGTCATTGGTACATTAAAAAATAATTCGTCTCCTGGTATCGACAGGATATCAAATCAAACAATTAAGAAAATTGCTCACCTCATAGCTGACCCATTATCTGTAATTATTAATAAGTGCTTCACTGAAGGTGTTTTCCCACAGCATTTTAAAATAGCCGCAGTTGTTTCTTTATTCAAATCAGATGATTAAAACGATCCTTCCAACTACCGCCCAATAAGCTTACTGAGTCTTTTCTCTAAGATCATGGAAAAATTGATAAAATGCCGCCTAGTCAAGTACTTGGATATCCATAAAATAATTCATAGAAATCAATTTGGATTTCAAGAAGGAAAAAGTACAGAAGATGCAATAGTAAGGTTAATAAATATGTTATATAATAATTTTAACAATAAAAAAAAGACCTTGGCTGTATTTATAGATCTGAGCAAGGCTTTTGATATACCCCATGACAGATTACTTGAGAAGCTGCAAAACTTGGGTATACGAGGCATCCCCCTAAAATTATTTACTAATTACTTGAAGGACCGCTCTCAGCACCTGACGCTGGATGGTAAAACAAGCACTGTAAACCTATCAAAATACGGATTGCCACAGGGGAAAGTTGTATCTCCTTTACTATTTCTGATCTATATAAATGATATGCTTAAAATGGAAATTGATAACTGTGATATTTGGTCCTAAGCAGATGACACTACTCTCCTTTTCACCGCTAATTCATGGGATAACATGAAGTTCATCTGTGAAAGTGGTCTAATTAAAATTTAAAAATATCTGGATAAGCACACTTTAACCTTTAATTCTAAAAAAAGTAATTAACTAGCATTCTCACCCAATAAGTCGGGTCTCCCTGGCAGTTTCAGTGAATTGAAAATTCATTCCTGCTGTTTGTCGGCGAGAAATGCCAATGTCATCTGTGACTGCCCCATGATGAAAGGTGTAAAAAATACAAAGTTTCTAGGGATTGTTCTTGACCAACACTTGAGGTGGGATGCTCATATCAATAATTTGAGTCGAAGGCTGAGATTCTTAATTTATAAATTCTACAACATTGGCATGTTAAGAAATAGGAACATTGCTCGACTGGTCTATTTTGCCTATGGTCAGTCTGTTCTACAGAATGGAATCATTGCCTGGGGTGGAGCAAGAAACATTCACTTCAATAAACTGTTTGTAACCCAGAAATTTCTGATTAAAGCTATCACATCCAAGCCCAGACTGTACCCCAGTAACGAGCTCTTTAGCGATTTCAAAGTTTTGACGGTAAGACAATTATACACAAAAAGCCTCATACAGTATATTATAAAAAATAAGACCCATTTGTTTCATCTGCGACACTCTCGGTATGATCTAAGACCATCCACTGTAACATATAATGTCGACCGTACTGTTCTTGATGTATGCTGTAGACAATTCATATTTGTAGCAAATAAATTGATCAATTTTCTTCCCAATGAGGTACTGTTTACTGCAGAAAATTATAAAATGAGCAAGAATGTAGAAAAGCACATCTTAAAGTATAAACTCGCTGATAAACTATTTCTATGATATCACTCCTTCTTCTGCTGGCATGCCGGTACGATGCATGGCAATTTTTTCCTTTCTTTTTCTGATCTCCTTGCAAGACTTGTAAATATACTATTCTATTCAAATTTTCTGTTCATCATAGCCTGCTACTTTGATAAATTAGAAAAAATACATTTCATTAACATGTAATTTATACTGGAAAGCATAATTATGCAGTATTTTTCTTCTATTTTCTTCTTTTTTTCATTCTATACTCTTCCCCCTTTCAATATTATTAATAATTTTTCATCAAACTTTATTAAATATTTCAATTTATTTCCCTTGAATTTATTTGCAGCTTTTCTACTTTTCGTATCTTATATAAATATACGACTCATATCTGCGCACAGGTTTTTTATACCTATGCAGATATTATATCCCTTCAAATTAATTATAATAAATGCATGGATTAGGTACGGTAGATAGCATAAATCGTATGTATAAGCTATTTTGTTATTAGTTTTATAATAATCAATCATGTAATATTTTTCTTGTCATTATGAATTTCTGTACTTTGCTATATCCTATTGTATGTTTTTTTGGGAAATAAATTTCATTTCATTTCAATTACAATTTTAGTTTAAACCATCAGCTTATACTCAAATGATTAAATTATAATGAATGCGACCATAGCCTGATTTAACCACGGATTAATAAATTTTTTGTTCAAACTGCTATTGATAATATGGGTCTTTTTAAAAAGTAACTTATTTTGAAAAGCACATGTTAATTGGAAGATTTTACAAGACTACACTTCTTGGGCCGGTATTACACGATAATTTTCTATTATCATAGTTAATCATATATGAAAAGAGATGTAAATACCAAATCACAAGGTCTATAGAAGATATATCTTATATAGATATATCTTCTATAGACATTGCCAAATCATATTTTCATCTCTTTTTATATGATCAACTATGATGATAGAAATATTACCATGTAATGCCAGCCTGAGTAAGCTCAGAAGCTTGAAGGGACAGAGAAAAAAGCAAGTTGAAGGTCATAACATGAAAACTCTGTGCTTACACGATGAAAGCATCTTTTACGCCAGAATATGAATCGATTTTCCATTTAAAGCAGGCGATGTAGAAGCGTGCAGTTTGGGTTTGAACGAAAAATGTATTCTGAATAACTTAAACGGGGCACAACTATTAGTAAATGCAGCGAGTTCCATGGTCTGAAAGGTTATGCTTCGGTTTTCTCACATCACTAGATTTTCAAGATACTTTATTATTGAATAAACGATTATTCAACAATAATTGTTGAAAAATCGTTCAATATCGTCTACAATATTATAGTTACTTATCCGTCACTGTTCTTGGTCATCGTTAGGGGTTCGATTCCCCTTCCGACTGGTTTGCTATTTTTCTATCATTTCTCAAGTGAACAAGTCATCATAGTAGGTATTAGAAACTATCAAGAATTTATATTCAAAATTGGGCTGAAACTGAAGAAACTTGATGAAAAAAATAAATCTTCAATTAATAGATTCAATAAATTAATGAACATGACAATCATTTTAAAATTCCGTATGTAGATTTGTGTAATGAATGTTGAATGTACTACAAAGCTAGAAATACAATTACACCTAACGCATTAATTCCCGCCAGAAAGTTGTGTCACAATGGTGCATATTCCCTACTTCCTAGATGTCAGGCTGGTAACCCTCATGACTCCTGTTTAATCCAACTATGTCAAGTAGCCTACAGTACGTACCATTAGTGACTGTACTTCAACTAAGTTGATGGAATGATGGTTAATCAAATACCGATGAGCTTTTCAATGGAATAATTTGTCACAAGTCGCAAGCTAATTTATTTAATATTCGGAGAGATTTCTATACCAATAAATAACCACGACTCATCTTTCAAGACAATAAAATTTAATTTAGAAACAAAAAAAGAGTTCAGTTCGGAACATGTACATATGCGGTACAATAACACTGTATACTCTATTTCAACTAGACAATCGAATTCTTTTCCCAAACTTCAAGATTGAGAAAGGAAGAAAGAGTTTCCAGGTTGGAAGTTCAAATCAAATCAAATTTATTTTCCATAAAAACACTTTACAAAACAAAAATCAACTAATAACTCACGGAAAAATAGCACCCACAAAGAAAAATCTGAGCGCGGAGTGCGAGTGGGGTTTTTGGGGGTGTAAGGACTTTCTAAAATCGATGTAGCACAAATAGTATCAAACATAGGAGTGTGGAATTGGTTTCAAATGAAAGAGAAATGAATTTCGCCGAGAGGGATTTTGAAATACGAATGTACGGGTGCTCAATTTATAGTTACAAACTTTTTAAGTAAGAAAAACTTCAAATTCTCGATCCTATGAAAAAATTGCCAAATTTAAAAAAAATTATATCTCAAAAACGGTTGATGATATAGAGTTGCAATTGGTCTTATTCTTTTCCACATTTTATTGTCTACAAGAAAGGTCCTATAACATTTTCTCGTCCGACGCTTGGTTCGGCCGCAATTCACGAAAAAACCATTCCTAGTAGGTAAATTTCACGGTTTTTTCAAGATGGTGGCCGAAGCTCACAGGGGACCCTTGGGGACGTTTAGTATGTTATTCAGCGCCCTTTTCTGATCATATCTGCAAATTTTCAGCTGGGTCCTCCGACTTTCACTTTTTTGCTTAATTTGACTGGACTACTAGGCCTTCAGTGAAAAGCAGTTTAATATTGAAAGATTCAGATTCTACTTGACAAATATCGTATTTTGAATACAAAAATCATTATTCATAATAATTAATATGTATTTTGTTCAGTTTAGAGAATGAATTACAGTTTACAGACAGTGTGTTGTGGAAATTAATAAATGTGCGGTGATTATGATAATGAAAAACCAAGTTACATATTAATTTCAATTGATATAACAAAATGCTATGAAAAAATAGAAATATTTAAAAAAGGGTACTTTGATTTTTATTATTTGAACATTTTGATAAATACATCAGTAGCCCTGAGAAAAAAATAAGTACTGTATTAATTATAATTTTATTCCCTAGTTATAATCAAATTAAATAACAGTCAAAATCAGTCGATTTAATTCTATTTATGTATTGAATTCCAATTATTATTGCGAATAGAGTCCTTTTAAACTAGTCAGTTTTTCATTTACAGATTTACAATGAAATATAATTTATAAACAAAGCTGATATCGTAGCTAATGAGTAATGGTTATTAATCAATTTTATGAATGGCAAGTATTAATCTACAATAGAATGAGGTGTGAAGGAGTTATAACAAAAACTATATAATAGCTTTCTATTCCATTTCTATTTCCCGACTATTCCATTCTAATGGATCGATATCTTCTCTCTTACTGAGACCTACATATTGTATTCATTTATTCAGATACTTATTGACTGAATGAATGGGATTTCCATATTCATGCACAGATGAGCGTGAAGCAGAACAGGACTTGATCCTTGGCTTGCAGTTCAGGGTTTAGGAGAAAGAAACAGTTTCCTTGATCGAGTGACGTCGTTATATCCGAGAAAATGACATGGGAGGAGCAGTGAGAGGGGTAGCGCCGAGTGGAAATTCTGTCAGAGCTAAGAGAGACCGAGCACAGGCAAGCACACCCCATCTCGTTGACACAAGTATCATAGACAAGTGGATGGTTGCCGTTTTAATGAATCTTGTCCAATTAGTTTCGGTTGCCGGCTGTAATTGAAGACCGTAACACAAATTCTGACCAAGCTTGTCGGACACATACGCCTGATTTATTAAAAAATCTCAATTGTTGCTGACGAAGTAAATGAAATTTTTTCACTGTTACAATATTGAGTTTTCATTAACAAGTTAGAAACCATCCATCAGAAAATCCATCCGTCTGTGGATTCAAAACTGTTACAATAAGAAACTTTGATGGAACTTCAAAATTCTTAAAAGCATTCCGAGTCCTTTCTCACACGAAATACGGATAAAACACAACTGATATATAATATAAAACATATACGGATATAATGCAACAGCTTTTCTAGGAATAGAAGAACCCAGTAGAATAGTAAATTTCACCTTGAAAGAAATGAGGTTATCTGTAATCAGTTCCTCTTTTCTACGTTGTATGTGATGGACCTGGGATGTTCAATCCGTAAGATGTTCAATCTTACGCATCACCGCCAAAAACCCTGAAAAAACGCTTTTGTAAGTTTGACTATTCTAAGGCCGGTATTACACGATAATTGTTCTATGGTCAATTATGATACACGATAATAGTTGAAAATTGAACTTTAAACTTCGGGCTATTTAAAATAATTGATAAATATAATGAAAAAATCAAATACCGTTTCTTAAAACTTTCAAGTAATTATACTTTCAAATAGTTCTATGATTAACTATGATAAGAACACTATTATCGTGTAATACCGGGCTTAACCCTGAAGCGTCGATTTTGAGTACAGAGGATACTTTTCAGTATACATGACTATTGATTATGAATCATGGTTTATGATGAGAATCTTATTTTTGGTTGTGGGATTGGCGCAGGATAACAATTCAAACAACACAAATTGCGAGCTATCCAGCACCTAATCAATTATTAACTTCAAAACTGACAATCAATGTAACAACGAATATGATTTACTGAGATGTGAGATACAAAATAGGACAGACCAAGTAGTGGAAGCATGAACCAGTCGAAACCAGTATGGTCATCAGGATTGAAATTTGAAAGAATGAGTCAGTCCAGTCCGAAATGAACAGCACAGGAAATGGCACAAAGAATAGCTCAGGCTAAATTGTAGCTATCCTCTGTTCCTCTCCCTTTCATTCAGTAGATCTTAGCAAAAAGTGTACCAGTAGGTCTATTGATCTCTCAATTCATCTCATAACACATCAATAAGGTTTCATTTATTGGTTGAACCAATCTGTTTTATATATTCTTTCGAGAAAAGGTTTATAGAAGTGAAAAATTCATTAATTCATCAATTAATTTGTTCAAGGTTGAGTAAATTTATGAAGAGATTTGTGAATGAGAAATTCATAAGCACTTTATGATAAGTTAATTCAAGTAAGTGTAATTCAAATCGATTGATTTCTTGGTGAGATAAATTCTTCAGAATCAAAAGAAATGAATGAAAGAAAATTATTAAATTCCCAAGCATTCTTCAAGAAATAAAAATCACTGATCATCAGATAGTTAAACACAGCAAGATAAGAGAATACAGGATATGGTGAGTATGGTCAGGAGTATGGTGAGAGAGTACAGGATAAAAATCCATTATAATTCTATTCTCTCTAGATGTGATATACTATGCATTATACAGTATACAGAATACACCTTTGTTATTAATTGCCTGCAAAAAACGCCTTCTTCAGCATACAAGTACGATGAGCAACATAGACTGACCAGCGATATCTCCTATTTTATTAATAAACTATTCTACTACTTCCAAAGCCGATCTCTTAGCAAACGAATGATGATTGAAAACTACAAAATCAGTCACACCTTGATAACCGTACTTTATTTGTGTATTCAAGCAATGCTTTTTGGCTGGCATGTGGTGTAATAGTTTATTCAAACAGAGATCCCACCTCAACAGGACAGTGATATTGTAAGAATTAGAAAAACATGTTTTTATTTAAAGGTAAGTCCTGTTATGTTACCCTCGACAGCATTCAGTTATTAATAAACAACTAGCAATTCATTAGAACAGTCCATCAAACACGGCATGACACTTGTCATGAATTATCAAACCTATATTTGTTCGTGACCACTCTAGGGTATCAAATTGAGTTACTACTAGCCTACCAAGTACATGGCATCTCATACCACGATTCCTCAATGTACCAACAAGCTACCACGCTCAACTCATCAATTATTCATGATTAATGGGAATTATTAGCATACATGCAAGAGCAATGTTACGTATGTATAGATTTGAAACTGTATCACCACAGTGTTGCCATTGAGTGAAAAACTTTTAATATATTAGTTAGTATCGGTCTATACTTTTGCCAATTCTCATATGATTCACACAAGGAGGTTCGATTTATATGGATGAGTTAAAAGAATGTTATGCTTATGATATGTTATTTTGAGATATTCATTCCACACCAACAATTATTTACCTTTGCCAGATGACAGTGTTAGTTTTCAAACAAACTGTTATGGAGGACTTCAAAACAATGGCCACACTGTGATTACACAGTCTCCTGAGTACAGGATATGTGACACCGTGAAAAGTAGAACAAAAAAAAAAAAAAAACGCTGGAAAATGTTCGGTTTCCCAGAAATCTTCTTTTTTAGATTAAACCTCTTCGAGGTTCAAAGGTAGGCATTATCATAGTTATAATAATCCCCCGTGTTATAAGATGTTGGCTATATTGATCGGAGTAAGCTGAGGCTACTACTATGGCAGGACTATTCTTAAATATTCACACTTAAGTGAATAGTGCAAATAAAGTGGACGAGGGGGCTTGCATGCCTTAACTTCGCCCACTAAGCTTTTGTGAAGTTTTACAAAGTCATTTATCTAGCTATCTATCTAAAAAAATATCAATCGAAACTTGTATACCAAGGTTCCAATTTCAAGGGATTGGACCACCGATCATGAAACTACTGTAATTGAATAATTTTCAACAGAAAATTTAACCAAATTGATAGAGATTCCTGAGATGTTGTGGAGAATAGCTCAATCGAAAAAGTAACTCGCATTATCATTATGATTGAAATGAATTACAACGACTATTTATTATGGATCGTGAAAAGTAGATATTTGTTTGCTGAATGTTTGCTGAATGAAATAACAATAGTGTAATTTATTTGCACTTTTCTTCCATTGCGTTTTCACGAGGAAGTAGTTTAGAATGAGGAGTGAGGAGGATGAGAGTTCCAAGTTGAAATGTGTTACACTGCGAATGTGTTTTGTTGGGTGATCTAGAGTTTTGAGTTCAGCCACTAGCCTTTAGCAGTACAGGTAGGTTGGGGAAAAGTCAGAATGGAGACAACGCAGCGATTAGCAGAATGTAGAGAATGTCGCTTATTTCGTTTGTGCTGCTGCTGGCAGTATAAATATACATTTCTGAGCCGATATGAAATTCCTCGGCGCCAGTCTCTAAGCTGAGTGTGGCAGTGGTGCTCGAGTTGAGGCTTGGGCTTGGTCTCAGCTAGTGAGGGGTCGGTCGGCCACACAACAGTGGGGAAATCGATACGTTCAAAACCATCCTATCCCTTCTCGGCGCGATAAGCAACACAGTCGTCGAGGCTTTTCCGAGTTTTTCCAAAGTCACGATTTTCCAGCCGTGTCCTGCGGTGTAGAAAAGTCATTCTTCTTCCTTGTCCCCCAACCGCAATCACTCTACAAATTAATTAAGGGCTTAACGTGTCTGCGTTGGAGCCATGACACCTTCAAAAAGTTTCCAACGAACCAACTTTGGCCACAACGCTCAACTCAGTTGTCAAGTTTCGGCCTAGTTGTTTCAATTCACATCGACCTTCTCTCGAGGGACGTATCCATATTGAATTATGATCGTTGTTGAGACTTCGTGATACTTTTCACACTCACTCTCTTCGAGAAAAATTTAATGGAACATCAATAGAATTCAAATGAGGCGACGAGCGAATTTCTTCGCTCTTCTTCAAATATCATTTTCTCAAATAAGAATAATTTCTTCAGTTTTGTATCATTTACATAAACTTGGTGATAGCGAAACAAGCGTATAATACAGCTAACTAGACCTTTTTAATAGGATACCTTCAGTTTTTTGTGGTGTCGCCACACCTTTTGGGTGTCGTTTTTCTCTAAAATTATCTTTCTTTTCTATTATGTATTTTGTAGAACACAATTTTTTAAACATACACTGTACATTACATTTCAAGTTGCATGTTATTCTTAATGGTCTATTCGAGCTATAAAAGTAGCAGAACAGAGTTGCTGGCTGTCTTATCTTCTCTGTTGTAAGCGCATCCTCATTAGAGCCAGAGCCTTGGATTTGGAGACCTCTACCCACCACCAACTCCTCGTCCTCCTCCTCGTCCTCCTCCTCCTTCATCATCCGAATTGCGATCTTCCTGTCTCCTCCGGTAACAAGATGCTCTACTCCCCTCCCCCCTTCACCAACGACTCCTGTCATCCCACAATAGACGAGTAGGAAGTTGCAAGTACACACACGCAAATATAGCCTAAATCATAGGCCAAGCTAGTAATTCGAGACCTTTTTCGCAAGATAAGACTGAACTATTTAGAGTTGATGGTCTATTGCCGCTGATGTTCACATGGTATAATCAAATTTTTCAATATTTTCCCCTTTACAGGATGTTTAAAAAAGATTTTCATTCATTCGTTTCGTTAGATTTGAGAATTTTCTCTTTCATTGTTTAACAAAATTATTCACTATTAACTGTAGAAATATTCTAATTTTTTCTTATTCATTATTCTTTAAATACAGACATGGGCAGAACTATATTATTCAAATGAATAAATAAACCCTTAATTTGGATTTTCACTGATTGTATTGCATAATACGATTTATTCAACATGTAAAGTAGGATTCGATGAACGATGAATGATAGACAAATCAAAAGCAAGTTTAGATTACGTTTTGTTGAACCCAATTCAAACGTCGATTTTTCAAATCGCCCTGGTCATTAAGGGTCCATTTTCGGTTCATCTCTAGATTAATACACTCATCTACAAAACTGGTTCGAGTGTTAAGTAATAATTGTCACTGCAGCCCACTCTCAGAGGCAGGAATTTATTATTGTTAATCAAATTGACAATGTTGTTTTAGGGTGATACGCACATGTGCTCTAAGCATGTGCGACATGTGCGTGTATAATGAGAAAAGTGATGATTACAGACGATTGATTTTCAGGCAGTCGGACCGACGACTTGCTATTCAACAGGGATCTAACCTCAGGGACAGAGCATCTGACACACTCTGACTTTCATTATCAGACCTACCCTTTATCGCTCCAGCTCCAGGCGATAAAGCCACTATACAGCCACTGCCTGCACTGATTTTCTATAAATACATAGAGTTCACCAATTCCGTTCTTCTTTTCTGTTCCTTTATAACTGAAACCAAACTTGAAATTCTAGGACTTCAGATCGCATTCAATTCGGATCTTCTGTGTTTCAATTTTGTGTTTTCATCTCTTACTTTCTAATTTTAGATTTCACATAACACTCAATGTTTGTGTTCATTATTTTTCCTTGAATAAATAAATAATCATACGAATACATCACTCAGTACTTTACATTCAAATAGACGAATAATTTGAAGCACTATCATTTGTTCATATGTTTAAAAAGCACTGAACAATTCATAATGTTTAAAAAGAGAGGCATGTCGTCAGTAAGAGCACAAGGATTAGTAGAAACTGATTGGTGGCCATCATAGAAACTGATGAATGAATCGATTAGCGTGACATGATAGTGGACCAGGAGCAGGACAGTGCCTTCAAATCAAAAGGTTTCCTGCCGTTTTGATCGGTTTCAGCGACAGGATATCCGGCGGCTAATGTCCAAGCGATCTAGTGAGCATCCTACCTACCTTAACGCGACCTTGCTGATTACATTGTTATGGAGAGAATTGAAAAGCAAGCAGAGTATAGGAATGAGTTACGCCTTCAAATTGGTCGTTCTTCAGCACTTTTGACACTTTCAAATAATCTCTTATTATGAAGTAAAATAAGCTCACTTAAGAATCAATTGATTGAAGTTACAAAGCAATGACACATGGATTGAACACTGCACTCAAACGCTGAATAAATGAGAGAACGAGTAGGATCCTAGTACCATACTCAACAAGTACTCAGTACACAAGTGCTTTATTCAACCAATTAACTCCAAAAACTAATTCTCTCTTTAATTCATTCTCATTACTAGAGCGATTAAATTAAGAAATGTGCACCGTTTCAAGTTGAATCCGAGATCATTCAACATCTATGGTGAGTTTTATTTGGAAAGAAATTGATCAAAATTGTGAAATCATTAGGTAAAGTGCACCATTATACCGAATAATATGTATATAAGGTAGAATATGTAAATCTTTCACAATAAATTTAGCGTTAAATTCATATTTTTAAATTGAATTTCAATGTATGTGACAAGTGTTCAGCTTTTTTATCTAAAAAGTTAATTTTCTTCAACAATTGATGTAGAAAACTTTCAAAGCTCCAATATTCGATTACAGAGCTGTTCAATTGTAATGCTAACATGAGAAGTTACTTAGTAACATCGATTTAAGACTCCCTATGAAAAACGAAATTCAGTTCAACTCTTTTGCAATGAAGTTTAAAGAACAGTTAGTTGATAGCAAACACTTGAAACTATAGTCTGTCCTAGCAAAGAAGACATTCTGGCAAGATGGGAAAATTACTCCAGCTCTATCAATATTATTTCAAAAATCAAAAATTCGGTTCTAAATTGAAGATTGGAATGTTTTCTACAATTTGAGACAAAATTAATAATTTTTCAAATAATATTGACCGAGGAGGAGTCATTTTTCTATCTTGCCAGAATGTATTCTCGCTTGCACAGACTAGTAGCAGCTAGATTAAAGGAAGTTGCAGAGTAGCCAGGCGGCTAAACGTCGCTCACCAATTTATTCGAGTAATTGAACGTTAGAATAGGAGAACGTGCATCTTGCTATAGTTTAATGTGAAATGTTTTCCTGTCGCTGAATTGGGACGACCTTTTTCCATTTCTACCCGGTAATTTGTTGATCTAATATTGATGCGAGGCGAGCGCCACCACTCAACACGTTCTCATATGACTCAACGCGCTTCTACAATTTAAACGAATCGAGGTGAGCGTTCAAATTGTACTCGTCCGCTAAAAAACTTTGAACTGTGAGTGTCCTTAAAATTCATCTAAAACTTTTTTCGTAATTCATATTAAATTTGATACAGTTATCTAGCTCAAATTGATTAATAATGATGCTTTTATCTAAAATTCAATGATAAAGACATCATGATGTATCATATAGCCTACTGTAGTATATTCATAATAATTATATGTATACAAATAACTAGTATAATGTGTATATAATATAGTATAGGCCTAATATAGACATCACAAAGACTGAATTCAAAAAAATCCTGATTCCAACACTAGAATAATAGAAAAATTCAAGAGACACTACTAGATGAATATCATTGAAAATCCACTTCAAGACATTGGTCAGTAGTACTTTGAGGTTGGATTTGCAATGATGACAGAAGGGCCAAGTAAATCGAGTCCTACACGGAACGCCCAAACGTGCCGAAGCAGACCTAGATGATAGGGCGGTTGAAGAGGTGCGAACGTATAAATCAGAAGAGTTTGGAGAGTGGGAAGAGTGTTGGGAAAGGAGGAAGGTAAAACTGAAAACGTGGGTGGGGGTAGCCTATGCAAAGAGAGACGGAAGTAAGAGACGCTCACTGATATTGACAAAGCGTCGCGAGGCGTCGAAGCGTCTATTTCCAGAGCGACAGACGCGTGTCGCTGTGACGTCAGAGGGCGACCAACCGACGACTGATGAGTCCAACTTCAAAGCACAGAATCACTAAACGATCCAACTTCGATTCAAGCAATCATTCGCCTACCCTACACGGTTTCAATCAACTCATGGGAGCTTACAACAAATCTATTGTCTTAAAAGCACTATGTTCAATGAATTCATTGAATCCTTTCCATTTCTAAACAACGAAGTTCACTTAATCGAATTGATTTTCAATCTCAAGAGAATCAATACGATTTTCCAGAATAATAATTGAAATACTAGGTGAAATAAGTTTTTTATCGCCAGGGGTTCCTTTGAAATAACACGCAGGCCTACTCACGTAACAAAACAGGGTACCAACCAAAATTCAAGGGTTGAACAGTTCCAGCAAGTGCTTAATACTAGCGTTAGTACAGTTTCCATACCTATAAGCTCCAATCTTCTAAGCTTGAAAACGGCTGTTTATTATTATCATGAATAGCAACTAATAAAACTTTAGATTTGAATTTAGATTTTAGGTTTTAGATTTGAATCAACCATGTATTCGACACTACAGATCACCTCAAGCGAGAGATCAATTGCGACAGAGAGAGTTGTAAACAAAAGATATCAACAGATGCTTACTGGAACTTAAGTTCAAACTTTTCTCAGGGGGTTCTCGAAACATATTATGCAACATATTTGTCTCTACGTTTGGACAAGAAAACAACACTGTGATCCAATCGACACTTCTATAAAGCAGTGAAACATAATAGCCCAGGCAAATTAGACTAAAAAAAGGGCCTAGCACCTAAAAAATGATGGATGGCTGGAAATGATCTTAAACCACTGTGGACATCCCAAATAAGTTTGATATGAGTTTGCGACGCTTTCTGAGTGGCGCGTAATACAGGGTGCCCGAAAAACCACGGAAAATTCGTTCATTTTCTAGTTTTTTGCAACTCACGTCAAAACCAAGCATCGGACAGAAAAATTTTCAATTACAATGTTTTAGTAAATAAAATTCTTGAGCGATTGATATCAAATCCAACTCTCTGTGATAAGCGACGACCGAGTTAAGAATTTTTTAAATGCTGTATTTTTTTAGAAAAATTGAAATTTGACAAATTTGATAAAAAATCACTTTTTCTATTTTCCCTACTATCACTATATTCAAAATTTGATTCTAAATGAAGTTATATTAAAGTTATCAACGCGTTTCTTAATCTTGAATAATAGATAATTTAATTCTGCACAATTTGAGAACAAAAATGCATTAATAACTCCAAAATGTCCCACTTTGGAATCAAATTTTGAATATAGTGATAGTAGGGAAAATTGAAAAAGTGTTTTTTTTGTTTTTCAATTGTGAATAAATCCAACCTTATCAGCTTGAATTCATGATTTCTACATATCAAATGCTGGAGGAGCTCATGCTCTACAATTTAAGCCCAAATACAAATTTTTACTATCAATGGCTTCCAAGATAGACACATTTCAACACAAATAGTAGTCTTTTTCCCGGTATATGTGAATGAACTCAAAGTACTCAAGGTCGTAAAATTCTTCAATTTTTATCTAATTTAACAAATAATATATGCATTTGAACCGCCTTGATGAGCTGGAAACAATGAGCTATAATTTTTTAGGATCTATTGAGTTTTACGAATGTTACGGGTGTCCTTAATTTATTATCCTTAAAGAGTCCTTCTAACTGGAAATAGCCTGAATTGAGGACGGTATGGTGGGTATTATATTGAAATATGATCTGATGAAAAATATTCTGGTAGAAAACTCCAATACAAGGATATAGAGATTTATTTTGGTCATTATTGTTGAAAATATTGTATTTTTTGTTGTACAAGGAAATATGTTGAGAGCTCTAGCACAAAAAATATACAAGATAGAAAGTTCTATTTGGTCTTAAATTGTACAGGATAAAATTATCCCCAGAGGGATTTTGAATTTCACATTTCTAATGAAACGTACAGAAGATATAAGCAATCAAAAATTGAAAATTGTCAAATTTCAATTTCTCTCGAACGAATTTTCCGTGGTTTTTCGGGCACCCTGTATTACGCGCCACTCAGAAAGCGTCGCAAACACATATCAAACTTATTCGAGATGTCCACAGTGGTTTAAGATCATTTCCAGCCATCCATCATTTTTTAGGTGCTAGAAGTCTAATTTGCCTGGGCTATAAATGATGGGAATTAAATCATTTCTACTGTTGGCTGCACACAGTGAACGATTTTCACACCTGAATATTGATCGAAACAAATGTGGCGGAAGAAACGAAAGATGTTCTATTAGAAGTTTTACCAATACCAATGACAAGCGAGTAAGTTCTATTACCAAAAAAAAAAATATCAATGTCAAAGAGGAAATAGACAAAAAATTTCCAAAGCAAAGATTAGATATCTGGAATTTTTAATTTGCATTCCATGAACAACTTTTTCTATTCAAACACTTATATGAGTCTTCATATTCAATATAGTTTTTGAGTGAAAGTTAAATACTATATCTAAAGTCTTATACTGAAAGAACTATAACTATGGTTTTCCATCAAGTGAAAATTAGGTTATATGCTGGCGAAGTGGAACAACCCTCGGGTCCCCCCACTACTGAAAGCCATATGCTATATAAATGGATACTTCAAGAATTATGTTACATGTTACAGGGAAATAGGTTTGTCAGACTGTTCTTTTGAAGCACCAACAAACTTATACTTGAAATTGGAGGCAAGTAATAGAAAAAGGAAATTATTAGTAAAAGGGAAGTTCTTAAACCTACAAAACCTACTTTGGAATCAAAGTAGATGAGAAATGCAATCTGAGGGGTTCAAGTTAGCATTTGAAAGCACAATAGTTGATAATAATATTGAAGATTCATACATGAAAATCATGTTATAATTCGTAATGCTACGAAGATATTTTGAGACGATGAGTAAGGCAAAATCTTCCAAAAAGGTGTATCAGCATATAACAACAAATAACTATAACGAAGAAATAGTACATAATTAAACTGCTTATTTGTGAGACGCGTGATAATTGACTACCAACTAAAATGATACTCCTTCCTACTAGTAGCCTAATACATTCTAGGAGTGATAAAATAAAGAAATAATTTTTCCTGCAGCTCATCCACACAGCTTGGAAAGTAGCCAAGACCGGCCGTTCTGGAGCACTTCCATGCTCGGGCTTAGTGCTACTTTGTTGGCGGTGGCAACTGGGAAATGGTATTAGACTTTTCCATCTCTGAACAGCCACCTCAAGCTTATTTATTCGAGAGGGCTTTCTGATGCTCTGATGCCGGAGGCGTTCGCTCCGTGTTCCTCATTAATCATATTTTCTTTCCCAACACGCACACACGCGTGCACCTACGATTAATCATTCAGTTTCCGTGACGGTAATCGTTGTCCGGAAAAGAAACGTCGCACAAAAACCACAAAGACTTCAATATGACCTGCGAAATATACAGCAATAAATGTTTTCAAGGGTAGATTTATTGGTGATTCTCGTTCATGAGATCTAACAAAAAAAAATCGCTCCGGCAGCTGGCGGTCGGAAAGAGTGCATTTCAAATGCAATTCTATGATAGCTCAAATCATATGACTTATAATGAGCTATTCAGGGTATCAATTCAAAAGTGCCAATCTCGAAAAACCCATGAACACATAATTTTTGGAAAATTATTCGCCATTTTCTCCGCCATTTTTGATTGATTTTTTTTGTTGATGGCTCAAATTGTAGGGCATAATAGGGGTATTATACACACCAATTTTCAAAACGATCAAGTTATTAGTCGATTTGTAGTTATTTTTCTAAACTTTCATCCCCTAATTTCAACCCCTACCCGTGAACCAATTTGGCTGGTTAACGAACTTGACCGAGATATTACTACTAGTGATTTTTGTGCAAAATTTGGTCGCTCTCCGACAAGCCCTTCGGGAGTTATCGTGTTCACAAGAATCTGTACATATATAAATATATATATATATATATATATATATATATATATATATATATTAATATAAATATATATATAGAGATATATGAATTTGAACGGACATCAAATTCGTGTTATAGGGGCTCAGAAACGTGTAAAAAATATATCACATCATAAATTTTCGATTGTCAGGGCAAGACCAATAGTGCATTTTTTCGAATGAAATGCACTAAAAAATACATGGCTAATGTAATTCAATTCAATGAAAGTTATTCTTTTCTCTATCGATACACGAATTTTCGTAGATTGAAACAGACTGAAGAGGATTACTAATGAAGATAGTGATGAAAAAGTAAATTTAGTTCCATGAAAATTATTCCGTTCTACAAAGGAGACCCGAATTTTCGTCGAGCTACATGCTCTACTGCTGCTTAGGAGCCACTAATCCTACATAAACTAGTAGTTCTGTGAACAGTAGACCTCACGAAGTCACCCATGGATGGGGCATTATTCATGAAGGGAATACTTAGTTATGTTGACTTTCAAGTTTCATTAATTGCATGCGTCATTGAATGCAATAAATTAATAATAAACTCGACAGCTGGTTCATCATGAATAATTCTTTAGTGTGAATTTTCCTATGTTCAGAAGTATAAGTATATAGTAATATTTTAGCATGGAGGTAATTCCTTTCCCTTTCATATTATCCTTAAAATGCAATATTTCATGAAATCTTACATATACATCGACGCGCAAATTCAAGAGGAACACTCCTGTCAAATTTCATCAGAATCTATTGCCGCGTATTGTCTTAAATGCGGAACAAACATACATACATACATACAAACATAAAGAGAAATGCAAAATCGTCGTCTTGAATCTAGACCTCACTAACGTTCGGTCAATTATGCCAGTCAACTTCTAGCTAAAACAAAGATTGAGTGTTAAACAAGCCACATAGTTTACTGTACTTTCAACCACCACAATGTAATTTGTAATAAAATAAATTTGTATAATTAATTTGACAATAATTCTCATCCACAATAAAACAATCGGCACCGTATTCTAACAGAAAATACCGACCGAAACAGTGGGAGATATTAGGAGGACTGAGCAAACTTTTAATAGAACAAATACATTATACAATACATTATACATTGTATTAGATTATACAATAAGCTCAAATTTTTATACAATAAGCTCATCTGTACAGACTCTGGAACACGAAGTGATAATTGGGAGTTTATTACATTACAGGGAAATATATACAAAGAAATATATACATTATTATACTCTCAGTCAAATATATATTCCAAGAAGTGATAGTGGATATGAATAGATTTTTTACCAATTTATATTATGTTGTAATTTTGTTATTGACGTGGTTGAATGGTCATTAGTTAATTGTTATTGGTCGTGGTTGAGTGGACATTACAGTACAAACTTCGCCACATCATTGAAATGAAGGAGACATTTTTTTCCTGTATTGGAGTTGTTAATTCTCATGACATATTGAATTAAATTTTCAATTAAATCTTTTTAATTAGATAATACATAAAAAATGAGTACTGAACAGGAATTTTGATAGAAAGACTCCATTCAAGTAGAGTAGTACGTAGTGAGCTCCTTCAACGGACAGCTGCTATAATGACTCAACAGTCGTGTTGTACTGGTTGCGTTCACCAGCGCAAGGCATCCAAGTCTATACAGCGACCAGCTATTGGAACTCATTTTTGCTACGTGTAAAGGTATGTTGTTACTGGTGCGATGATCGTTGATATATAATCTATGGAGCTACGAGGTAATAGCTAATAGTTCTTACTGCAATTCAAAAAACAAGAGTTGCGATTAGCTGATCGACTACAACGATTATAGTTCATGATCAACGATAATCGCACCAGTAACAACATAGCCTACCTTGAAGATAGTCGTTTCATATTGATTTTGATTAAAATGGCGTTCACTCAAAATAAAACATCAAATTGATTTATAATGTACTCTTCCTATCCAAGTAAATAACATTCAGTGATTTGATTCCAAATACACATAATTATTATATCACAGATAGTTCTAAGCTGCAGTATAACTACCAAAGTACAGTACATCAGACATTTCTTAGTTGATTAGGGAATAAAAATAAATTTGAAAAACTGATTGAAATAGAACTGAGAATTTTTTCAATACAATCTTATATTTTTCTTCAATGATTGAGAATTGATATTTTGTAATAAAATGGAAATATAATTTTAGAGGGTATAGAGAACCCAAATCAGTCACAAGTTTTGTTATTGACTGGGAAGAAAGAGCTCTGTGCCAATTGGCTTCGAAAGTGCAGCTTGTTAGATAATAAAAAAGTCTCTTTCAACGAGTTTCAGTCCCTCCCACTATTATCAAATAGAATAATCACGACAGAGCATAAAGAGATTAAGAAAGTTCACTGATGAAATTCCCCTTTTTTCCAACAAAGTCCCCCTATCAATTATGAAGCAGCAAGGAATAATCGATGGCTCATCATCATTTGTGAAATTTAAATGACGTTTGAGGAGTGATTATGATCCTAATGGAGTTGGAAAAGATAGAATGGAGCAGGAAAATGTTTGAATAATACTCTTTTTACAGTCCCTTACTTATTAGCCGATCGTGCTGCAAAATGTTTTAAATGATTGATGAAAGGTCTGGAACTAATTGGAGTTTATTAACTCCGTTAATCTGGAGTTGAGTCTGAGGAATAAGATTCCAATAATTTATGAATACTTGAATGTTTCTATCCATTCTAATGTAAATATATTTAATTGAATCAAGGATGGAAGCTTCAGTTTCAAAGGGGTTTTCATCATATATGAAAAATAAAACTGAGAAATAAAGCATGTTCCATTCTTTTTTCAACCAACAAGCCAAGACATTACTTACAAATGTGAACTTTATCTCGACTTTTAAAAAATATAAAAAAATGCTAGATTATGCCCAATGCCATATGCAATGCCAGAGAGCAGAAAATGGTTCAATTTTCCCAATTCATTCACTAGGAAAAAATATGAATTCTATGATATTTGAACAAGAAAATATAAAAAATTCCAGTTGAATAATATGTAAGTTTTGAAAACTTTATTTGAGTACTGTAGTTGGGCCAAGTACTTCAGATTTTCTAAGCCGCAATGTTTTCTCATTATTCCTTGTTGAATGAAAATTTTATAGCAGTGACACAAATTAGGACATAAAGAGGAGGAGAAAAACAATGCTGAGGAGGATTAAAACTAGATATGTGAAACGGGAAGCCTCAGCTCATATTACAAGACCAGACCGCACCCTATTCTGGGAATCCTTTCCTCGTTGAAAACAAACTAGAATGTGTAGAGGGGGGCAAAGAATAATGAAGAAGCCTGAGGGCGCCGAAAAAGGTCGATAAGGCAGTCTCGAACACACACAGCAAAAATATGTGGCCAAAGCCCAACTTACTTTCCGCTGAATATTCAATGATAACATCAATTGCAAAAAATTAGCATCATTGGCAGCCCTTAATACATAGTCCAGGCAACGAAGACTTTTGAGAGGAAAAAATTCATGTAGAGACCAAAATTGGTAGAGTTGTGGGGGAAGGGTGCAAGAACAACATACTGAAAGTCCTGGCCGGTGGGGGGAGAGCTAACGGTGTGGGGGGGTCTAAAGGACCCATTTTTAGGTTTTTTGCTTATAACTCGAAAACTATGGACTGTAGCGAAAATATTGTTATTACAAAATTAAAGTGGCTCGTTGGAGGAGTGATAAAGCGCCGGTCTGATAACCAGGTGGACCCTGGTTCAAGTCCCAAGCGGGGAAACAAGTTTTGACCACAGCACAATCACATAAATACGGCCACCCCGTCTTTCGGAGGAGACGATAAGCCGTCGGTCCCGACTACCTAAAAAGTAGTCGTCATCTATCATCCATTCCATTACCCACGCACAAGCCTATGAGCTCATGTGGGCTTCACCCTCATAAAAAAATAAACAAAGTACATAAAATTCTCTACAAAAAAGGTATTTGCATACTTGAATGCCGTTAGCTCCCCCCCCCCCACCGGTCAGG
Source organism: Sogatella furcifera (assembly GCA_017141385.1). NCBI lineage: Eukaryota > Metazoa > Arthropoda > Insecta > Hemiptera > Delphacidae > Sogatella > Sogatella furcifera. The sequence goes on from CM029550.1 coordinate 32,793,309, forward strand.
ACTTTTAGTTTGTTGTTCAGGGACCCTTCCCCCACAACTCTACCAATTTTGGCTTCTACATGAATTTTTTCCCCTATTTGCCATTTTTTGGCCTTCGTTGCCTGGACTAACATTGCCCCTACTACATTGATTGATTATTACAGAGTCTCGTTATATTTGTCAGTACGCCTTGAATCATAACGTACCTCACTACATACTTAATAACATATCTCAAAATTGTAACAAGATTCGAAAATTAGTGTTCTAGTTGCTTCAAAATGCTGGAACTGAATTGTTATTTTTACACTCGCCTATTATGTGATTAAAGAAATGAGAAGTATTATGTGATATATGTGATTTTGAGTTTTGATATTCAATATGGATACCTATACCTACCTATTATGTCATTTTCGCTTCTACACAGAAAAAAAAATTCGCTCCGGCAGCTGGCGGTCGGAAAGAGTGCATTTCAAATAGACCAGGGGCTGGAGGTAGTTGAGTATGCAAAATATGAGGACCGCACTTTCTCAAGGGTTTCCTGCTCAGAAAAGCATGCCGATTATGAATCCGGATGTTGCCAGGCGCTATTTTGGTGCAACAACCCCCCACAGCCCATTGTTGTTCACCCCCTATTATCTATAGTAATCGCTCCGGAAAATTAAAATTCTAGGTCCTAGAAGGTGAATGAAGACCGGGAAATGATCTCGACTCACTCTGGGCACTACAAGTAAGACTTATATGCGAATTTGACGGATCCTGAGTACCATTTTATACAGGGTTCCCGGAACGTTGCGAAATTTTGGTTCCTTTTTTAGTTTTTTACAATTTACTTTAGAAGGAAACATTCTTAGGTGAAAAATAATCATACTATTGTTTTGGGAATAAAATTCACAAGAGAATAGTATCCATCTCATTTTTCTACGATCAATGAGTACCGAGCTATGAATTTTCAAAAATTTGTAAGTTTTCTGTACTAGGTATATAGTTAAGGCAAATTCGACTTTTGCCTACAAAAAAAATTAACGTAAGGCTGGAAATCGTCTCAATCTACTTTGGGCATCCCAAATAAGTCCAATATAAGTTTGCGATGGATTCTGAGGTGTGCATAATACTGGGTGACAAGAGAACAACTTAATTTTGGTTCTGTTTTTAGTTTTTTGCAATTCACGGAAAAACAAAGCATCAGATAGAGAATAGATTTCTTATACTTATCCTAGCCAATAACATTTCCAATAGATTTGTGTCAAATTCAACCCTTCATCTTGAACAAGGGCCGAGATTTGATTTAAATAGTGGTATTTTTTAGATCATTTTGGTTAGGCATTTTGGTCTAAAATGCAATCCTATGATGGCTCAAATCATATGATTTATAATGATCTATTCAGATTATGAATTCAAATGCGCCGTTTTCGAAAAACCCATGAAAAACAATTTTTGGCATTGTGTTATTCGCCATTTTCTCCGCCATTTTTGATTGGATTTTTTTCGTTGATGGCTCAAATTTTAGGGCATAATAAGGGTATTATACACACCAATTTTCAAAACGATCAAGTCATTGGTCGATTTGTAGTGATTTTTCTAAATTTTCATCCCCTAATTTCACCCCATTCCCTTGGACCAATTTGGCTGGTTAACGAACTTGACCGAGATATTAGCACTAATTAGAAATCCTTACACCCCCAAAAACCCCAAAAATTGCATATTTTAACACAAAAAACTTACTAAAAAAATTGGGATTCGCTTATACTTCTTGAATACTGTTCCTGAGACCCTAGGCTGTCATTAGCAATGTTCATCCGACCAAAAGTATCGTAGGATTCTTGGGGGGTGGGTCAAAAGCATCCCCTATATTTTAAAATACATATATTTATTCATAACTTTTGAACGGTACGTCGGATTTTATCGTGTAGTAGCTCATCGTTTTCAGCTCATTGTGGCGGTATAAATTCATATATTATATGTCAAATTTGACGAAAAAATTCAAATTTTACGTTATAATGGTACTGTGTGCAATAATACCTCCTCGTTGAAAACACACTTTTTTTACATTCAAGTGACTCCCAATCGGGAACCTCTGGGCGCAAAAATCTGAAACTTATAATGAAATGTAGAGGAAATTTTCCTCTTTCAGATGGTTGGTATCGGAATTCCAGGACTCATCACTTGAAACCGGTATAAACGAGGAAAAGCCATTGAATGTGTATTACATGCTTGGAGCGCCTCAGTGAGCTGAAGGAGACGACAAATTATTTTAAAAATGGATCTAGCTTGTTCAAGATGAAATCCGACGTACCGTTCAAAAGTTATGAATAAATATATATATTTTAAAATATAGGGGATGCTTTTGACCCACCCCCCAAGAATCCTACGATACTTTTGGTCGGATGAACATTGCTAATGACAGCCTAGGGTCTCAGGAACAGTATTCAAGAAGTATAAGCGAATCCCAATTTTTTTAGTAAGTTTTTTGTGTTAAAATATGCAATTTTTGGGGTTTTTGGGGGTGTAAGGTTTTTCTAAAATCGATGTAGCACAAAAAGTATCAAACATAGGAGTATGGAATTGGTCTTAAATGAAAGAGAAATGAATTTCGCCGAGAGGGATTTTGAAATACGAATGTACGGGTGCTCAATTTATAGTTACAAATTTTTTAAGTAAGAAAAACTTCAAATTCTCGATCCTATGAAAAAATTGCCAAGTTTTTAAAAAATTATATCTCAAAAACGGTTGATGATACAGAGTTGCAATTGGTCTTATTCTTTTTCAAATTTTATTGTCTACAAAAAAGGTTCTATAAAATTTTCTCGTCCGACGCTTGGTTCGGCCACAATTCACGAAAAAACAATTCCTAGAAGGTAAATTTTATGGTTTTTTCAAGATGGCGGCCGAAACTCACAGGGGATCCTTGGGGACTTTTAGTATGTTATTTAGCGCCCTTTTCTGATCATATTTGCAAGTTTTCAGCTGGGTCCTCCGACTTTCACTTTTTTTGCTTAATTTGACTAGACTAATAATAGATGCCGGAGTATATATAGATATATTGTTGCTGAGAGCTTATCCTTTTTTCGCCTGAAAAAGGATGAAGGAGTCGGTCAATTTCATTGTCCAACGAACTTGATCTGTATAAAAGTATGAAGAATATATGTTATGAATTTGAAGTTGATTAATTAAGGCGTTCAAAAGTAATTGTCGAATATACAAACAGACAAACAAACGAACAGACGGACAACGACTTCGGGCTTGAGTCAAAAGAAGGAACTCGCTTACGTTCGTTCGTTCAATTATGCTTGAAGAACTGAATGGATGAATGAATTTCACAAAATTCGACAAAAATACCAAATGTTTTATCTTACCATTATTATTATTATCGACATAAATGAGGGAAAGACAGGCATCATGCTTACCTGGAAGAAAGAAAAACGAAAAATTAGTATTATATGTATTGCTTGAAAATACATTCCATGAAAACGGAGAGCCATGAATAAATCTATTGCATTGCGATAATCATTTGATTTTATCCCACATAATATAACTATTTTCACTACATACAATTTACTTTATTGTTAAGTTATATTTTTTATGAGATGAAATAATATTTTTATTGAATATAAGTTTTTTCTTGTGGGAATGAGTAACTGTAATTCATTGATAAGTAGTAGGTTTGAGCTAAATACTCAGTTATTCAAGTGCTCTACAAAGTCACTATTGAAAAAAGCAATGTCAAGTGACCAATTCTAGATAAGAATAGAATTATTACAGGTTTTGCTGAAATAGTCAACCTACAATGAATAAACCTAAATTTTCACTCAGCACCATTGGACAGAACATTTAAAAATGGTGCGTTAAATGGGAGAGCAGTGAAAGAAAAGGATTGCAAATAAATTTGAAAAGACAAGAAACGATTGCGAAATTGTCTAATAGGCCAATTTAATGATTATTAGTTCAAATAATTTGATTTTAAGAATAAAATTATGAGGGAAAGAAAAAACTTGATAAAAAAGTAAACTTTAGTCAACTACTATAATTTATTGAATGAAAAGACAAGATATTGTCGAGCCACAGATTTATTAAAAAACGAGTCACCAATTTCGGTCGCTTCAACATTATCAATCTCAGGAGAACTAAAGCCATTTGAGTAAAAACATAGAAAAATAGACATCTCTCTATACTAAGATCCTCTTTGGTAAATAGCAGCAGTATTTTATACTATGGTCGAGCACTGTTATTTGTAGTTGCGTACACCAATCAAGTTGAACGTCTGCCATTGGCTTGGACAAGCTCCTCCCCAATAATTGTAGCCGCTAATTGGGAAGGAGCTTCTCTCAGCCAATGGCATACGTTCATTCTTGATTGGTTCACGTAACTACCAATAACAAAGCACGTCCGTTAGTATCAATTCTACTGCTCTTTATTTTGAGTTGAAGTTTACTAGATATTGAAAATGTAGTAGCAACCGAGACCGGTATATCTTTTTTTTTAATAAATCTGAGGTTCAACGATATATTGTTCTTTCATTCAATATGGATTACTCCTACAATATCAACTTCACAACAATATAACTTACACTAAACTACGACGACTTCAAAAGATTATAATTGAGACACATTCAAAACTCTCATAATATTATTAAGAATTCACCAGGTTAAATGTAACAATAGCTAGCAGTATTTCTCAGCTTGGTAATTGATATATTCAAATAATTCAAAAATTTTCATTACACCATGGTAATTTTTTGAGAGTTCAATAATGAATCTGTAATATACTGAAACTGTATTTATTCTAGTTAAACGTGACTTACACAGATAGTTGGAAAGTTACAGCTTTTTTCAGATAAATCATAATCATTAATGAAATATTGTTATAAAAGTACAGAACTGTATTTTAAGCATAAAACCAATATGGATTGACAAGAAATTGTGAGTATTTATAGAGCCTTCAATATGGTAATATTTAGAGATGAACACTGGATTATAATGAGTCGAAATTGAATATAATATAGGAACCACTCATATTTGACAATATATTGTACAGGATTGCGAGCGACGAAACATTGAGGTGAATGAATAAGACACAGAATCTTTACAAATCAAAAGAGGGAAGTTTGATTATCGATTTGAAGGTGAAAGAAAATACAACCTGAAACAATAAGATCATGTGCAAAGAATTATCAAGAGAATTGAATTTAGAGAATTCTAAATCTCATATCTCATAAACAATATATTAATAATTATAACAATCTCATAAACGATAAACGGTATTTCTGCATGCGGGCACAACCATATTCGATGATTTTGTTCTCAAGTTTCTAAGCATAACAAACATCATTCAAGTAGGTATATGTATATCAAACATGCACTTGGGAAATATGTCATCAATATGACATATTTACAAAAAATACATAAGTTTCAAATTATACGAATACTCTCGTTGCATAGCAACAATATTGTTACTTGGCTGCATGAGAGTACTTGGTCAAAACTAGCAGTCCATTATTGAGCGTTCCAATTACGATCAATTAATGGGATAGAATGGTTCACACAAATGTCGTTTTATCATCACGCTAACAAACGCTAACACCTATGTGGAAAGCCCGCATTGATAATGATCCCTTTTGACATTCAACAAGGTAATAAAGGTCAGAATACATTCAGCGTTGTTGGGTAAATTACATTATTTGTTTTCAATAGCGTTATTGGCTTAATGGGTCCCTATCACTTTCAAGTGACATGGGAGCAAAACCACAAATGGGAGAATTTTAGAATCGATCGAGGATTGAACACAACATTACAGCATTTTATTAAAAGAGAAATGGCAGTACAGCTCGAGAGTCAGAAGGTAGCTAGAACAGGAATGTTACAACTGCCACAGAGTCAGAAAGTGATGGATGTCTTTCCCATTTCTCAACTACGAGTAGTATGTAGCCTATGGTCTGGTTTCTCAGGAGTTGGAAATACGTTCTTCTTTTCACCACGAATGTACTAATCTATTTAAGCTTTCAACATTGTTTGGGTTACATTCTCTTTTTAGTATAGAGTTACATTCTTATGCTATATAGTCTTTACCATGTTGACATGGATTCCTCTCGACTTGAATCTCTTATAAAATTTAGTTACATAGTGAAATTCGTTTAGAGAAAGACAGATAATAGTAGCAATTAATGATCCAGGGAAAAATGTATCTGCCTATTTGAGATGCATCGATTAAACCATTAGATTCATGTAAACTTATTGAGGAAGCCCCGTTTTTGACAAATCAAATGTATGCTAGTTTTCACCACTTTTTAATTTGATTTCAATACTTGGAAATTAAAAATGAATGAATTACATCCACTTGGTATGGTTAGTCAATAACTGAAGTATTTATAGTTGATATAAATCTGGAACTATAGTAGTAATAGAATCCATTAAATGGATTCAGTCACAACAATCAAAAACTTAATTTCATATTCAAAGATGCATTTTATAGAATTGGAATTATAAAAATATTGTTACAAGGAAATTTTTCAAGTATATAACAAACAGCAATCAAGTACAAATAATTTCATAGATGCCTAATTATAACGAATACGAACAACTAGTGCAATTACGCAATGTGAGATTGGCATGGTTTCCAAATAGTTGAATAGGATATGGGAAGTAGTCTGTTTGAGGAGGGGCGTTGTGCGTGATCTCTCAACGATTCCGGTTTACCGCCTGCCATTTCCAATTGCCGAAATTCAATGGTCCTCCAACCTCCACCTCCACATGCCTCGCCAAATCGACCTAGTTTGCTCCACTCCTTTTTTCATAGCTCAGCAGAATTTCTTTTCCCTCCAAAAAAGGCAGCTTGATAGCATATAGGCATATTTCGAGACTGAGCAAATAATTGTAATTTTAGCAGAGGATGGGTAACGCTCATCAACAATATTAGTAGAACAACAATCAGAGTTCAATTTTTATCTACACATTGAGCAACGAAATAATGATTGGTTTATGTATTCAAATATTTTTTTAATGAGTTTATTGTTTCCATATTTTACAAATCAACAATAATCCAACAACATAATCAATTCTGGCAATATTTCGCACTTCTTAGAAGGATGTCTTCTCCAAATAATAACGGAGAATTATTATAAACCTTTGATTTGGAAGATTCAGAGGATTCAAAAATTATTCAATAGATTATTGAATTGAAATGAAGATGTCATTTATAAAACTCAATTTAGTTCATCTTGGTGATTATCTTCAAAAAGATACATATTAAAAATGTGGTGTGAAGATCCATTTCGAAACTACCGAACTCACAATAATTTGTCAAGTGGCTTATGTTCCACTCTATATTTCCACGACATACTCATGTTAGAACTACTCCATAACCAGATTTATATAAGAATTTAATTTATTAATAGTAATTTTCCAATTTCAGGTATTTGATTAAGATCTTCTACTATAAAATGTGTTGAAGGGCGGGCATAGTCGCTATTTCTAATTTTCATGGATGAGAGTATTTAGCATCGGAGTTTTAAAAAGCAGTATGGGACTATCGATCATTTATTGCAAAAAGTGGCTTGCCAATCTCTTTCGACACAACAAAAAGCATCAATGAATAGGATAGGACGATATTTACACCACGTTCATTTATATTCATGAGTTTGTGTTGTCCAACGAAATTTAATGCTGAAGGGATTATTCGATCGAGAATAGAGGTTTTCATGAGAGTAATTGAAAAGGTGTAATACCCACCAAAGTATCCAATCAAAGCCTTCGTGATAACATGCAATGAATACATAATAGAGAACACCCTGAGTTTTTTCACACATATTACTAATTGAGGATACGCAAATACTCGTAGCTTCCCTGAAAAGGATTCTATAAATTCAGTATCTATAAATAAGGACTTCCTCATTAATTTTTTACAGTCAAGATAACCTAGTCAAGGTGATTTTAGCACATTTTCACACAAATTGAATAGTATTCAATTTCAATTTTGTATAACTAATTTTCAAATAATTCAAATTCACTTGATGAACGTTGTTCAGAAAATTTTCAATTTAAACAAAGAAGAGTAGTCTGATTTAGTAAAGACAAGATTATATTCTTAAAAGAAAATTGAAAAACAATACAATTCATACAGTCTTATAATTTTCCCCAAGCACATCGATTACTCCAGTGTTGTATAGTTAAGACTAAATTAAGGCACGGAAATCATTCAAATCACTGGCGGCTCGTGCCCACGAAACAGGTGAAGTGCTGTACAGTAAATGATACGAACACTTCACCTGTTTCGTGGGCACCAGCCGCCAGTGAATCAAATAGCAATTGAACAGTGTGTAAGGTTACAGTATTGAACTATATTAATGAGATAGGCTACATATTGCAGAATAAATTGAGTGAAGTGCAAAAATCGAAGAATTTATAATTAAAAAACAAAAAATATTGAAACTGGACAAGACTGAGCACCTGAAAGAAAGAAAAGAGATAGAATGTTTGCAGTAATAGAAGAGCGGAGAAAGATAACGTTTCAACAGCAGCCACTACGTGTCAGGGTCAGGATACAGGGGCTTTGAAAAATGACTCAGCAACTCTTGCTATGCACTCACGTAACAAAAGGTAACTGAACCAAATTTATCACTCCAGGGAAAACCCCGTATAAGCTTTTTGTATCGGTGCCGTATTCCATGAAAATAAGTTCAACATTCAATATTTATTGTCTTATAAGACAAGAAAGATAGCTATCCAATTTTGGAAGTTCATCCCTCTGGAAATCGTTTATGACAACTTTACTCCCGCAGACAGGGATTAAATAGAATTGGCTAATTTAGTATGTCTGAGTGACGGTCGTTGGAATGTTGTATCTTTCACTTAAATTTGATCCAGTTCTCATATTGCAAGCATTGACATCATGAATGCTTAACCAGGTTGAACATAACCAGGTTATTCAATCACATTCAATTCTGCTCTCAAAGTCAATGTCAATTCGGGAATCGACACTTTTATGATAACTTCCAAAAAAGATAATTTGGACGAATGTAAGATGGAACGGGAAAGTGTATTTTACAATAGGATTACTTAATTTAGGATTTGAAATTTTTTGAAGTAGACTTGGAGTAGAAGCAACTTCATACAATCATATTGGTATGATATGTGTGTAGTTGCTAGTAACAGTTAGTGAATGAGTTTCTATACTTGTGGATGTAACCACTTGATTATTAAATATCGGTGACTTCGTTATTTCACAGTTGACACATAGACTTAATCAAATTGAATATCTCTTGACTGAGACCATATTAAAGCAATCGTTTTCATGATAGATAAGTAAGAGGACCTTGAAAAAATTTCGCGCTTTAAACAAGGCTGATAATTAAATTTATCTATCCTACTAATAGCAGCCACAAGTGGATAAATGACGGGAGAAGCAGAGTGGCAATATAATAAACAGTAATTTACAAATTTAAATAAATCAATTGGAGCAGCACTTGGTACTAGGAATTCCATGATCAAGTGAAGCGTTTCCAAAGTACCGCATAAATGATCGTGAAATTTCCAGAGAAATTCAATTCAGCGCAAAGTTGCGCCAACTATCGATTAAACATAATTTAGGTTATCACATGGCGTAAAAGCTACGATAATAACCTCGTGTTATCGAAGATAGCGTGCACTTGAGAACTCCTCCCAACCAACTGAGACTTCAATGAGAAATAAAAATAGCTATGAAATTACAGTTCATGATCTAACGTGCTTCAATTCACACAGGGTTTCACCTAATTTTTGTAATTCTATTTCACCTAAACATAAATTGTTATTAAGATGGTAATCCGATTGAGTTTAAGTTTGTGTTTCATTATAAGCGGTAAGGACAATACATTTTATGTTAGCACTTGATATGTAGAGGCATTAATGATGACGACGATCACTTGAAAGTACTGCTTTGAAATATTACATAACATTTTGTAATGTATACATGAACCAGATCCAAAGTGGGAGGAAACTTTGTCATAGAATATTCTTGATATATAAATTATATTCTAATTCTTAAATACAGGCTATATTGAACATTGGAATTGAATTATTATGAGATTATTGAAAAAAAATTATATTATGATATTATATACATTAGATAGATTGCTTAGTTGAAAATCTTTCAATTTTCTCAAAACCATAAAAATTGAGTAAAAAAAGCCACTGCACAAATTCAATGTATTTTATTATAAAATATACTGTGTTTACATTTTTATCATAACTATAAAAATTAATTTTTACATTAAACATAGAAATTCATTTATTATAAAATTCGAATAAATTTTTATAATTATTATGGTAAAAATTTATTCGAAATCAGTTTCAACAATCGTATTCAACAATAATTGAAATGAATCAACGTTTTTCGTTGCTTCTTAATCATCTCATAATATTCAACCTACAACCAATTTTCAAAGACAAAAACATCAAAAACAAATTTTTTCCAATTTCTTGAGCTTTTCATTTAAATTGATTTCCATTTATAAAATCTAGTTCATCAAGATGAGCTTTATCATCAAGCAAGTCAAGATACTGATATTGTTTACTATATTTTGTTGTAGTATTCGCAATAAAGCCCATTGACTTGAACAAAAGTGAAGAAGGAGATGACGGTTATTTGGAGCAGGTTGGAAATGAAAACGATAAATCGAGAATATTCAACGGGGACAAATTCAACATCAAGGACCACAGCTACACGGTAAATTGCCAGAAAGACGAATACGACCTAATCAATTTTATATTACAATAATCTTACCTATTTTATTATTATCAGAACATGAGTAAATAGTTTTGAAAAATGTTAATTTTGTTGACACCTAGGAATAATATTGAGTCGAATGATTCAACACTCAAGTAATAGATATTTTTCTTTCAAACATTTCTAATGAACAGGAGCGGCAGAATCAGATTTTGGCAGGGAGGGTGGTCAGAAATTTAAATTTTCACAACGTTTCATTCACCCTATAACCACCCCCACCCCACCCTGAAACTTTCCTACTTTAATATTTAAACTTCTTAACTACGAAAACCTACTTTTAAACTTTTGTAGTAAACCTACTTTAACTACAAAAAATTAAAAATAATTCAAACTAAATAACTAATTGAAATTGATTTTTCATTATACCTAATGTAATGCAAGTTTTCTGGAATAAATGTATTCATAAATCTTTCAGTTGGCATTATTGACAAAAAGTAATGAACTGATTGGTGGTGCTGTGCTTATAAAAAAAGGTTGGGCGGCTACTGCAGCTTGGAATGTCAATAAACTCAAGTAAGTAAAAATTGGACGTATAGGCTACATTTTGTCATTTTGTATTTAATTGATTGAATAAATAGATAAATAATTAAATATCCACTAATATAAAACAACTTTCACTTAATAAAAGCATACATTATAGCAGTGCTAGATTATAAGGTAGTAAGAAAAGGGATTCGTGAATAATTTGGTTGACAAAAATAAATCATTCGTGCTCTAATTCTGAAGTTAGTACAGCAAAACGTTAGGCCAAAGCAAAAGTGAGATAATTCAATCCTCTAAATGGAAATGCCATGCCAGATCCATGTTTCTATCAAGTCAATATTGTACCTGTACGGTACATATATTGTACGGTACAATAGTCAATAGATTTTGTACTGAGAGGATGTAACTATAATTGTAGCATATTAAACTTAAAATTTCGATTATTGCGACTAAATCTAGGAATTGAAATAGTTATGAATAGTTCTGTTCCATTTTCTATGATATTTTACTTTTTCAATTGATGTGATAGCTATGATTTTTCTATTTTAATAACTTATTATTTCTTCTAATGTATTTTCTTGTAGCCTGCTAGTAATGACAATAAATCACAACAGTATGCATCTGATTTTTTACAGGGCTTCAGATTTAGTCATTAAAAGCTACGGTAGTAACTGTTTCACGAGGGGGCACGTTTCGTATGTTGCTGAAATAATCATACACGATAATTACAATGGTTGGGAAAGCAATGTGGCCTTGCTGAAAATAGGAAAAAATAAAATGAAACAAGAAATCCCAATAAAAATCAGCACCAATTTACCAGAAGAAGGCAGCAATGTAACAATAATTGGATGGGGAAGTATGGATGGACAGAAACAGGTACGGTTGATATGACGAAAACCAGATACTAAATAAAATAAAAATAATTGAATTAATGAATTGTACATGAAATTAATAACTGTACATTAAATCAGATGAAACTAGACTTTAGGGCAATAGAATTATTCAATTGAAATGCTATTGAACGCTTTAAACTAATATCATGTACATTTGATGAAAGCTAAAGAAGACAAACAGAATTATAAAGCTATTCTTCATAAAATTTCAATTACAAATCACATATATCACTGAAACTGCAGTCAAAATTATTGCTGAATGGATAATTTTTGAATATTTTCCATACAGAAAAAAATTAAACCAATCAAAAAGTTGGTACTTTATTCGATGTCAATATGTCAATAATGAAGTCTTTATAATTATTTAGTTAAAAAAATGTCAGTCAATATTCGTCACCTACGTATATCATAAAATATGTGGAGGAATAGCCGTAGTGAATGAGATGAAAACCCCTAATCAAATAAGTTATGTATTTAGACATTGAAAAGGACATCATCAATAAGTTGGTAAGTTTAATAATAAGATGTTTCTATTACTTCTATTTATTGGTTATATTGCTTTTTTTGTTTATCTATTACCTTTATTGCTTCTCTGTTGAACATATTTTTCTATTGAACAACGACTATAACACAATTTTAAAACCTGTATTTTTTTCAAATTCCAGTCTGATGGGATTGTTCGAAAAGGAGAAGCTGAATTCCTCAGCTACGATTCTTGCTCAGCCTACTATGGTCCTGGAGAAAACTTCTCCAACTCTAGTTTCTGTACAAAGAATACCGAAAATTTTGGACCTTGCTTTGTAAGTACAATATTGTAGTTGATATATTGTACTTAAGTATATTATTGTACAATAATATACAATATTGAAAGGAAATTAGAAATTTATATAAACTTATATAAATTCAGTAGGTAGTCAGTTTTAAAATTTCTTTTTTGTCACTCAGTTTTCAATCATCAAGCCATCAATTTTCATAATAGCCATCAAGTTGAAATTATTTATAAACCTAAATTTTTTATATGAGATAATTATTTTGTAATAATTATTACGTAAATATAATAATTGATGAAATTATTTTCAAGCGAGCTTCAAAATAAGAATAAAGTTACAATATCGTGTCTAACTTTATATTTAATTGCAACAATGGATTAACAATATTATTAGCCAGTTGAAGTACAATGTCAAACGAGTATTCAGTCACAATGGTGACAACGATTGAATTAAATCTATGAAGAGTTGAATAATTTTAATTATTTGAAAACCATAGAAAAGTTTAAATTCAATATTCACTTCTGTATCAATTTATTCATCAAAACTTTCAATTAACTAAGATCAAAGTACCCTTTTAAAAATATTTGTTAGGGTATTAAAAATATTTTGAAAGGGGTACTTCGATCTCCATTAATTGAAAGTTTTGATAAATACAGTAGCCCTAAGAAAAAATAATTAATTTATTCATATTTGTATTCAAGCTACCCAATATAAGAAACATCTGCTGAAATGAGTGCTCATTGATTAACATCTCTTTTCAATTTCAACAATCTTCATACGATTAATTTACAATTTCAGATGGATTACGGAAACCCGGTTGTTTACAATGGATATTTAGTGGGATTGTTTTCTGGGTCACTAAGCTGTGCAGATCCCAAATATCCAGCCGTTTACGTGGACCTGACACAGTACAAAGATTGGGTTGACAAGAAAACAAGCAAAAGAATTATAATGATTTCAAAGTAATTTTAAAAGCATGGCGTTCCACAGAACCATTTAAATCTGGATCTAGACAGAAATTGTAAAAATCAACTTTAAATCGATGAACATGTTTTACTGTTATGTGATTAAGTAGTCGGAGAAATAACACAATTGAATGACTTTACAAAATAATTCAACAGCATTTATATTTTAAATCGAGCATATAATATATTTCTTCATTCCAACTTCATAACTTATATATATTATCTATTTGATTGCTTACTTTTCAAGAATCTGTTCTTTTATTGGGAAGTAAAAACCAATTGACAAAGCAGAATTCAGCGAAAAACATGGCAGAGCTAAAGTGAAATCAATTTCGAAAAGCTAAACTTGGCTTCTAAGTTTTCGACCTTAGTTTCAAGATAAACTTATAAACGATTATTTCAATGTTCAATAATATGATATATTATTTATGTATGAGTTATTTATTAATAAATTTTTTATTATAATTATGTATGTGTTATTTATTCACAAAAATTTTTGTTTTTATGATGAAGAAGCCGATGGTACTTCCCTGGTAATCCATAAGAAAAAAAGCATCATTCTCTAATAATTTGGGAAAATTGAGATTAAAGCAAAGTTGAAATTCGAATGTCCATTTTGAAGGTGAAATAAGACATTTGTAAAGTCTATTTACTTTGAATATTTAAAAAATTTTCAATGGAAATGAATTGCTCAAAAAATTATTGTTCCTAAATATATACCTCACTTAATAAATAGTATGTGTATAAATAATAATTTATTATAATTCATTGAACCAAATTCATTATTAACTGCATACTATAGCCTACATAATCAAGTAGGATATATCAATAATCACCCCACTCATTCAATACATGACTTCATAAATCATTAATGGATCATGGAACCAATGGAGCAATTCAATGCAAAAATTAATTAAATAAAGTATTAACGATTAAAGACTGTATTAACTATGAATTGGGCTGTAATGGGGTGAGTCAACTCGAGAGACTGTAGTGCTTTTAAAGTAATTTGATTAGAATATGATAATGGACTATTAACGACTGATTTCAATTAGCATTCACTTTGAAAATAAAAGAAATAATATTCACCTCGATTTTGGTTTTAGGTAGGCTACCGTATTCAGGATAAAAAAGGGTTGGATGAAAATGATAACGATTGAAACTAAATCTGAATAAAAAACATAACTGAATTATCAGAGCTAGATGAAATGTTAGTTTTGACAAATTTCTAAATGTGAACTATCCACAGTATATCAGAATCTGAACTAAAGTTCATTGGGTCTGACAACTAAATGTGAAAAAATAAAGATAAAAATACCGCAAATGAGAATTTGAACATTATTCTATAAATCATTACATAATTTTAATAGAGAAAGTAAGATATACAGGTGGCCAGTGCTAGTCAATAGAGGATGCCACAAAGGAAGAGAGATTTTTGTCAAATCGGCTCTGGTAGTGAAATTCAAGTTTTTCCATTGCATTGGTAGCCTACTAGAAATTTTTCAATTTTTTACGTTGGCTAATGTCAAAATATCTGGTACCGAGCTGCGCTCTGAAGCTGTATGCGGCCGAACTGTTGAATTACATCAATGTGTAAAGCCGCGTATCGACAGTCCGAGGCATGTGCCACGAATGCCTCGCAGTACAGTCTGGTGACGCAAAAAAAGTATAAACTCATGGCTGAGACATATGTGTGAATATAATCTGCAATAATCAAAAATAATTATAATTATAGTATAGTATATAATTATAATTTTAATAAAAATAATTATAATAAAAAATCTGCATTTTTTGTAACGAAAAATGCGAGCACACGAACAAATTGACTAGCGCCATCAAGCGGGAGACAAAGCAACTAAGCTCTGACAATTGATAATTTGGACTTTGTAGGTTAGTTTGTGCTTAATTAGTAGATAAAAATTCAAGGCAATGCTTATTATTGCCTATTAGAACCTTCTGCACCCAAATAGAATTCTTAATCACAAAAATGCATAGGAATGGGGTACAATTTTGAGGTTAGTTTGTAGAATTGTTCGTTGTGCGTTGCGAGGCAACAGGCACTGCTCGCTGCGAATTGTGTGCAGCGTTTGCCTCGCTGCTAGCAAACCCGGTATCGACAGTCCGAGGCATGTGTGGCACATGCCTCGGACTGTCGATACGCGGTAGATAGTAGACTAGTAGTAGTACTCTTTTTTTGTGTCAACAGACTGTACAGCGAGGCATTCGTAGCACTTGCCTCGGACTGTCGATACGCGGCTTTATTGTAAAAAATAAATTCAAAATTGATATGATCACCTCTCACAATTTTTTGACATGAACATGTTTTATAGACTTGAATGTAACTCCATTTACTCCAGCTGGATAGCGTTGATCAGCTAACGATAACAGCCATTATACTTGGGATTAGGCCTATGCCTGAATAAGGAATATTTTATTCTTTTATTAATCCTGCCAGAGAGTTTTCCCGGACATGAGACCTGGTGCAATCTTATTTTACTATCACGGTTATATTACATTTCAAATTTCAAGGAAATTTTTACAGCCGTTTTCTAGATCCGTGGTTCCACATACATACAAACATACATATAAACATACATACAAACATACATACAAACATACATACATACAAACAAACATACAAACATACATACAAACATACATACAAACATACATACATATAAACATACATACAAACATACATACAAAAATACATACAGACAAAAATACATACATACAAAAATACATACATACAGAAATTGCTCGCTTAATATTATAGGATAACATGCATAATTCGAGATGTAGCGTTTCAGTTGGATCTATACCCTATTCACGATCACTTGAGACGAAATAAAGAAACTTTTTGCATATACAGGGTAGCTATTTTTGTTTGAGCTTGAGGAAAAGTCAAGAACTGTGATTGACTACAGCTGTTTGACTGCGGCCAACCGTCGTATGAAGTAATACCTTCCTTTATCCGCACACACGCGCAAAAACTTTTTCATTTCGTCTCAAGTGATCGTGAATAGGGTATAGAGGATTTAAGCCTGCACCACTGATTTTTCAAAATTAAGTAAATATCTACTTCCTCGGCCACTATAGATTTCATTTCTGTACAGTAAATGGGTAAGTTTTTATCAGTAAGTAATTTTTCAACTTCCGTTTCCATAGCCATCATAAAACATAAATATAATACAGCACAGTAATTATAATTTTCCGATCAATGTATTCTCAACCCACATAATAGAAAAATATTAATAATAATATAATAGAAGATATTCATCCCAGCATAGGTTAAGAATTCTGATTGAAATGAGCAGTAAAAGCAGTTGAAACAAGTTGTTTTAGGAATCAGAATCGAATAAGGTGTTCATTTTCTAAATACCTAATAGGTGGACCATTGGTAACACATTCTCAATAAGAGGAGAGATTTAATTGATTTGTAAACTTTATAATCTGCTATGAAAAGCTGTATTCTCAAACTAAATGATGATAACTTAGAGGGAGACTGAGTTTTACGACACTTGATGCTGATAATTATTGAGTATAAAAGATAACTTTGAAAGCAATTGAAGTTTTCAATTAGAAATTAATCCAAACAAGATTGAAAGAGACTTATTGGATTATGGAATAAGAGTGGTAGATTCCCGCAGGGAATAGATGAGAAGCTATCTCAAGATAATAATTCAAAAGTTAATACAAAATTCCAAGAATTTTAGAACCATAACTTACCTGGTGAAAGCATTTGATTTTGAATAGAATAAATTCAATTAAAATTCATATTAGCCATTATGTTATTGATAAGTACCAAATGAATATATAAGAACAATTTTTATCAACCTTACTTTCTTGAAATCAATCATTTGTGATAGGTAGTTACTACATGCGTGCTCAATCATGAAGATTTCAGTTTACATCTCATTTTCAGTGCTCTCTATTTGTTATGGTAGGTCTATATTCAACTTAGTTCTTTTTTTCAATGACAGAGTATGTTTTATTGGAACTTACCTATCAAATATCATTTATATTTGTAGGAATTTCAATCACATTTCAATAATTATTGTATTTGTGAATAATAGATTGTTTGTGTTTTATTAACTTATAAGGGAGGATATACGTTTTTCTGGAATTGTATGAATAGAAGGATAGATAAGATTGATCAAATTTCTTTTCCTACTGCTACGTTAGAAAGTTGCTGTTCCTGCATTGATTACAATACCCAAAATCTACTTTTCGCTCTAGTGCGGCAAAAATTTTTTCTGCACTCCAGACTTGCAACTAAATCAGTTTTGTGAATCATTTCAGGCTAGTAAAGTCTATTATGCTCTTGAAATCATGTTGGCATCACTGGCAAAAGCTAACCTAAAATAACCCCTAACGAACCGCGATGGCCGAGTGGTTAGCAACGTGGACTAGTATTTCACTGCTTACCCATCAGGGGAGGTTCAAATCCTGAGCAGAACGATTTTTTTTGCCGATTGTTTTCAACTTAGAACAACTTCCAATATTATTTTATATAGAAATAAAAGAGATAAACGACCTTTAAATCGAAAATTAAAAATTAAAATTTAAAGTTTAAAGTTTAAAGTTTAAAGTTTAAAGTTTAAAGTTTAAAGTTTAAAGTTTAAAGTTTAAAGTTTAAAGTTTAAAGTTTAAAGTTTAAAGTTTAAAGTTTAAAGTTTAAAGTTTAAAGTTTAAAGTTTAAAGTTTAAAGTTTAAAGTTTAAAGTTTAAAGTTTAAAGTTTAAAGTTTAAAGTTTAAAGTTTAAAGTTTAAAGTTTAAAGTTTAAAGTTTAAAGTTTAAAGTTTAAAGTTTAAAGTTTAAAGTTTAAAGTTTAAAGTTTAAAGTTTAAAGTTTAAAGTTTAAAGTTTAAAGTTTAAAGTTTAAAGTTTAAAGTTTAAAGTTTAAAGTTTAAAGTTTAAAGTTTAAAGTTTAAAGTTTAAAGTTTAAAGTTTAAAGTTTAAAGTTTAAAGTTTAAAGTTTAAAGTTTAAAGTTTAAAGTTTAAAGTTTAAAGTTTAAAGTTTAAAGTTTAAAGTTTAAAGTTTAAAGTTTAAAGTTTAAAATTTAAAATTTAAAATTTAAAATTTAAAATTTAAAATTTAAAATTTAAAATTTTCAAAATGGTGGCCGACTGAAATAATTTTAAATTTAGAATTGAAAATTGGAAAATTTTCAAAATGGTGGCCGACTGAAATATCAATTTCGAATTTAATGTCAAAAGTAATGGTTTTATAAACTTCTGTATTGTTACAAAAATTTAGAGCTTTAAATTCTGAATAAAATGGTGCCTGATTTGTCAGGATTTGATGATAAATAACTGAGATATGACAATTTTTGTTTCAATTTCTACCTTTCACATTCAATACGGTAGCTGTAGGAAAAATTTAATGTGTAATACGGGCACAAAGTTTCTTGCTGCACTCGAGAAACTAAGTGTAAGTGTAAGTGTTTCTCTCGATGCAGCAATATCACATTTTACGCACTGATACACAAACAACTATTTCAATTTCCAACTTCAATGGCCAATGCATAATTAACTTTTTTTCATATCAAAGTTCATACACATAGCCTACATATTTTGAAATTTTCCTCGATAAGCCAAGAACTTCCATTTTATTTTCAAGTTTACGGTCAATACGCTATTATAAAGGAAAACATTGATAAAAACAAGCTATGGCAAGTTTGTCAGTAACAGTAACTCAAGTGGAACTTTCCGTTACACTATAACTTTCCAGACACTGCACAACTTTTTTTTATCTTCCCCTTCAAGACTATTCACAAGAGCTTCTTCATACCATAATTATAAAAACATTGAAGCTAATAAAAAATTATTATTTAAATTATACAAGTCAAACACTACTACTAGTTATTGTTGACAGTTTTCTATAGATTTAGTAGTTTTTGAATTTTTGAAATTGAATACTTCATCTCAACTTTTCAGCATTGGAATATTCAAATATTGTTGATTTTATCGTTTTTTGTTTGTCAATGGCGCAACAGCCCTATGAAGGGCCTAGGCCTACCAGCTGGTTGCCAGTTTCATATTCACTCCACTATACAACCCGTCCAAGCAAAGAAGACAACCCGACAAGACGGGAAAATGACCCCGGTCCGGCCAATACCGGCCCAAAAGCCATAAATTCTCAAACAGAACCCACAGCCCCCGAACCAACACCGACCGAGCCGAAGCCACCCCCACCCGCCAGAATGCCCTCTCAGCCCGGACAGGCAATACAGCAGGCGAATAATCATCAACCAGGATAGAGGTAACGTGTGGTTAGCACGCCGACCCTCTCAACCAAAAGCCAGTCTTCACAACCAAGTGAAGACGCAGAACATCTCTGAATAACATGCAGTTAATCAGTTAGAGTGTAATGCAACAATTGATATTCCTCCAGAAACGGGAAACGACTGCCTGTCTTTACTAACGACATCCAATCTCCCAAAGGAGTATGATTTTATCGTAATTTTCAAATACCCTACTTTTGAATCCATTCATATTCATTTCTTGAATCATTGATTATCGTTTGAAGAAATAAAATAAATCAATTCATTGATTGAGACAATTATTCATTGATTTAAATGAGGATACAAAAATATTCATGAATTAAAAATTACTTCAAATATGTTGTGTAACTTCACCATAATAAGGCCAATAAGTAAAAAAACAAAATAATGTGGAATTGGCAACACTTTATTTTTCACTTATTCACCTTGTTATTTATAAATTATTTGAATTCTATAAATAAGAACACATAGGATTTTTTGATTAATTTTGAGTTTCATAGTTCGAAGATAGATGTAATTAAAGCACAATACAGTACTAAGTAGTAAAACTTACTTGGCATTTTTATTAGCTGTTTCAGCAAATGAAGTTGAAGAGGATTTTGGAAGTGGAGAAATCGATGAATGGAGTTGGAAAGGATCTGAAGAGGATTTAATAAATGAAGATTTACAAGAAAGGATCAGTGGAGGCAGGAATGTATCGATTCATAAATATCCATACATGGTAAGTAAAACAAATTTCTAAAATGTTATATATTTTTCTAATGTCTGTTTTTACTAGAGAATATGCTTGAAAATAACTGATAATAATATTATTTTGACCATATTTTCAAACAAGGTAAGAAAGATATCCTCCAATTTTCTAAAATATAATTTGCCAACTAAATCATTTTTTTTCAAGGCATCAATTTTGGTCAATGGTACATTGAAAGGAGGGGCATCTATATTGAATAGAAAATGGCTTATTACTGGAGCATTTCCAACAAAATCGTAAGTTGAAACAGTCTTTATTAAATTGAACATAAGAATCATTTTCAGAGAAGATTGTAAAGTGAAGAAACAATAATAAAGACAACAAAAACTAAATTACATGAATGTTTTCCTGCAAATCTCGAATACATAGTACAGTACAGCTAGCTATTCTTTTCGAGGTAATCTGTGATTCAGTGAATATAGCGCAAAGTCAGTAAGTAAATCAAGTCACAGAATTTACTTTCTTTTCGAAGACGATGTGACTTATGACTTTTCAATTTCTTATAAAAATGATGATCACAAACCACCAAGCAAAAGTGTACTGGTTGATACAAAATAATAACTTGATTGACTTTCATTCCTCCAGCTTGCAAGATGAATTCGTCATTTTTTCA
The DNA here is from genome assembly GCA_017141385.1 of Sogatella furcifera. Taxonomy (NCBI): domain Eukaryota; kingdom Metazoa; phylum Arthropoda; class Insecta; order Hemiptera; family Delphacidae; genus Sogatella; species Sogatella furcifera. The sequence continues at coordinate 32,814,804 of CM029550.1, forward strand.
TCAAATGATCACGTGATCGATAACTTAAAAAAAATTATAAGATTTATTATTATTTGGGTTGCATTACTTTTCAATCACTCTGTATAGTACTTTTTAAATACCATATTCATTTGAATAATAGTTAATTATAATACATTACACACTCAACATTATCTATATAGGAGGTTTCTAAAAAAGACCCACAAACTCATCAGGCTGATTCCTTACACCAATGGTAATGTTAATAAAAGTTCCATTGGTCATATCCCTAGAATGTTATCAAGATAACAATGGCGGGAGATGGTGAATTTTTCATCAAGTCTATAATTTCATGATTTTCTAAGACCCTCTCATCACTCATCTTTGGTTGGCGTCCAAGCCATTCCTTCTAGCTTTTATGAAACTCCTTTCATATACTATGCTCCAATTCCCAGTATTTGTTCAATTAATTCTATATGGAAAATTCGATGCATTTTTTCGTCAAGACACTTCTTTAAATTTTTTGTTGAATTACTCACTTGAAATAATTATTACAACAAGGGATCGAGGTGGTAAGCTACTTTTTAAAAATGCGAGAATCGATACATTTTTAGTAAAAAATGTGTTAATTTTCTTTTGTATTAATAGAGCCAGCCACGAGTCACAGCTAACGGTGCGAGTGGGCAGCTCGTTATCTCTAGCGGGAGGCCACCTGTGTCAGGTAAAGAAGATAGTGCGCCACCCGAAGCAACGCGGCTACGACTACGACGTGGCACTCGTACGCCTGGTGCGGCCGCTCACCTTCGACCACCACGTCCGACCCATCAACATTGCCCACAAACCACCCCACACCAACGACAAAGTACTCTTCACATCTTTCGGATGGAACGATGACAACTCTACCGCCAAGGCCAGTGCCACTCTCATTACACAGTACTATCTATTACTATCTAGTACTCTCAATTGAATCAAATTACTATTCCCTATTCACGATGACTTGAGACGAAATAAACAAACTTTTTGCGTATGCAAGCGTGTAAGTACATGGTGGCTACATCAGCCACAACAAAACAAAGCCAATAAACATAGACATAGCATAGACACGTCACAGCAATGGTATGTGATCGCTTTTTTGTCGGGCCTGTGTCGTATCGTTGCTATGGTTTGTCATCACAAAAGAAATCGCCTTGTTTGTTAAATTTGTGGGTTTCTTTATTTCGTCCAAAGTCATCGTGAATTAGGTATAAGCTCTAAATATAGAAGTCATAAGAATAATTTGTGGGTAAGCTCGTTGGAGTAAGTGATATAGCGCCGGTCTGATAACCAAAGGTTCAGCTGTTTAAAATCCTCAGCCAGGGAACAGTTTTTGACCATAGCACAATCATATAAATACGGCCACCCCGTCTTTCGGGCCTGCTTAGAAAGTGGTCATCTCTCACCATCATCATCATCATCCTTCTCAGTACCCAAGCACAGTCCTAGGAGCCTATGACATCACCCTCAGAAAAATTACAGTGTTATGTAAATACTTAACTGATTAAAATCAAATGAAAAATATTCAATTAGCTTTTCTGGTGAAGAGATCCTTACAGGTAGGTTACACCTCCCCAATATGTATTGGGTTAGATACTGGCCAAGAGCAGTCTTGAGTGTTTGTAACTGGGTGGCTCGTTGGAGGAGTGATAAAGCGCCGGTCTGATAACCAGGTGGACCCTGGTTCGAATCCCAAGCGGAGAACAATTTTTGACCACAGCACAATCACATAGATACGACCACCCCGTCTTTCGGAGGAGACGATAAGCCGTCGGTCCCGACTACCTAAAAAGTAGTCGTCATCTATCATCCATTTCATTACCCACGCACAAGCCTATGAGCTTATGTGGGCTTCACCCTCATAAACAAACAAACAAACAACTTAAAAGTCAATAATTTAAAAATAATCAGATACACATTGAAGGTCCTTTGTGCTTGTGCTACAAAGAATGATCAACTTTTATAATCCTATTGAACATTCAACACAAATGACTTGTGATTGAGTTTTGAAATGTTCTCCCATTGTAATAAAGACATGCCATTTGTCTGTTTTGCTAAATTGATTTTAATTTTGAATTTAAAATGTGGTATGAAATGAAGGGGGAATATTGTGAGAAAAATAAAAATGTTTGATGAAATTTTTCGTGAGTATACTATCAACAAGGGTTTTAAACTATAGGATTATTGATCGCAAGCATGGTATTCAACTCATAAATTTCTTGTGTATTGTAATGCAATGCAATATAATGCAATACTCTATATTATCATTTTTGTAAAATAATTGAGAAAATGAATTAGTGGGAGTAATATTAATTTTGACTTATTCTTATTTGGCTGTTGAATTATTCTGTGCTCCTATGTAACTGAAATTAGAGTGGAGTGAATATCCTTGGGAAACTTATTATTTCATGTACTATAGATGGAAGATCGTATTTTTCCTGATGATGATACTCACTTGAGCTGTTGGACTTGTGCGAGGGTAAAGAGAGAGGGAATGATGGGAGATTATAACTACTTTTTAGGCGGTCGGGATCGACGGCTTATCGTCTCTCCGAAGAACGGTAGTGTATCTTTGGGCAAAATCTGTTCCATGGAGACGAATCGAACTCGCAACCTCTGGATATCAGAATGGCGCCCTATCAATTATACCAACATTTATTACAACAGTAGATTGTTGAGGATATTATAAGCTTCTCAGAATCCTTGGGATTACTCACCCAAATAGCAAAATAATCTGGACAGAACAGCAGGAAAACTCACCTAAAAATAAAAAAAATATCAATTAGTAAACCTACCAATTAGACTACCTATGCAAAAAATCTAATTTCAGAATTCTACATTACAGGGCAGTTTACAAAGCAATGGAATTGGAGTTTTGAAGGAGACTCACTTCAAGTTCTTGGAATATAAAGATTGTGAGCCATTCTATTTTGATACGCTCTCATTTACTAAACGATGCTTCTGTACACAATCAAGTAATACGACTTCAGTAGAAGCAGTAAGTACCACTTTAGCCTCGAAAATTGAAAAAATATATAGTTGATATATCCATGAAAAATGTTATTAAATAATTATCAAATTCAATGAGATCCCATTACTCTTTGAATGCCATTTTCTGTGTCAAGAAAATGTGAAGGTACGATTCCAAGTGGCAGCTCGAGCTGCGCGGCTCTAAATTTGCTGCTAGAGCTGCCTAGCTCTAGTTGCGCTGCTCTAGCCAACACAACTCTATTCACATAACTATATTATAGATGTTTACTCTGTTATTAGGGCTACTAATGTATACTAAATCAAAAAATACAGTAGTGAAATTCATTTGAAAATAACTTTAAAAGGATGAATTTCACTATTGATTTAGTATACATTAGTAGCCCTAAGGCTGAGGCCGCACTGTCGGTGGGTAGAGCCTAGAGGGTGGAGGGTAGTTGGTAAATCTATAGAAAATACACACCATCCACAGTAATACATCCATCGTATGAATGGTATGTGTCCAGTCGCCATCTTGAAATTCTTAAATATGGACAACATAACCTCAAAAAACAGAATAGATTTACCAACTACCCTCCACCCTCCAGGCTCTACCCACCGGCAGTGCGGCCTCAGCCTTAGGGCTACTAATGTATACTAAATCAGCAGAGTAAATATCTATAATATAGTTATGTGAATAGAGTTGTGGTGGCTAGAGCAGCGCAGGTAAAGCTGGGCAGCTCTGGCAGCGAATTTATAGCCGGGCAGCTCAAGCCGCGCTAATGATAAATTTACATCCATGATGGTATCCATGTTATCTACGGAATTTAAATGAATTTGGAAATGATATTGAGTGCATTATTACAACGTTTATTATTCTTTATACGACTACATGTGTCTTATTGTTCTTTTAATTCATTTAAATCACTAAAATTTAATTGAGCTGATGAAAAAGAATTATTGCAATGATAATATAAAATCATTGGATATATTCTTCAAAGATGAGTACAATAATTTATTCAATTTTTTTATCAGACTATTAATTATTAAAAATTGTAAAAGTTTCATGTAAGAAGAAAAACTAATTATTATTGATATAATCGAATTGAATTTTCAAGATTCAATGCGAAGAGTATTTATAACAATATTATCATTTTCTTGCAGAGAGATTTTGGCAGTCCTTTGGTATATAAGAAAAAAGTTATAGGCCACTTTTCAGGAAAACCATGTGGGAAACCCAAGCCAGCCGTTTTTGTCGACATTACAAAACTGAGATCATGGATTTATCAGACAATGAAGAAGTATTCCAGTATGGAGTAAGACCGTGTGATAAAAAAATAATAAAACATTGATACAATAAATAAATGATAAAAATTCTACAGAAATGATTAATTTATTCCACCTGAATGCTTCATTAATTAGGAATTCAATAAAAAAGGAGACAGTTCCTTCATTTTCATCTAGTTATATCTTCCCTATACTCAATTCAATTTTTTTCAAGTTTTATTTTATATTTCAACAATACTTTCAATTGTTTATTCAGATTTCATTACAGCGTAGTTCATTGTGATTTGCAGGTATTCAAACACAAAGCTGAACGTAATCTGATTGTGGGCTTTTATATTTGCTGAATTTTAGAATTAATCGTTTTTAAAGTTTCAAGTTTTTAACTCAATTAAATAAGTTTTATTATATTTTTTCTTGATATAGCCATGATTGACCAAATAATATCAGAGTTGGAGTATTGAAGGGTAATCAAAGTATCTTATAAAGAATTGAAACATTTTTGCCATATATGTATGAAACTTGATAATTTTCATTTAATTTCCAATTCACTATCAATAATTTCCTCCAAGTAATTTTCAACGTTTTCAAGTAAAAAATTGTACATTTTACTTCCAAAAATTAAATTTTAAATGAGCGCAAAATAATAAACATTTGATAGATTACATCATAACCACACAGCTCCACTTCAAGGTGTCCTACTATTATTGGTCTTTCAGATAAAATAACATACTTTTATTATTGATTGAGCACTTCACATGACAATGTAAGTTAGCGATTACAAAAAATATTTATGGCATGTCAATTTCTAGAAAATGAAAAAAGGCAAATAAAAATGTGTAATTAGTTACTTGAGATAAGCACAAATTTTACACAAATTTCAAAGAAATAGATAATGAAAGTACTTAAGAGTACTTGAAATAACCAATAAGAGTTAAACATCTATGGAAATTATTGATTTGTTAAAATATCATGGACTAGAAATAATCTTAAACATAGGTTACTGGTGTATAAAATCATGCACATCTGAATACATTCTTAATCGATAACAGTTAGTGATCAGCATTACAATGGAAGTTACGGTGTTGATTATTTTCACAGCAGCCATCTTTTATCAATATGGTAGGTGATAGTCAGCTTTCTTATAGATTTATTGCAATAACTAGTCACCTCCGAATGAATAAATAAGTTCTAACTAGAATTCTTTCTCTTAGATAAGAATAGTGTCATTTTCTGGTTTTGCATATTCTATCAAGTAGAGAATCATCAAAGAAATTCATCAAAGTAATTTTTTGTATTTTTTACATTATTGGAATTGAATGGAGATGGAATTATTCATTTAAATCAAATTAATTTCAGTTGGAATTATCATTTATATGAGTCCTAAAATATTAATTTACCTATGAACCAAATATTTCAAGTGTAATTTAGCAAAATACTGAATTCAAATACATCCTATTCCACTAGGTGTTATTGCTACAGAAAGTAGCGAGGAGTTGGGAAGCAAAGATTTAGACAGATTTGCTTGGAATGGAGTTGAGGAAGAAAGTAATATTTCAGAAGATGATCAAGCAAGGCTCAGTGGAGGAAGAAATGCGACTATTACGAAGTATCCATTTATGGTAAGATCTTACAATTTCTTCATCACTTTTAACTTGTATTGTTACTAACGAATTTTAAATGAATCCCTCTAATACTTTGATAGAGGATTACCTAGCGAAAAAATATCTATTTTCAGGGCTCTATCAACCCAACTAGGCTACAATAAACAAACATAGACTACTTGATATAGAGTGAATATCATACTAAAAATTTTAAATCTAATATTGCATCCAAAACGAGTATGGCATTAATCTCATAATTTTTCAATTCAATTTTGAATTTAACACAAAATTGTACAATATTCCTCCATTCTCGGTAACAAAGCATTTTGGGACACGTGTATCTAAGATTTTTTTCTTATAGAATAAGCTCCTACTCAATCTATCAAAATCACCTTAAATGAAATTTGATATAAAATTATATGAATATTATTCACTAATAAACAAACTTTCATGTTTTCAAGGCATCCATCCTAGTGAATAATTCGTTGACAGGAGGAGGTATAATTCTAAACAGGAGATGGCTGGTGACGGGAGCATATGCCGCAAGTTTGTAAGACAAAATACATTTCTACCTCGATTTATTGATATAGAGGATAAATTTTATGTTCCCTTCTATTATTCCCATATTTACTAAATCCTTTATTGAGGAAGGAATGGAAAATTGTATTTAAAAATAAAAACTACAATAAACTAGAATAATGGCAATTGTCTAGTTACAAACCAACCTTATTTGTGTTCTTGTTGCTCTTATCTAGACTATCCATTATTTTTCCATTTACTCCGGAATGATACTCCAGGAAGATACAAATTTTACTATTTCCTTAACATCAAATGTTAATAAAATGAAATTTCTATGCATTTACTCATCAGCAATCAAATCCAGCATAACAATGATTGTAAGAATTGTAGATCCACTGTTTGTTGGAGTGAACCGTTTTCTTGCGAAATCTTGACAGAAGGTTGTTCAGAAAACAATCGAATTCGACCTATAATGATCTTCCAGCATAGAAATAAATTAGAGAATCAGACAAAGGTTTCTCTGTTGATTTATTTACAGTAACATAATTATGTAAAGCGTCCATGAAAACATGATGAAAACGGTACTCTCAAATTCATTTCTGTGCTGGGAGATAGTTTTGTTGTGTTCTGAACAAAATTCTGAAGAAACTTAGGACAAAAACTGTTATAGTGGTTATTAGGGCTTAACCAAACATACTAAATTTAAAAAATTAATCACCATTTAGCAAATAAAATTGAATGATTGAGGAGAATCAATGGTTTAGTGTGAGTCAGATCAAATCAAGATATAGTATTGTCTGTCCAAACAAAGAAGATATTCTGGAAAGATAGAAAAATGACTCCAGGTCGGGCAATATTGGTTCAAAAATTATAAATTTGATCTCGAATTGGGTATCAGAATGTTTCCTACCAAATTTATAATTTTTGAACCAATACTGACCGAGGTGGAGTATTTTCCCATCTAGCCCGAATGTCTTCTTTTCTTGGACAGACTATAATAATTATAGTCTAATAATTATTATAGTTATAATATAATTATATAGTTATAATTATTATATATTATAGTCTATAATAATTCGTTGCACCACCAATTATTGGCGAAACTAGCGAATGAATCAGCTGACAATCTCTTTTTTTCATTGTTTTTATTGTAAAGAATTATCCATTTCTTTTGTGCAATGGGTCTCTTCAGACCTAGCACAACAAAAAAATTAAACAAGGAGCATAGGCGTGCGCAGACCTTAATCAATGGGGGTACCAGGCAGTAGGATCTGAGGGGGTCTTACCCAGTGGCGTAGCCAGGATTCAATTTCGGGGGGGGGGGGGGGGGGGGGTGTTGGTTGGGAGATCACCCCACAAGAGCAAGAGGGGTCCGGGGGTCCACCGGAAAAATTTTGAAATTTTACAGTACAAAATACCGTTCTAGAGCCATCTATTATTCATATTGAATAATACGGACTTCACTTTGATGGTTGAATCATATCCCTCAACGGCCTCAACAGTATTATTTTAATGCTATCTGTTTAGTTTGTGTTCAAAATATCATTGCGAAGCACTCTTTCTCAAAGACAAATTATAGTACAGATTAACTTTATACAGTTCAAACCACAGCAGCAATCAGAATATTTCGAGCATAACTTGTTCTGCTGATGAGAGGGCATATTTTTTGTGTGTATTATTCAGATTATTCACTTTATGTAGTTCAACCCCCAGCTATTTAGCTTTGATTACAAAATAGCGTCGTGGAGCTCTATTGTTTGAGATACAGTAATTGAAAATGCAGTTCAGCCCTCAGCAATCTGTACTTTTTGGACACCACTTGGTCAGTTACAATGAAGTCACTAGCAATATACGTTCAACCAGGTTTTTAGGATACTTCACAAATTATGGTCTATCAATAATAAATTAAATTACAAAGGTCTTAATAATTCCATTAGATTTCCTTGCAGATTTTCTATTAGAATTGATAATTTTCATAATCTTAAAGAGTGATAGAGCTTCTATTTCATGAAATTTCAAATTTGGAGAAATTTCATTCATTTTATGAGGTGCAGTATAATTTTTCAATTATTTTGATGTAGGTAATCAGTCTGAGAAGTTCAGTGTTAAACTCTTTTGGAACACTCTGTGTAAACTGCATAAACATGAAGGTATGCCAAAAAGTTTGGGTGGTCCGGGCCCTCCAAACCCCCCTCTGCCTACTCTACTGGTACCCCCGGGTAAATTTGGGAAGGGGGAACAAACTTTAGGTTTAAGTAACGAATAGGTTTAATCTTATCATCTATCATAAAACACATACAAAATCCACAGTCAACTTTAGAGAAATTATTCATTAAATGAACCTGGTTTGTGAGACACCATCATCTTGAACTCGTCTATAATATCTTCTGATGTTGCGGATTTAATCATATATGTTGCTCAATGAATGGCAGTAGAAGGTTTTTCAGTCGGTCTTGGCCCATCGTTGATCTCAACTTATTTTTTAAGCTGCTCAGTTTAGAAAAGTCACGCTCACACAAGCAACTGGTTATGATAAGCGATATTTTTAATAAGTTTATTGTTTAAAATAAGTTTAAATATATTTTATAATAAGTTATATTGGCAATGATGAGTGAATTTTTTCTGGTTTATTTAAAAAAAATTCAAGAGCCAATGGGGGTACCGCGGTACCCCTGGTGACCCCCGTGCGCACGCCAGTGTCAAGGAGGTTCAATGAATCCAATTATATATTATCTTCATGTAACATCCTTGCAACTAATCATTCTCAAACATATCAACTCTTTCAACGTTGCATATGCCGTGTATTTGAAAAACATAGTTTACCAGTTTCTTTGTTGGGAACTATAACAGAGGAAAGATAATGTGCGTATTCTGTTGAAGTGCGGACCAGCCATCAGATATGGTGGTGAGAGTGGGAAGCGCATCCTCGTTCAGAGGCGGCTTCACGAGCAGAGCAAAGCGAATAGTGAAACATCCGTTGGCGAGTGGCTACCGGCATGACTTTGCACTGGTGCAGCTGGAGCGGAGGCTGCCTTTCAGCAAGCTCATCAGGCCGATCAAGATAGGCGACCGGCCACCGCCCCGCACCGGCACACCCGTCCTATTCACTGCCTTCGGAGACCATCACCCGCACCATCATCCACATCAGGCGAGTCACCATACCAAATCTCTTTCGGTCTAAACGTCCAAAAACATTTTCTTGTTGTACACTTCCTTATACTATGTTATTATCATCATGCACAGAAAAGTTTGACGTTTTGAAGGACGTCTTGACATTACAATTTGCAGGACAACAATGAACTGACGGCGATAAAATTAATGTAAAAAAGTTGTGTTCATAGGCCTACCAGGCTATAAGTCAGTGAAGTTGATTCCTACACATTAGTCAGTCTCAGTTAATTTATGACAAAATACATTACTCAATGGATAAAACACAGACAAAAATTGTCCAAAACGTCCGAATTCCAGATTTTGTTAAATAATCCAAATTAAGGCTATGTCCATAATGTCCACTTTCACTATACTCACAAATTTCAACTTTCAAAAAACCTATAATTAATTTTCAGTGAATTAACAATTTTTCTTTGCATGAGTCAATGAAAACTGACCTCTCAATAGACACCACAGTGCTTTATGATTGGTCCGTTGTCATGAACATAAGTAGACATATTTATACTTCATTGGACGATCACATTACTTAGGGCTCCAATCCACTGTCAAATGTCAATTTGGACTGTGACAGTCAAGAGCTGGAAGTCGATGGGGGAACCAACAGACCAAAATAGCTGTGAATCGACAGGCCAATCTTTGGACTGTGAATGATCAAAATGTTAGTCGCTTAGTCCGAAATGTCAGTGGATGGGGGCCACTAAGACTAATGTTGTAGGTACTATACAAGGTGGGTTATTTTAGAGAGCATGTTTGACCATCATGCTTTTAAAATTTAAAAATCACGAGAGATTCATTTTATTTCACAAGGAATTTTGTAACTAGTAATATATATGCCTATTCTAAGACAAAATTTTGTTACAATTTCAGGAAAGTAATCACGAAAGTCATGAACATGGGTTTGGAGTTCTAAGGGAAACACACTTCAAATTTTTGGAATTTAAAAAATGCAAAGAATATTATTTCTATCTTCTGCAATTTACTAAATTCTCATTTTGTACAGAAATATCGAACACAACAGCACCAGAATCAGTAAGATATAATTATTTCAATTCCCTCAAAGGCCCTCAATTTCCAATTCCTTCTTTGGCCAAAGAATTGAATCAAGTAAATTATCAATTTCAATGTTATTATAAATTGAAGCATCAATGAATTGGCAATAAAATTTTCGAATATTTTTTTCAATACACTTTATGAGAAAATTGCTTTTAATTTTCATCTGTTTAATTTAATTTTTTTAATGTTTTTTAAACTGTTCTTTTAATTTTCATCAACTCATAAATATATTATATTGTCTTTTCATTTAATAGTAATGGAGAAACCAATATTGAAAATTCTTCTGAAATAATAAAATACTATATTACTTATAAAATATAGGAGATTGGTAGATCAAATCACAGGGACAGTTTCAACATCAAAGTCATATTCTCTTATCCAATGATAATTATTATGAGTATTCTCAAAAAATAATCATCATTGAGTAACCCCCACTTGATTTAACCATTTTGATTTTTGCAGAAAGACTTCGGAAGTCCTTTAATATATAGGAAGACAGCAATTGGAGTTTTTTCTGGCCAATGGCATGATAAACCCGCGGTGTTTGTTGACCTGACACAAGAGAAATCTTGGATTCTCAAAACTATAAAGAAATATCACTAGTGCAAGACATTAAGGATACCTGATGAATTACAGTATCTGTAAATATATTATAACTGAATAAAAAGTCGATATTAAGAAAGATAAATTCTAATGTTTTTCACCATATAAAACATCTTTAAATTGAACTTTGAAGTTTTTGAAAATTTGGCTCTAATCCTTTCAAGTATTGACTCACTAAATTATACAAAATGTAGCCACAAATCGAATTCTACTTTAGCAAAAATGATGTCTAGAATCTACAATAATTCACCATGAAATTAAGGAAACTTGAGGGCAAACGGAATTGCAATCCATGTCAGCAACAATAGTTCAAGTATTCAAGTATTGAATAAGTTCACCAACTTAGGAATCTTATATTCTGTGAAAAAATTAGAAACAGCCTAACTTACTAATAAAAGAGAGCAACTGAATACCTTATTCAAATCAGAGTTAGCAACTGGAAACCTCATTCGATTTAACTAAGTGTAATTACATGTTACAATAACTGTTCAAACATTGTTATAGGAAAAACATGTTAAAAAGTTATATTTACTTTTGAATTGATAAGAATAGTACAAGTTCAAAAAGGGGAAGTGATCAAGCTCCACTGTTTTGTTATAGAATGGTCTTGGTATATCTACAGTTTTGGATTAGTTTGTCTACAAATTTCATCAAAGGCTACAAAAAATAAATTGTAGTCGATAAAAATTAATACTAAACAGTTGACTTTAATATTGAAAATAATAATTTAATATTTTCGGCCATGTTCTAGTATCTAGTGATTTTGTGACGTGTTTCAGTTTTAGTACCTACTTAATTAATAATGTTTAAAAATCAAAAATTCTGTTTTCAAAGTATTAAGACCTACAAGTTTCTCCATTTTCCCATCTGTGGAAAATGAGGTTATATGTCGAAGTGGAACCCTTGGGTCTCCCCACTATAAAAAGCCATAGGCTAAATAATAATCCGTTCAACTTTTCTTCACAAAAATCCATTCAATTGTCACAGCCAGCACTCAAGTTAAACGAAGTGTTCATTCCAGGAATCTTTCAAGAGCTAATTTCAAGTACGGTACGCCAAAATCTTATCGATATTCGAGTAGCATGTTCTATTGTTGAAATTCAATGACAAGTCATCTTGATCTTAGCCCTGTGTCTCCGAAGCGGCTGTCAAGATAAGAAAACGAATTATCGTAGAAACCACTTCTGAAAATTTAAAAAGGAGAAACTACGTTAGATGTTTTCTTCATTTTAATTCAGACAAAATGTTTGTAATCAAGTCAATACTTGTGATAATCTATGGTAAGTAGTACATTATGAAATATATTTTATTGGTGAGTTATAATGTTATAATTAAACATTTAGTAAATACATATCAAGTAAATATGTTTCTCATTTTGAATATGATGTACTAAACAGACAAATTCAACTGGACTAACTACTATTTCCCATAACAACTTGAGAACTAGACAAGTGGAGAACAAGATATCTGACAGGAAATTGACAATCAATTGACAAACAACTGGAGAACAAGATATTTGACAGGAAACTGACAATCAACCTGGATAGCACACAAGGGGTTTTCATATGCATAGATCTAGACTAGAGAGATGTTCAAGTGTTAAAACTTCCTGATTCTTTGTAAATCAAGTATTAAGTTAGATAAATTCAAGAAAATTCACTGTAATGTTTCTTGAAATTAAATCTGATTCTATTTAAGTAAGCTTTCTACAAGTTTTATTCTTAAAAAATATTTGTATTTTATTTAAAATTTAAAGAGGATTTTTAGGAAGAATTAGAAGACATATTAATTGCTACAAACGATTTTAAACCGACATTATTCATCTATAATAATTTTAATTTCCTCATATCTTTGGCATCATAACAAAACATTCGCAATAATATGATAGATAAAATGACTTATTAAAACGAGCTCAATAAAATTATAAAAATCTGCATAACTGATAGCATAATTTCAACATGATACTAAGGTTACGCGAAAAACGAAGACAATCCGAATAATTTGCAGATATTTTATTTAGCGTATGGCTTTTAGTATTGGGGAGACCCAAGGGTTGTTCCACTTCGCCAGCATATAACCTAATTTTCACTAGATGAAAAACTATGGTTATAGTTCTTTCAGTCATTTAAGACAACAGATTTTTTTAATTCAAAACATTATATCAACTAATGAAACCGAAACACTTCACAATTAGCAGATATTATCTATCTAGTTGGAAGAATCATTAGATATTGCAGCTAACCAACTGCTGGATAATTATAATAATAATTAATTAGAATCTCATTTTATTGCTATATAAATAGTCAAACTACTTCTGCAACTGCAAATATTGACCAATGTACTGAATAATAATAATAATAATTATTATTATTATCCAGCAGTTGGTGAGCTGCAATATCTAATAACTAATAACTCTCCCATCTTTGATACCTGGCCAGATAGGCTAACATCATAATTGAATGAATCTGTTCAAAGAGCTACCTGGTAGGCAAGTGGTTAAGCCACTCGGCCGGCAACCGAGGGCACAGTTTTTTGATCAGTTTCATTCAATGGATCTCGCCTGCTATTGAGTAGGCTACATTGGTCAATATTTGCAGTTGCAGAAGTTCTTTGTCTATTCATATAGCAATAAATTGAGATTGGAATTAATTACTATTTAGTTATTCAACAATGAATATGGTATATCTTTATTGAATTATTATAAAATAATTCAATTAAGCCTACACTACAAAGGTTCTATGACATAAATTATAAAATGAAAATATGTTTTATTAGGCGGAGAATATTTTCATTTCATTTCATATTACATAGAACTATTAAAGCTTAATGTGGGCCTTCGAGTGAATAGCCACTGCCCACTGGTGCGACCAGGGCCAAGACCAGACCAGAAAGCATACAGCTCTGATCTGACTTGTGCATACGACTCCATGATTCTCCAACTGTATTTTGGTCGGTCTCGGTCGTAAGTGTTGAACGCACACTAGTAACACTAGTAGCAAGTTGTCTATTAAAGTTTATTGATAAAAACATTTAATTTCTATTCAAGTTGCAACAACCACGTTTGGTGAGAAAACAGATGAGGACAATGATGTTCAGGGATACATGGAGGAGAGAGTACTTGGTGGAAAGCTGAGTAAAATATCTAAATATCCCTACACAGTAAGTAAAAGTTATAAAATCAATTAAAATTAAAATTTTTGATTAAATTTTTCAATCAGTACATTTTTGAACTATTCAAAAGGAAAAGGTCAACACTCTTTCAGAAATTTGAATGCAGGATACCTGTAAATGAGAGCATTCTTACTAATGCTGGATTTTTAAAATTTCTACATTAAAATGATTTTTTCCAACACTTACAGAGTTCCTACACTGTCAATGAGATTACGTTTGATACTATAACATGTTAGAACTGGAGTTATAGGTGCATTATAAAAATTATTCAAGACCTGCATATAAATTAAAAAGTACTGTAGCATAAGTTATATTGTATGATTAAGCTCCCATGAATGGGAAGATTGGGACAAACACTGAAATCAAATTGAATTTCAGGTGGCGGTTTTTGTTGACGGACATTTAACTGGGGCTGGAGCTTTACTGAATAACCAATGGGTCGTAGGATCAGGATTTTCAGTTGGCGAGTAAGTTATAAAATAATGATAGTCCAAGAAAAATTTATTGAATAACATTGAAAAATTGATTAGATAAACTAATAATTTATTTATTACACTAATGAAATTAATCTTATCAGTCTATAATCAGACAAATTCAATACATTCTATGATTTAATCAACATAATATATATTTAATCTAGATTTGGTGACATCAGAGTGTTCCTTCTTCTCATTTCCTCAATGTTTCGGCAATGAAAATTTCAATAAAGATTTTTCAAGTCGTAATGAAGCAATAAGTGTAGAAGTGAAAATCAGTGTTTAAAATAATTAACGTACATCGAAAAATCAAGAATGAATTGGAAATCAGAGTCTACCAAACACCTGTGAAGTATACTATTTTTTTTTCTTCTAATTTAAGCTAGAGGTGAAAGTAATTTTTCATCAGAGTTCAATAAAATAACTGATAACTGATTTGGTTAGAAGTGTACTTATTTTATTCAAATTGAAGAAGTATTTTAATTATTCAATTTGATAGAAGTAAAAAACTTATTTTTTATCAAAATGTTAATAGCAACCACTAATTATTATTGATTGTAATAACAGAGCCGAAAGCGCAGACAATGTGACAGTGAGAGTGGCGAGTAACGCGGCCTACAAGGGTGGCTTGGAGAAGAAAGTGAAACGAGTGCTGATCCATCCGAAACAGCGCGGCTACGACCACGATATGGCACTGCTGCAGCTGAAAACGCCGCTCAAACGCAACACGCGCAACGCCAAGAGCATTCAGCTGGCCGCAAAACTACCCAGGTCGGGCGAAAACACCCTTTTCACTGGCTACGGAAGTCGACAAAATGAATCTACTCCAGTGAGTTCAACTCTTATTACACGAGTCTAGTCGACTAGTTTTTTGAGCTACTATTTCTAAAATCAAAGATATAATGATGCTTATTAATTCTTATAAATTCATAAAAAACAAACAGAATGTTATTATTCATCTTTATTTTATTTAGTTATTTCACATCAAAGAGTACAACAGGCTTCATAGCCCAAAACTGTTCCTCTTAAATTCATACAAACAAACCAAAGAAAAAAAGGTTTTATGTCATAAACCATTCCTAAAACACTAAATTTAACACCAAAAGAAAAATTTGACAAATTTTAAATTTTGAAACCTGTTCACAAAAACTTTCACCAAACAAAATCACTTATAAATATCTAAAATGTTCGAGAATTTGAATAAACTTGAAAAATTTAGACCAGAATAAAATTGAACTTGATATTGATATTTTCGTTCTTGTGTGTTATATCATACTGCCAATTGGATAGTAGTTTTTGAGTTATTTCTGGAATGAAAAAGTATTCTTCAACAAGTAGCCTACCTGAAAATGCATAAGACTTTTCATTTATATAGATGGTATTATAAAAAATATTTTAGTATCATTATATTTATTCCTATGAGTCGGCTAGAAATTTTAATAGCTAAACTGGGGATTACTCGATTAGTCCAGTGTTCGATTAATGCAGTCCCTATCCTACATTAAGAAACTGAAAAACTGGACTAATCGAGGCACCTGAACTAATCGAGGCACCTGAACTAATCGAGGCGCAGGGGTTCGATTAATACAGTGACTCGATTAGTCCAGTTCTTCGAGCGAGTGCCTCGATTAGTACAGGACTGGACTAATCGAGGCACTGGACTAATCGAAGCCCTGCGTCTCAATTAATACAGTGCCTCGATTAGTACAGTTGGCGTACTGAAGTCGTACCAGGTGATGAATTTACTATATGCGTTGACAAGGAATTTACTATAACTAGACAGCGTCAAAGTGGTCGTCTAACAAATTTCAAATAAAACCAAGGCGGCGCGGCGCGATCTTTGAATTAGGTTGCAAATGACAATAACTTGGTTTTCATTATACAACCATTCAACGCATATCCCTTCTTTTTAATATTCTAATACACATATGTGTAGGATGGTTATATCAGTTGATCAATCATTACATATGGATTGATAATAACATGTGTAATAAACAACTTATGAATAGTAAATAAATAACAAGTTAGTTTTTAGAATAAACTCGATGTGAAAGGTTGAAATAAATATAAAGTTGTAACATAAAATGTTATGTTATTTATAGTGAGAAATAGAAATCTCCTATAAATTGGGGGCTCGTCCGAACAAGAAGATCAAAAGGATTTAATGAAGGAATATAATTCAATAGAAGAATTTATTGCCAGTGTTGAAGATTTGAAGCTTTGCAAAAAGTGATGGGATATTTGTTTAGTGAAAAACAGCTCGGTGAGTAGATAAAATGAGTTACTTATCGAAGGCCAATAAGGCGGATCTGATATCGGTAGTAGAGGAACTAGGAATAGATGTTCCATCGAATCCGAGAGTCATACAGTTGACTAAACTGATTCTTAAATCTCCAGATTACGATGAAGAGTGTATCAAAGGGATATTAGAAAGATTAGAAAAAGAAAAGGAAAGAGAGTATGAAAGATTAGAAAAAGAAAAGGAAAGAGAGTATGAAAGATTAGAAAAGATAAACGAAAGAGAGTATGAAAGATTAGAAAAGGAAAAAGAGAGAGAGTTTGAGTTGAAGAAACTGGAAATTGAAGCCAAAATTAATAGTAACAATAATGTCTTTCAAAATGACGAAAGGAGAGACCTAATGAAACTGATGATACGTTACGATTCAAGTGTAGATATTAGCGTGTACATATCAACGTTTGACAAACAAATCAGTAGAGTGAATGTACCTAAGGAAAAATGGGTTTCGTATCTACTTGGGTTACTACCTCTAGAAATTGGAAATCTAATCACCCGAGAAACTGATGATTTAGCCGATGATTACGACCACATCAAGATGATGTTATTAAAAAGATTCAAACTGAGCCCAGAGCAGTTTCGACAAAAATGTTGCTCACTCCGGAAAGAAGAATCAGCTACGTGGAGAGATTATGCTTTGAATTTGAATGATTTGATTCAAGGATTGGAGGTATTAAATTACGAGGACCTCAAAGAGCTCATGGTGGTCGATCAAGTGAAAAGAAGATTACCATCAGAGTTAAAAGAACATTTCATTGATGATCTCCCAAAACTCAAGAAAGTTGATGAGTTTGTAAACAAACTAGAAGAATACGAAGCTGCCAGACGTCACCTGAAGAATGATACAAAAAAAGATGAATTTAACAACAACCCAGACAAGAAAATTTTTGTGAAGCACTCAGACGATTCTAGAAAAAAATATCAGTTCTAATAATGCCAAGTGTTTTACCTGTAATGAATTTGGGCATAAATCCCCAGACTGTGAACGAAACAAAAGCGTTATTAAATGCTTTAGATGTCACGGTCACGGTCACACAGCAAATAATTGTACAATCAAAGAAAGTACAACGAAAGATGTCAAAACGGTACGTGTTACTAACTATCTAGATAAATCAAAGAATGAGGATGAGTGTATGATTGAGACCAACAGACGTGTGAATAGGGATCGTATGGAAAAGGAGGTTTTGGTAAACGATATAAAGTTCATATCTACTATAGATACAGGGAGTGAAGTAACTTTAATACAAGAGGAGGCTGTTTCTCGCCTAGGAATATCAATTCACTCAATTTCATAATCTGACGTTGTGCTGAGAGGATTTGGTGGGAAATGTGAAAAAGTTCTAGGATGCCTTCAGTTATCAATTAATATTGACGGTGCCAGTTATCTATCAAATGCTTTAGTTGTTCCTGACTATTTATTGGAGTATAGTATTGTTGTAGGCGAAGATATTATTTCTCAAGCAGACCTGAAAATAGAAAAAGAAATTTATTTTATAAAGAAGCCACAAATTTTTCGAATATTTCGAATAAAGGTAATAGAGAGGTCACAACCAAGCCTTGATCATATCAAAAATTGTAGTACGAGTGAAAAACTTGAAGAACGGGTTGGAAACTACAAACCAGAAAAACTGCCACCTAAGCTCGATGACATGGAGCTGGAGGAAAAGGCAAGTGACGATGAATCATCTGCTTTGAAGTCCGATTTTGTACTGCCAGAAGAATTCCAAAGGCCTCTAGACAAGCAGACGGACGACGAAGTACTTGTGTGTCCTGGGTGTGCGAAAGTCAAAAACCACAGAGCCTACGGCACGCCCAAACAGTATCACAGGCATATGGCGGATTTGCATAGGATAGACAGAAGAGGAAGACCGTTTCCACTTACTGAGGAGCCAGCGAAAGTCAAAAATGAGGAGGATGAGTGGCGAAGAAGAGGGAGGAGGAGGGGAAGGAGAAAAAGAAGAAGGAAACATTATCCTTGTTCCCAGTGCGTACGGGTGTTCAAATCTGATAAACATACATCTGACTGACGATGTGGAACGTGTCGGGGGACGATCAGTCATCATCAATCATCAATTTGTTAATTATTTTTGTTGAGTTTTTTTTTGTTATCCGGCTTGAGGCCAAGCCTCTCTTTTCAGGATGGCCGAGATGTAGGATGGTTATATCAGTTGATCAATCATTACATATGGATTGATAATAACATGTGTAATAAACAATTTATGAATAGTAAATAAATAACAA
Source organism: Sogatella furcifera (assembly GCA_017141385.1). Lineage (NCBI taxonomy): Eukaryota > Metazoa > Arthropoda > Insecta > Hemiptera > Delphacidae > Sogatella > Sogatella furcifera. The sequence goes on from CM029550.1 coordinate 32,834,180, forward strand.
GTTAGTTTTTAGAATAAACTCGATGTGAAAGGTTGAAATAAATATAAAGTTGTAACATAAAATGTTATGTTATTTATAGTGAGAAATAGAAATCTCCTATATATGTTGTATTTAGTTATAATGTAATATTCTGTATAATTTACCGGTATCTTTTAACTTATTGAATCTTATTATATTTGTTTAATCTATTAAATTACGCTACTGCTATTAGAAATTCTAGATGCAATATTGTTTAATTTATGGAAGTGACAGTTTGATTAAAAAATATTAATACTTTTATGATTTACAGCAATATTTGAAATCTGTATTGGTAATTGTTCGGAAGCTGAATTATTGTATTCATGAAACTAAAAATCTAATGAACCAAAAAACCTTTAAATTTGGATCTCACTATGTGACTTTATTTACCATAATTTTTTTATTCAAATGTTAATACAATTTTAATGTTAACAGTCTTGAGGGTGACCGTGGCTGAGTGGGTTAAGTTCTGGAGTTAAAGCCTTCACATGAGGCAAATTTCAAAACAACGAAATATTTACGAATCCACTAAGATATTGGATTGGAAGTATTCAAATTATACATCGTGAAAGCGTATATCATTGTCAAGAATATATGCTTATATAAAATAAAATTGTTAATTAGTGAAGATCTGAACGATTAAAAAACCTATCTGTATTGATATATGTTTGAGGAACTTTTCATAACCCCAATGCTGCGTTCAGAAATGCGAAAATATCAATAATAATAATCAGTAATCAGTTTGATAATAAAAAATAAAATGAGCAGTCCAAATTTAGTTCATTATCTAGGTAGATCACACGGAACTTCTCAAGTTTTCATTGTATAAAAACATAAAATCCGAAAAATATGAATAACGTTTTTGTTTTTTGTTAGATTGACTTGAATTTTTATGGGGAGGACACTAATATGGAGAGGAATGTTCCTGTTTTTAGTAGAATTTTTCCATGGCTCCACAATGAAAAGCACAGCTGATGAAAATGTAAACAAAACCTATTTTTGTTAGTGTTGAAGAATATTATTGTTGTAATTAATTCTGATGCGTTGAGAACATCACAATTAACAAGGAAACAATATTTTTGTCTTAGTTGTTTTGTAGTGAAATATAATATTTTCATTTTTATAATCGTGATCGCATAGTTTAAACCCATCAAAGCTTACTTTTTTCTCAACGAGAGCGTCAGCTTCTCGAATCTTTGGCTCCAATTTATGACAAAAATAGCATTATATTGTTCTAATATCACAACATTATTCATCATTATTCCACTGTAATAACACTCAATAATTTAATTCATCATTTTTACATATTTTCACAATTATTTTCATTGAGCTTTTTACGTGGTATTTTTTATTTTTCAATTCTCTGTGGAACAGCTGGGAAATTGGAATCCTAGATACATGTCGAATCATAAATACAGATATAGAGCATAATGTAAAAAATAAAATTAGTGACGTCATCCGGCAGGAAATAAGTGGACTAGGGCTCTATAAAAAGGGAGTAGACGCACGGTCCGCCATTCTGTGGTCAACTTTTAGCGCCAGGTTTGAATTCATTCAATTCGACAATCAAACATATGATTAATCATAAAAAACACTAATCATTTCACAGAGCATTGAATTTGCATTTGGTTTCCAGTCTTGCAATTTTCAAGTCGAATTTTTAACCTGGATTCATCTTCCTGCATCTAGCAAATTTATATTTTTTTAATTTTAGTTTTATTATAAAAATAGTTATATTTTTTGAAATTTGATAGTAAGCAATATAAACCATTTTATATGACAAATTAACCTCCAAGATTCCAAAGCAATAACTTAATTCATTTGCTCAACTTGATAAACATCAGTTGATCGTCTTTATCATGGAAAATATTCATATGATTTCAAACTTGGCGCTTAAAGTTGACCACAGAATGGCGGACGGTGCGTCTACCCCCTTTTTATAGAGCCCTAAGTGGACTGAGCTGGGCTCTTATGGACGCTGGCCTATCTGGTAGATTTACTTATATTGGGAAAAGAATTCCAGCTTGGTCAATATTGATTCAAAAATTATAAATTTGGTCTAAAATTGTAGATTAGAATTTTTCCTACAATTCGAAATTAGATTGATGATTTTTGAAACAATATTGACCGAGCTGAAGACATTTTCCCATCTTGCCAGAATGTCTTCTTTGCTTCTTCTCTGCGTGTAGTGTTGCCTTAGATCAAACGATCAAGGCCTTTCGAAGTTCCGAGAAATCTAGTATGCACATGTCTGTCCAAGCAAAGAAGACCGTGTGGCAAGATGGGAAAGTGACCCCAGCTTGGTCAATATAGGTTCAAAAAAATATTGATTTGGTCTCAAATTGTAGATCAGAATGTTTTCTACGATTGAGGACAGATCAATAATTTTTGAACCAATATTGACCGAGCTGAAGTCATTTTCTCATCTTGCCAGAGGGTCTTCTTTGCTTGGACAGACTATACTAGGCTACATCATTATTCTATAGTATTATTGCTGATAGAGATGTAAAGTCTCTCCAAGCAAAGAAGGCATTTTGGCAAGATGGGAAAATGACTTCAGCTTGGACAATATCGGTTAAAAATCATAGATTTGGTCTCGAATTGTAGGAAACATCCTGATCTTCAATTTAAGACCAAAATTTTACTTTTTGAACGAATATTGACCAAGCTGGAGTCATCTCTCCATCTAGTCAAAATTTATTTCTTCCTTGGACAGACTACAGTAAATAGCGAGAAATTACTACAATGATTATCAGACTCTATAAATGAGTGCCATTTCGCTTTCATTAAATTAGATTAATTACTCATATCAGTCTCTTTATCCTGTTGGTCAAGTGTAAGGCAGGACTTGGTCCTAACTTCGCCGTTTCAAGGCTGTATCGAAGTAGTCATATTTTATTAGTATTTAAGTTATTCTATTCACCTTCTCTCATTTTACTCTCTCTTTCGCTCTCTTTAACCTCTCCTTTCTCGTTTTATTCTCTTTATTCTTCTCTCTCATTCTTTTCAATCATTTCACTGCCTCATTCACTTTTCAATCCACTTTTTCCTATCTCTTTTCTCATTTTACTATTCTCTCTATCTCTTATCTCATTTACCCTCTTTATCCTCTGCTTTCTCTTCCTTCTCTCATTTTACTCTCTCTTCTCTCTACTTCTCTCTATCTTTTCTCTTATTTTACTCTTCATCCTCTTCTCTCTATACCCCCTCCATACTCATCTTTCTATCTCTTCTCTCATTTTACTCCCTTTATCTCTTCATTCATTTAATAAAAGCCTATAGAAGCATTATAAAAGCGTTATAAAAGCATTCGTTGCGACTCGTGTGCAAGTGGGGACATATATGTCCATATTTTATACAATTATAATATAATTGTATAAGTATACATATATATGAAAAATTTAACTCAGTCGATAACAATATGATTACGATAATAGTTTGTAATCATTTTTAATGGAATCATGACTTCGATCTTATTATTTACTAACGTAGTCTACAGTACAGCTAACGCCAAACAGTTAGGCAGTTGGCGAATGACTGTTATCAATACTCACCTCTGCCAGGACAGTCCGAAGCTGTCTTCAAAGGCGAATAAGTATAGATGAGGTCACTCTCTTTTCTATGTACTTTCTCAGACAGCTCGTAGATTGTCCTGAGAGAGCTGAGAATTGATAATAGTCATTCGCCAACCGCCTTATCTATACGGGTGGCCGTATCTATGTGATTGTGCTGCGTTCGAAAATATTGTTCCCTGGTCAAGGATCGAACTTGGGTCCTCTTGCTTATCAGAACTCGGACCAAAGTTTTTTCCCTTTGAACCTTTTCTCTCCACAAATTCAATTTTGTTAGTATTTATACATTATGACATTTATGTAATTATAAATGACATTAATTATGACATTATGACCATAGGCGTGCGCAGACCTTCATCAATGGGGGTACCAGGCAGTAGGATCTGAGGGGGTCTTACCCAGTGGCGTAGCCAGGATTCAATTTCGGGGGTTGGTTGATCAACCCCCAAGAGCAAGAAAGGTCCGGGGGTCCACCGGAAAAATTTTGAAATTTTACAGTACAAAATACAGTTTTAGAGCCATCTATTATTCATATTGAATAATACGGACTTCACTTTGATGGTTGAATCATATCCCTCAACGGCCTCAACAGTATTATTTTAATGCTATCTGTTTAGTTTGTGTTAAAATTATCATTGTGAAGCACTCTTTCTCAAAGACAAATTATAGTACACATAAACTTTCTACAGTTCAAACCTCAGCAGCAATCAGAATATTTCGAGCATAACTTGTTCTGCTGATGAGAGGGCATATTTTTTGTGTGTATTATTCAGATTATTCACTTTATGTAATTCAACCCCCAGCTATTTAGCTTCGATTACAAAATAGCGTCGTGGAGCTCTATTGTTTGAGATACAGTAATTGAAAATGCATTTCAGCCCTCAGCAATCTGTACTTTTTGGACACCACTTGGTCAGTTAGAATGAAGTCACTAGCAATATACGTTCAACCAGGTTTTTAGGATACTTCACAAATTATGGTCTATCAATAATAAATTAAATTACAAAGGTCTTAATAATTCCATTAGATTTCCTTGCAGATTTCCTATTATAATTGATAATTTTCATAATCTTAAAGAGTGATAGAGCTTCTATTAATTCATGAAGATTCAAATTTGGAGAAATTTCATTCATTTTATGAGGTGCAGTATAATTTTTCAATTATTCTGATGTAGGTAATCAGTCTGAGAAGTTTAGTGTTAAACTCTTTTGGAATACTCTGTGTAAACTGCATAAACATAAAAGTATGCCAAAAATTTTGGGTGGTCCGGACCCTCCAAACCCCCCTCTGGCTACTCTACTGGTACCCCAAGGTAAATATGGGGAGGGGGAACAAACTTTAGGTTTGAGTAACGAATAGGTTTAATCTTATCATCTATTATAAAACACATACAAAATCCACAGTCAACTTTAGAGGAATAATTTATTAAATGAACCTGGTTTGTGAGACACCACCATCTTGAACTCATCTATTATATCTTCTGATGTTGCCGATTTAATCATATATGTTGCTCAATGGCAGTAGAAGGTTTTTCAGTCGGTCTTGGCCCATCATTGATCTTAACTTAGTTTTTAAGCTGCTCAGTTTAGAAAAGTCACGCTCACACAAGCAACTGGTTATGATAAGCGATATTTTTAATGTTCATTGTTTAAAATAAGTTTAAATATATTTTATAAGAAGTTATATTGGCAATGATGAGCGAATTGTTTCTGGTTTATTAGAAAAAAATTCAAGAGCCAATGGGGGTACCGCGGTACCCCTGGTGACCCCCGTGCGCACGCCAGTGATTATAACATTTATTTATATCTATAGTATTATTATTATCATCCATGCTAGCTATTATGTCATTAATAGATTCAAACTACAAAATCAAGTTGTCACATTTAATTTTGGCTATTAATGATTATTTTATAGAATTAAGTTTATTCTGAGCTATATTCTGCAAGTCTTATGGAGTGCATAAAGTGATTTTTATGAATAATTTTTTTTGAAAAATGACAATAAAATTGAATTGGAATTAAATTGGATATGGGTATGTATTATTACAGTATGTAACTGTATTCATCATTCCTCAAACTAAGCATAATCAGAATACAATTCATTCAGTCAACTAACTATATAGTGATAACGAAAAGCAAAGATATTAATATTTTCCTTGTTCATCGCCATTCTCGCAAATATAAAGAGAAGCTACTGGGTGTTTTTGAAGTAAGTTATATACTTATACAAGTTCTTTATTGATCTACTCAACAATGAATGTAAGTCGCTATAAATGATACCATTAGAAAGACACTGATTTTCCAATTCATAACTTAATAGCTAATTCAATTAACACTACTACCAATTTATATACAACATTCTTAATTTTTCAACAATTTATGTATAATATTACATCTTATCAAGATAATGTAGGCTATATTGAAAGTATTCAACATTTTTCAAGATCATTTAAAGGCACCCATAACCAGATGAGATAAGGAAGCACCCTGAATTCTCTCTTAAGCTTAAAGGAATTCATTATAAGTCAGCCAGCATTTTTGAGAAATGAACGATACAAGAATGAATACGGTACTTGTGGTAGGTTGTTTAGTAGTAACTTAGCCTACATACAATTATTCTTAGCACGGGAGTAGTGAATAATAAAGGACTAATAGCAAAAATAATTTTAGATTTCAAGTACCTAGCTGAACATTCATATTATAGGCTAACTTTTGCTCTCTTCAAAATTAACTGTGGAGCCAAAATTTTCTGCCAAAATGACGCTTCCTCCTCAAGTCTTCAGTACTCTTGCCTTGCCTGTTACGGAGATTTACTTACTCCTTTTTGGTCTTCCACATCGATCAGTGTCTGAGGAGTCGTCCTTACCGTGTAGTGGGGAATTTTCTATAATTTTACTTATTTATTGCAAGAGAAATAATTTTAAAATTTTGAACTTTGATGGCATCTCCCACATAGAATTTTCTCGGGAGTGCCTCTTATTCTCAGTAAATTTGGAAATCATATCTAAACTATAGTTTTTAGAGTACCTAATTGTATACATTTCGTGGAGGTTTAATGTTTTCTTTGTACTAGTTTGCTTACTGAGAAATAAAAATGTATTATTATTCATTTATTTTTCCTGTGGCTATTTTCCTATCGGTAACACCCTCCCCGTCCTCCAATTTATGAAATTGAGAATGCAATTTATACGAAATTGATCATACATTCCTATTTTACAAGAGTTTTTACAAGAGCACATTAATTAAGCATATATTCCAAGTAAGCCTACTTATAAGCCTTGAAATCAAAAGGTTTTGACTTCAATTTTCAAAGACTGAATTAATCTACCCCTTTTTGGTACGTATCAGCTCTAAAAGAATAGATCAAAATTCAACGTGTGACCTCAAATTTTCCAAGTAATTTTATTGACTATAATCTATAACTGAATATTTTTTCCACAAATAAACAATATCAATTAAAAAATCAGAAACAAAAAATTACCGAAATTTAAGGGGTTTTTCAATTTTTAAGGGTGAAGCCGTACCCTAGGACGGTAGAAAACTTCAATTTCGGATTCAGCGCACTGGAATACAGTCATAATATAAAACAATCGGAAAAAACCTGTACGTTTGTCAACCACTCAGATGAAAATAAAGAATGGTTATGAATAATAAATGCTTATATAGAATAATGTCACTTTTATTCACAAGGAAAAATAGCTATTCCCAATTTCAGAAAATTAGGAAGCTATTTAATATAATTTTGTTTTCAAGTGCATCATCTTGTTTTCAAAGGAATTAAAACCAACAATGTTTATCAATCAGAATTGAAGAGGATGATTTCTTGATCCATGACGAGCTGCTGAGTGCAACATTCACTTGGATTGGTCACCGACATGCATGATTAATGTCGGTTACCAATCCCAGTGAATTCATCAATCACTCTTAATAATCCTTCACATATTCGAATAACACAAAAATAATCAAATAGGGATCATTGAATTCAGCATTAGTTTGTAATTTTTATTAGAACATTTTTTTCTGAGGGTGATGCCCGCATGGGCTCTAAGGCCATAGGCCTTAGTGGGTAATGATAGGGAATATGATGAGAGATGACTAATTTTTATGTGTAAAACATAATGTTTATTTATTTTTTCAGGGAATTCAATTAGTTTTTGATGGCTTGCTCAAGGAGGTCAGATTACCTTACATGCCATACAAGGAATGCGTTCGAAACTATAACTCCACTTTATTCTTCACCAAAAATAATTTTTGCACAAAAACGGAATACCTCAGCTCTCCATATGCGGTAAATAATCTCAACAATGATGTATATTTCGTTTCACGAGATACTGCAGACTATAATTCTATTCACATGAATCTTGTACACCACTACCGTTCAGGCCTGGATTGGATATAACTTATTCATATTACTGTGTTAATGTGTACTTAGTTAGGATTCCTCATAAATTATCAATCAGAAATTTTCATGCGGTACGATTCAGTCGCGGTCATTACAAGCCCGACTACTAATGGTATATTTTATATTTTTAGATACTCAAGGCAACCAGTGACCACCTATTAAATGGTATAATGATTTGACATTATGTAACGAGAAAGTATCATATCTATTATTATTTTTTACTATTAGATTGAAATTATTTACTAGATTGATTTTTTTTTTGCTATTTCAATTTCTAGAGAATGATAATTCAAACCCCTATCTTTGATATGATATAGCCTACTTAGCAAGTATGTAATCCTCATAATTCTCTTTCAATAACACTCATTCCTACGGTTGAGTGTTAATGGGAGGGATATCCTTGCATATCCTTCTCCAAGAATGGACATCTATGTCCAAACTCCGCCATTTCATGTAGATACATCACAATCATATTATAACAGTAAGAATATTGAATCCTATATCTGTAATTTAGTAAGTCTACTACATATCCTCGTATATTTATTTTTTTATTTTCATTATTATTTTTTTAATCAATTGTGTAATTGACTTCTTGTTTAATATTCGGTATCTAGGATTTAAGATCATAAATGCTGTACTCTACTTGAATAAAGTGAATAATCTAATCTAATCTAATCAATTGACTTACAGATTCATAGAGCAAATCGATTTTGAAAATGTACCTTAGATGAAAAAATAATTACCATACCAGCTAACTTGGTAAAGTTATGAGACAACTCAGTTAAACTCTAGATTTCTAGTATTGTACTTTTCATTGTACTGTGGAATGGATCATGAACTAACTCATAGTGTAAGGGCCAATTGTTAAAAAATAATTAAAACGTGATTTTAATAATAATCTTTCTTGAATAATTAGAATAGTTATAGTTATTTTATTTATAGTTAATAAATTATGGTTACCATACTAATATAATATTGTAGTATATATTATTATGAATATTAGTAAAATACTGATTCAATTTCAGAGGGACTTTGGTGGGCCACTTGTCTTCAAGAAGAAATTAATAGGACTGTTTGCTGGTGCTCCAAGGTGCTCAGGCGAAATCAAGCCAGCTGTGTTCGTCGATGTTACAGGGGAGCATAAATGGATCAAGAGCACCATGAAAAAATACAGTCATACTCAGAACTCAGAAATTACTGAGTATGAATAGAAAATTCTTGAATAAAATTGATACATATTATTGAGAATATTTCTTAAATTAATAACTGGACCTAACAAAAAATAATTACAATGCGTTTGAACACTTGGAAATTGCTACTTGATATTTTTAAATGGATTAAACTGAGTGAAGTTTATATTTAACTTTTAAACGCTACGAGCCAGTTACAAAATATGAAGCAAACAGCATCAGATCACCCATAAAATTTTATATTGATAATTGGAGCTAGAGCTCAACAGATTCTAAATAAATTATAATCCCTATATATGGATTTCTAAAACAGAAGACAGGTAGGGAGCTGACCTCATATTTCTCTGATCTGGAAATCCAGTTTAATCGCTGAGCTCCCAAGAGAGGTGGAAGGAAGAAGTTGATTAATCGAACCAAACTGTTTTTCGCAGGTCTGTCAAGTCTGCTATAGTTGATAAATTGAGTTTACAACATTTCACTCACGGTAATGGAAATTTAACACCACAAAGCCTTTGGATTTACTTTTAGATCACACACTAGTCCATTAAATCAATACATAGTACACAAAATGATAGAATATACTCAAAGTTTTCAAGATCAAATTTATCACAACTGTACTAAAATTTGAATTATGTATTGCATTTTGAAGTGCGACATTTTATGTGATTTGTTGTCCAATTCATTGATTAGACATAAAAACAATTAATCTCAAACAAAGTCTACTCAAATTCTTCAAAATCTTTTTCCTAGGGCTTACAAAAGTTATCGTTTCAGACAGTTGGTATAGTGGAGCCGCGAACAGAAGAGCCTTTGGCAACATGGATGCCATTCACTGCTGCCAGCAGTCCAAATGAAAATTGTTCTACTCTCACCATCTGTCACAATTAAAATATTATTAAATATATTTAATAAAATATATAATATATTCTTGAATTAAATATATTTCAATTTGTGGAATCAATATGATTATGATTTCACTGCAACACAATATTTTTTATAATATTATTACAGTATGGTACTTCTGTGCGGGGTCTGTGCTCTCTGGTGGTGAAAATTATACTCTGATTTGTAAACATTCATGTTTAGTTTTTGTGGCTAAACACCTCTCATTCATAACAGATTGTTATGAAAACAAACTGGGAAAGGATTGAAATTGAATAAAAATATAATTACCATTTGCAGTAGACCATAATAGGCTAGGTACTAATATTCATTCATCCATTTATTCATATTATGCTTGTTTTAAAACCATTCAATATTCCAACAAACTGCTAACAATCACCTATTTGAGGTTACCGTAAAGCTCAGTAAATAATTATAAAAAATGTCTCGAGGGAATGTTTTTGTAGTCAGCTGATTTATGAGACACGGCCCTGTTCTGTAGATTATGTACGGTAGGTCATGGCGAAGACTACAAAACCATATTGGCAGTTGCAATGTGTGCTTTGTTGATTCAGCCTCTTGGAACTATAATTTAGTGTAAAAGCGTTAGGTTGGCTGAAGTGATTATTCCTCAGAAATTATAGTTCTGCGCATGCGTAGTTACACTCTCACTTCCCTCCGCCATCTTGCCAAAGGCTCTTCTATTCGCGGCACCACTATAGTAAGGTAACTGTAGTAACTGTTTCCAAAAAATCAAGGATTCTGAATTTCAATGGTAAATATTTATTAGGAAATTATATCTGTGTGAAAATTAATTAACGTGAGTGAAATGTTGAATGACTTTTTATACAATTTTGAATGAATTTTTACAACTACAAGTTAGTTGATTGCACGCAATGTTGACAAAAATTATACCTGCAAACAAGAGAGAGCAAACATTTTCAGAAAGCCTTCAGGTAGGAAAATCTACAAATTGTGCAATACGAATGTCATGTATTCAATTTCGTATTCAAGCTACTCTACGACAAACCCCATTTCATTCCTTGCCTGATGGAATCATTATTTCAGTTCATAGCCCCTCTGATAGGTATGCCGCTTTCAAATGCTCTCACAATTTGAATTTAGGTTGTGGCGGGCAGAACGTTTACAATCATACACACGAATTAATTCTCAGCAGAATTGAGAAATCTTTGACGTTCACAGAATCGGGGAACCAACACGAAATTTTCAATTTATTTGGATGATAATATTCACAAGGAAACATTTTCGAAAAATCATTCTGAAAGTCAATTTCAAGCCACAGTTTCAACAGAGAATTTTACTTATAAAGACTGAACTATGGAGTGAAATGGGAATCAGTTAACAGGAATAATTCATTTGAGGAACTTCTACATTACATTACTTTTTGCTCTTTGTAGTAGGGAATAAATGCATTTTCAGAAATCGAGAGGAATCGTTTTGGGCTAAGCCTGATGTGCCTCTCCAATGTCATAATGATATGATAGTGATATTGTATAATATGATTATGACCGATTAATTGATCATAAATAAATTATACATAACTCAGAGCACGGCACAGAGATTAAAGAATCCATGATTTTAATGAGACTTTATGAAAATGTGAGAGGAATATGAAAGAAAGTCTAGCTAAGAATTGAACCCATCAACTTAAACAGTTTCTTAGTACTGACTACGGTCATGTGCGATTATACAGATTAAAATATTAAGGTATTTAAAATTTCCAAGATTTGACAAAATAATATTTGGGGAAGCGGTTTGTCCCAGTGGTAGAGAGCGTCTAATCGGTGAGATTAGATAAGCGACGTGCCTCTGCCAGCACCATTGTACTGGTGACCGGTTCCTCTGAATTCAATTTATGAGCCTAAAAAATCGCTTCCCGGTGGTTCGGAACCCACCTAAAGCAGTAGGTCCATTCATATCTCATCATCATCCTTCCCAATACCCACGCACAGGCCCAAGAGACCATGTGGGCATCACCCTCAAAAAAAGGAAAAAAAAGATAACTAAGTAGTACGAAATTATTATTTTCTCGAGATATAATTACAATTCTGCAGTGCAGAGGAGAAATAATTCCAAATCGATCATCAGGAAGTAAGTACTGTATCAACATGTTCCACCTCAAATGAATTTCATAAAAGATGAAAGAAAACTTGAATGAAAAAATTATTATGCAACAACAGTCCTTGATGGGCTTCCCCAACACTGATAACACGTTAGCCACTTCAAAATTAAGATATGAAGCGCAAGAATAGGAAACTTCAAAAATATATTATTAGTGGAAACGTTCAACTATACAGATAGTAATAACATAGGAGGCAATACCTTTCAGTGTATTACTACCAAAGATGAAGTATTTTTTTGTATTCATTCTACTAACAGGTAAGAAAATTTCAAGTAAATTAATCATACAAATGGAAAAAGTTCTTGTTCGACAATAGCCTATAATGTGAACCAAAATAACTTCAACGTGTAAAATGTTTCCAAAACATTTATATTTTCATTCATAAGCACTTCTATTTTTCAAGAAACCCTGACAACCCTGACGTTTCAACTAAATATCAGTGTTCAATACTACGAGTTAGAATGAAAATCTAGGGCCTGTTTCATGAAACGTAGAGTAAAAATATAATGGTGTGTCAATGGTGATCTCACACTAAACAGACATATTATCTCAGATCAGCTGCAGGCATTATTCAATATTTGATCATATTAGTGCATTTCATTCGAAAAAATGCACTATTGGTCTTGCCCTGACAATCGAAAATTTATGATGTGATATATTTTTTACACGTTTCCGAGCCCCTAGAACACGAATTTGATGTCCGTTCAAATTCATATATCTCTATATATATATATTTATATATATGTACAGATTCTTGTGAACACGATAACTCCCGAAGGGCTTGTCGGAGAGCGACCAAATTTTGCACAAAAATCATTAGTGTTAATATCTCGGTCAAGTTCGTTAACCAGCCAAATTGGTAACCAACCAAAAGGGTAGGGGGTGAAATTAGGGGATGAAAGTTTAGAAAAATCACTACAAATCGACCAATAACTTGATCGTTTTGAAAATTGGTGTGTATAATACCCCTATTATGCCCTACAATTTGTGCCATTATCGAAAAAAATCCAATCAAAAATGGCGGAGAAAATGGCGAATAATTTTCCAAAAATTATGTTTTCATGAGTTTTTCGAAAACGGCACTTGAATTCATACCCTGAATAGCTAATTAAAAGTCATATGATTTGAGCTATCATAGAATTGCATTTGAAATGCACTCTTTACGACCGCCAGCTGCCGGAGCGATTTTTTTCAATTGCCTATTGCAAATTCGTCTCATCTTCCACCTATTTTATTATTAAAAATCTATAGGTTACTTGTAATTAAGCTTTCAAAGTATAATAAAATAGCCAAAAGATGGGCATAGCCTAATTTTGAACATTCAACGTATGATCATCATTGTTATTCCATTCTTATGTTTTATTGTGAGTTCGGTGAAACAGGCTCTTGGTTAAATAATTTTGAAATTTAGCAATAATTTTGAAATAATAGGGATTATAAGCAACTTTTTAACCTTCAATGATGTAATGTGAAACATCTAATTTTAATTCTCGGTTAATATTAACATGGTAAGATGTTAACGACGGTAGAAGATGTTAACGACGGATGTTAAAGACGGTAAAGATACAACTTCCTTTACTGAATTTCCTTACTCAAGTTTCAAAACGGTACTGCACAAGCGAATTGTTATAAGTACAAGAAAACTTACATATAGCTTTGTATCTAGGAAGCTTACATCATAATATGCCCAAATCCTCTACTTGGGATGTGCTTAGCTTTATTACCGTACAATTTTAATAGGGGACTTTTGGACATCATCCGTTTTGCCAGAAATAATTCAGTATGTTTTAAATTAGTTTTTGACATGATGTACAACGCACTGATCTCAATAGTGTGTTATACCTTATACCTCGACTCCATAGAGTCCAGTTTAGATTCAATTGAGCTTTTCATGAGGTGCGCATAACCTGAAGAATATACAATTAATTATTATAATATAAATTAAATCAGAGGATGACAATTTTTTGAATTGCATGGGTATTCTATTTTCACTTCATTCTTTGCAGTGAATCTCGTTTTATTTTTGAAATAAATAAATTAAAGTACATTGTAGTGTATTAGGTACGGGCAGTGTGTTGGTTGAGTTAGTTCGAAAATATTTCAAATACTAGCCGTAATCGTTGAATACATCAATTTTTTCAATGAGTACCAACTTTCACAATAAGATTATTTAAATTCATGAAATGATAACAATCATGATTTACAAGTAATTAAAGCTATAAGACCTTGTACAATGAAGGCTATCTTATACTTGAAAGATAGCGGTATTGAGTGTGTTAATATCCAAATTGCTACGCTACACATTTCAATAGATGTTACTTCTTTATAGGTGTATCAGTAGTATCACAATATGTAGGCCTAATACAATATATTCCGAAGTTATATATTAAATATATATTGAATAAATTTTATTCAAGCATACTTCTCGTTGAACACATGTGAGTAGTTTTCTAGAATTGGATATAGACTCTCTGAAGTAGTAGGCTGAGTAAAGGCAGTGAGCACTTCATTTTCCCTCCTGCCTCATGAACTACAAATTAGATATTTGATATTGACCTATCAAACTGTATATTTGATGAGAAATAATAATTGGGTGCTAATAAATTATCTCGCACCTTCCAGGTGTCTCATATTCGGAGTCACAAATTAGCAAAAACGTGGTGCAAGATGATACTGGCTCCATAGCAGAAACTAATGGTCTCAGAATACAAGGAGGAGTGACAACTACTATCACGAAATTTCCTTATATGGTGAGTAGAAACAATGGTTTCAAGCTTTACTACATTGCTAAACTTCCCTATAAAAATCAAGTGTCCAGAAATTGCAATTATTGTACTGTGGTGTGCATATTTGTGCACCTAGGCATTGCATTATTGAAATATTCAGGAACTAGTTTCCAATTAACATGATGAATTCCTTTCAACTTAAATCAAAGGGTGGTTGAATAAATTGATCAATTTGATAATTTTACAATCAAAAACATAATTTGAAAGAATATTTGTGGAAATAATATCTTTCAATAGTTAAGTTTTTGAGAAAAGTAGTAAAAACCATATTTCACTTTGGAAGCAACAGCAAATTAATCGATCAATATTATAAAAAATAGACTACGAAAAATTTATTGCGTGACAAATAAAAACTTGAGAAGAAAGAGCAACAGAAAATAGTTAGCTTCTAGGATACAATATTAAAAATTTATTCAATAGAAGACAAAAAAGGAGAAGAGTATGATTTTCCAGTAAACAGAAGTTTGTTACCAGGTAAAATCTGTCCAAGCAAAGAAGACATTCTGGCAAGATAAAAAAATGACTTTATCTCGGTTAATATTAGTTCAAAAATTTTTAATTTGGTCTCGAATTGTACAAAACATTCTAATCTACAATTTGAAACTAAATTTATAATCTTCCAACAAATATTGACCGACATGGAGTCGTGTTCACATCTTGCCAGAATGTCTTCTTTGTTTGTACAGACTATACTAGCCTAGGGATGAATCTAAGCTATTTATCGAACAGGGATGCAATCGATATCCTTGCTTGCTTTCTATGTGGGATCATGCTGGAAAAGCTGATCAGGATTTATGCATTCGACATACGCTTGATAGCGTTCTGAAAAATTTACTAGCTCAGTTCAGTAGCTGCCAGGCAGGCTTACACTCCCAATAGCAATGCTGTTCCTCCCGGGCTGCTCATTCCAGTCCACCGATAAAATCCGACCAACGACTTGCTGAGATGCTCATCTCTTTTCGCAATCTGTTTCATCTGCTAGTAAAGTATGCTTCTAAAGTCACTTCCATTTCTAAACTCCATTTCTTCCATTCTAAACTTGGTTTTCTACATAAAATGAACGTTAACTGCATTCATTCTTTTATATAAATCTTGACAGTTTATTAAAATATGAATTTTTCAAATTTTCAAGAACCTTTCCTTGATCTATTCAATAAAATAGTCCAGTATTCAAAGTAGCTGTTGTTTCAATTTCAACGGCTCTGTTTCTCTTTATTTATCTCAGTAATTTCATGATACTTGTCATTTTGCAATGTTTTAATTAAATATTTTTATCATAAACTATTTATAGAGTGAGGAATATTATTTTTTGCTCACCACACAAATATCATATTATTTGGAACATTAATTTCTTTCAATTCAATTTATTTATCCTTTTTACAGCATATACATTTTACAGAGAAAATGGAGTTTAAACTAAAAGTGCTACTCAAACTATTAGTGCTACGTTACTGCATAAGGAATGGATAAATTATCGTCATAAAATTTAAATTCCTAAATATTTAGGGTGAATATTAGATCGTTCTATATTACTTTCTATTCACTTATTGAAAGAGATGAATACACAAATGTAGTATTTGTACTATGAATTTGAAAATTTTAACCATTCTGAATGAGCATCTAATATTCCAATTTACTACACATTTTATTGTAGGTTTCCGTCCACACCGTCGATGGATTACGTGGAGCAGCAGTAATAATCGACAAGTACTGGGGACTGACAGCTGGCATTATTTTTCACAGGTAATGAAATGAATAAAATCCAAGGAGGTTCAAAACCTCCTTGATAAAATCATATTAGAAGTTAGAACACTAAATAATACAACATATCTTATGGTTATCGTTACATAAACATGTGAGCTATGTGGGGTTGGGAGGTATCATAAAATTGTCAAGAATAATAATTATTAACAAATTGAACCTGTAGTCTTGTTTCGTTTTAGAATCCAGTAAAACAGAAAATCACGATCTTCAAGCCAAAGTTGGGTACAGTACTTTATATTGCATAATTTACCGTTCAAAAAGGTAACCACAAGTACAGTAGATTATTGATTTTAAAACTTAAAATCTGAAAGATTGATAGACAAGCTAAATTTACAGAAAAAACAATTTATTGAAAATATTCACTGATTTAACTGAGCTTAGTAAGTAGGATGAATGATTATAGACATTAATTAGTTCAGCGAGAGTTTGACTGTTGACATGACTATTAGTGAATATTTATAGTTTAAAAATTTCACAGTATGACCACAGACTATTCTACCCTTTAGAGTAGAATAGTCCTTGCTGCTATGACTTACTGCAGCAAATCTGTTAGTTTAATGTTAGTACACAATAGTCCTTCAATTCTTGATTTACAAGTATAATTGAATAATATCATAGCGCATCGTTCATAAACATTTAGAAGTTATAAAAGACAGATATAATTCCACACTTATTTTAAAATTCATTTATTGTTTCCACTTGGATTTATTACCGACAATGCAGTCGAATCTTTTTACACAGGGGAAACTGGATTCCTCACAAGAACATTTGACTGCATTGTCGGTAATAAATCCCAGTGGATATTTATTTACAAACAGCAACTCGTCATGGATCAAGAAACCACATTCTTCATTGTAGTGTATGGTAAATTGTACTATTCATGCCAAGTACCCCCTCTTATTGTATTGCCTTGAGATTCAATAATTAAGTCCAAATCAATTATTTTGATACATAGCTTTAAAACTACAATAATTTGTTGGTAAAGGGAATATCAATTTTGATCATTATTTGTTTTTCAGGTACGTGAATGGAACTCTGACATTCAAAGCAGGAAGTTCGCAGAAAACTAGAGGAAAGGTTCTTAAAGTGGCAAAACATTTTGACCATCCCAAGTACGACGGAGGCTGGACTGATGACTTGACGATTTTCAAGTTTACTAAACCGATAAAAATAACAAATACCATGAAACCAATAAGTATTGCATCTTCATTGCCGAAAAATGGCACGATGGTAACTGTCAGCGGCTGGGGAGACGAGGAATGGTTAAAAGAGGTAAATTTTCTCTACAGAACATAATTAAATGAAAATTTATAGCCTAAATATAAACTCAAAATGAATTTTGTGAAAATTAAATATCAGGAAAACGCTTATTAGAATTTCTTCAGCAAGTATATTTTAAATTTTTGATTTCAACATTAATTTTTTTTTAAAATAACCATGAGCAACAGAACCCCTTTATAACAAGCTTCATTTTTATAAGGATTAAAATTTCAACTATTCAATATGCTAACATAGTTTACATAGTATTTCTGACGTACGGATTTTACAAACAATAATTCAAGAGCAGAATTTTTATGGTTAAAATAAATTATAATTTGCTTAATTTTTGTAAAATAATTTTATTATTTATTTATTGATTTTTATTTTTTTAAGGCCTTCCATCATTTTTACTTCTACGGGAGTAAAAATTAATAAAATCAACAATGTAGAGAATTCTCAGACATCTTTTCTCGGATTAAGGAGAGTTTTATGAATTTTTATATATTATTATTATTATTATTATTATTAAATCAACTGAAATTTGAATTAATGGGATATGAATGAATGAGCAAAACTATCAATATTTTCGATATCTTTTCAACGTCTATTTTCAATAGAATTCTGGAACCACGCAATTGAAGGCAGTGAAGGTGAAATACGTTCATTCAATGACATGTCAACCGCTCTACCATGATGAAATTGACGACGGAAACTTCTGTTCATTGACACCAGGCAGTTCTCCATGTGCAGTAAGATCAAGTTCAAATTATGTCTAGTTCAATTTATAATATAGTGAATTAGAGGATAGAAGAAAGCTTATTGATAATACAGCAATATACTGTATTTCTTCATCTACCCTCAAATATAACAAATCAGCAAATAGATTGGCAAGATTAATTTTTAAATCCATATATTTACAGTGAAGGTAAAATAAAATTGAAAGATATATTCATTTACCTCACACTGTAATGCATTCAATCAGGGCTTAATTTGTCGCACCGGTACCTCTAAGAGGGGGAGTAAATAATTTTAATTTTTTATTGAAAATATGGGAAAATTATGGTAAAAATACACAACAGCTTGAAATTCACTCTAAAAGTGAGTTTTGAGGAGTTAAAATTTCATATCTATTTTGGGAAATGACAAACCGGCCACTTCATAGGTTTCCTCCACCGTACCGGAGCCTATAATTTTACAAATTGAGCACTGCGTTCAACACTGTAGGAATTTGGTAACTACAACTTGAATAATTATTGTTAGTTTGATTTGGGTGAGGTGAGACTGATTTCAAAAGTTTAAAGGTCGAAGAATAATATTTATGAATACAGGCTTGTCTTGACTGTCAACTAGAGTATGGGTGACTGTATACTAGGGTATTCATACAGGTATAGTCTGTCCAAGCAAACAAGACACTCTGGCAAGATGGGAAAATGACTTTAAGATCACATTTGTAATTCTTGAACAAATATTGACCAAGCTGCACTTATTTTCCCATCTTGCCAGAGGGTCTTCTTTGCTTGGACAAATTTCAAGATGACTCCAGCTCGGTAAATATTAGTTCAAAAATTATAAATTTGATCTCAAATTGTGGAAAAAATTCTGTTCTACATTTGAGACCAAATTTATAATTTTTCAAAAAATTTTTACCGAGCTGGAGTCATTTTCACATCTTGCAGAATGTCTCTGCTTGGACAGACTATACCTGACATTACCAGACTCGGCAAACAAAGTGATTCTAGAATGAAAATGGTATTCATAAGATAACTTCAATGAGATAAATTTTATCTCAAGTAATACTGATCTTCGATTATTTATTTGCAGTTCGACTGGGGAGCACCGGTCGTGCACCATCAAAAACTTATTGGAATCTATGTGGGCGGAGAAGACTGTGGAAGTCTTACCAAACCACCCATCTACTTAGATTTGACCAGATACAGGAATTGGGTATTGGATACAATCAAGAAAAATTCAAACTCAAACGAATTCGATGAGAATCAATATTTTAATTGATATTACTAATCAAAATTGAGCACGAGTTTTTATGAAAATGAGACATAAAATTGTCTATCCAAGAAATATTTAATTGAAAATGTGATGTAAATTTAAAATAAACTTTTATACAACATTCATTTTTCTTTTATAGATAATAGTTGATCCAATGGATTGACTCTTACTAATACTCATCTACTAATACAGGGTGACGCAAAAAAACGGAAATTTTTGAAGTAGCACGTAAAAAATGTAATCCTCACTTTAATTGCTGAAAATGTGAAGTAGAATAGTTGCCATTTATAGTTGTAACAAGAAAAATGCCAATTTTTGTAGATAATGTCCTTGAGATTACGACCATTCAAACGTATGTATAGATTCCTGGAAGCGAACAGTGAGATTTTGCACGGCAAGTTGAATCACTGCAATGCGAATTTCAGCGATTTCTCCATGAATCCTTGTTTTCAACTCAATGATTATTTTTGAGCGTAAAGCGTAGGCTATGCTTAACTTTTCAAATGGCCCCACAAGAAAATTAAAACACAGTGCTTCGACATTCCATGCTTACATGGAAATCTCACTGTTTGCCTCCAGGAATGTATACATTTGAATGGTCGTCATCTCAAAGACATTGTCCATGAATATTGGCATTTTTCTTGTTACGTTACAACTATAAATGGCAGCTATTCTACTTCACATTTTCAGCAATAAAACTAATGATTACATTTAGTCACCCTGTACTATAACCAGTAAAGTATACTCTACTATAACCAGTAAATAAAGTATAAGTTGATCAATGTAAAGATATGTAGTCCAACTACTATAATTTACTACACCTTTATAGCAAACGAAATATACGCTGATCTAAAAAACCTGGGAAAAGTCTTCTCTTCCATAAAACTGTGTATGAAAAAGAAAAATTCTAGATACAATTTAATACTTTACATGATTGGTCATTTAGTGATTTTAATGAGTTTTTCAATAATCAATGTGGCAGCTACCTAATTTTTTCAAGAAACCTTCCCTAAAGGTAGTGTTATAAAGTTACTATGGATGTTGTATATTCTATAGATAAACCTCTAGACTCCATTCTATCCACCCTCCACCCACCGGCAGGGCTTTAGCTTGAAGGAGGCTAGTAAGTTTATAAACCTGCCAAGTCATACTTGTCAAAAACAGTGATAATAGTATAAGGATAAAGTAATTGGATAGGTAAAATAGATCTAGAAGTTTTGATGTTAATCAACTAAACTATCAATATCATTGTTTTATTTTTGAAAACTAAACGCTGATTTAAATACACTGCTGGATGGTTATCTAGAGTTGAACGCATGAAAATAGTCCAACGGAAACTGGAACAGCAGAGACCCCCACCCACCTCAACCTCCCCCAGCACCCATAGTCGTTGCCATTTCGTCAGGTGAATTATGAAATTGTGAATTAATTTTTATTTATAACCAGTTGATTTGGCAACAATATAGCAAGTCTCCCTGAACTATTTTCATGTTTCCAACTCAAGTACCGGGTAGATGTAATATCTATAAAACTTGAAACATATTAAATTATATTACACTAGTCAAGAGAGATACACACAATGTGAACATCCAGCTGTGTGACCAACAATAAAATATCAAATTTTTCAAGTTAAATCTGTTGAAAGCGCCATTCTGTGCAAATAACAAACTTGAAAATCAATATCATGGTGCATCACTTTCATTCAATTCTTTTCATGAAATTTAAAGAACCACTCTGATATGTATATACATTCTTTCAATAGTTTATAGGAGACTCCGGAGACAAGGTTCTGCAGGAAGCAATAATTCCCTATTACTGTATTAAATTACAAGGTTCTCATGGTGAGCCATGAAAAAATTAATATTATTATATGTTAATAAGCAATAGAGTAAATATATTGAGATAATTTCAGGCATCGAAAGTACTGTATTGCCATACCTATCGTATTTATAACTTTCATCACATTGAAGTGCTTCTGCTTCACAACTTTAATAGATACTCAAGAATGAAGTATTACTATCTGCTGAATAATCCCTCCAACGAATTAGACAGAACACTACAATAGGATTTTTCAATAGCGACAAATCGATAACAAATTGATAACATTTTCAAATTGGTAGTACGGTATCTAGTGGGCTACTTGAACAGTCGAAAATCGATTTGTCAAAATGAAGCTTCAAGTTCTGGGTCTGATCTTATTAAACACAGGTAAGAAATTTTTCAATTGAGGATTCATCAAGTAGTTTCTGCTCTCAAAACATATTTTCCATATGAATAGGATGATTTGAAACTTTATTGATTTGAAGATTGTCAATAATCAAGTTTGAATGATTCTAATAATAATGATTAGCGGTTGCTAGCTGCTTGTGAAGTTAATTCAATAAGGACTGCTTTCGGATGGGTGACCAGAATGAGACCAAGCCGAGTTGAACCCACCCTTAAAGGTCTAGTTAAATTTGACTAAATTCATCATCTGCTAATGAGATAGTTGCTACAACCAGCTAATATGATGAGTCATACCATTCATATGACGTATTACTGTGAGTGTTCTATAGATAAACCATCCACCCTCCACCTATAGAGAGTGCGGCTGCAGCTTTACGGATAGCTCCTCACCAAGAAAGCAATAGGCACATAATATTATTCTAATACAAGTTTTTACTACAAATAATTTTCCATTATGGATCCCCCAGGATTATCAAACTTGAAATCGATAACAGAGATGTTATTTCATCAAAGCTAATGAAGACAAATTTTTCATGAAATAGGAATTCATTCAAAATTTAGAAATGAGTTTGAAGATGGTATATAAAACTCTCAGAATAGTTTGATGTTTTATTGAAATGTTAAAATCCTTTATCCAATTTTAGTGAAATACTTGAGCCCAATTCTAATAATATGGTACTTTACAGAAGGCCTCCTCTTAACATTTGCAAATTTCAATGCCTACATTGATGACTGAAATAATGCAGGTAATAAGAACTGATGAATAATGATATTCAGTATTTTTAAATGTTTTTAGAAGACTGTTTCCTCAGATGTCTTGAATTGCAATATTTTAATATGAAAAAAGTAAAAATTATTTTTAAAATAGCCAAATGCAGAAATACATTCACAGTATTAATTAAAATGATCCTAAAATCGTACAATGGAGTTAACTTGTAAGTAAAAAATAAGTTTATAAAGAAAGTGCATTGTTTCTTCACAGCTATTATCATTGAAGGATTTTCCGATAGTGGAATTCTTGGCAAACAAGAAAATGAAAGCATTGAAAATGAGGAGAAAGTACAAGGTGGAGAATTATCAAGTATCAAAAACCATCCATACATGGTAAGTAAAATTTTTATACTGATACCAGCGAAAAGTTGAACCAAGAATAATTTGAACATCATTTGAAAAATTAGAATAGTCAGAATTCTCCTTGATGGAAAAGAAAGAATTTGAAAATAATATTTAAAAAAGTAAATATGGAATAGGTTACTAGCTTAATA
The DNA here is from genome assembly GCA_017141385.1 of Sogatella furcifera. Lineage (NCBI taxonomy): Eukaryota > Metazoa > Arthropoda > Insecta > Hemiptera > Delphacidae > Sogatella > Sogatella furcifera. Next base: position 32,857,691 of record CM029550.1, read on the forward strand.
TTCTATTACCATTATTTCAATATTCTATATTACCATTTTTTTAAATTATCAACAAATTATTGGTTCGAAAAAAGCAGTATGAACTTTCAACACAGAATTTCCTTTATGAAAAGTATTAAAACATCATTTCAGCTTTCGATCCAATACAATAATAGAACTGAGGGAGCTGCCTTTTTAATCAACAGAAGATGGGCTTTAACAGCTGCCTACCATTTCTATGGGTGAGTACTGTTTCAAAAAATTATTGGTCAACTGGAATTACACACAATTTTCTACTATTACTATTAATTTTTTCAAGAGGAAATTTATTGAACTTACTTGCAGTTGTTAGAACTCCCGGTTCAACTCCGTAGTCATTGCAAGCCATATATTTTTTGGTACACTTGATAGAAAGTAGCCAGTTTCGATCTACTTGACAGGCTTTGAAAGCCTTCATTTTCCGCACTAGTGCGGAATAAACGGCTGATATTTGGGCCTTATAGCCGTACAAGATAGGAAAAATCAGCTGTTAACAAACTTTTTCGTTGACTTAGCAGCGCATTCCATGCAAATTGGTCGACTGAACAGGTAAGACGACTATTTCGAATATTTTCCAACTGATTGAACCAGAAGATTTAGCATATGATTTTCTTCAAACAAAATTTTTGTTCCGTATAATTTCACACCTAACCTTTTGTTTTGATTGGGAATTGATTTTAGCAACTGATAACCTTTGTTGAAATTAGAATCCTGAATTTATTTTAAAATAAATAGAACGGAAATTACCAATATGGAATTCAGCAAGTTGAATTCATATGTCGTATTTATAAAAACGTTTTCATCTTATTCTAATAAGCCTTTCTATAAAGTGTATCAAAAACACAAATACACAACACGTTTTGAAAACGTTCGCTACGTCGCAAATAGCTTATCAGCTGATCGCTTCGGCTGTAAAGCTCCGTATTCTTGACGTTGCAAACCGACGTTTTCAAAACTAGTGGTGTAATATACTATTCGTAATGGTATTTCAATTTATTTTGTCAACATTCAACTTGAAAAATAATTATATTGAATTAATCGATAAAAGATTTTTTATTTTAATCTCCAACAGTAGCATTCCAATATGAAAATTGACTGGGGCTGACGTCAACAATAAGTTGTAAACTATACAATAACCATTAATATTATTATACTTACATCAACTTTGATCAAAGAATTCATACTCACCTGAAAATAAAAAAGAAAACATCAATTAATTTGATTTTTAAAAATATTTATAAGAAAACGTATAGTAGAATAACAATACTAGAATACAATTATGAATCATGTAGTTGCAAATCTCATCAGACTGTTATTAGAACAATAAATATTGACAAAATAATACTGTAATTTGAAGTGCAATATGTTTTGTTAAACATCTTTAACACTTGAAAGAGTGTGAAAAGGCAATTGAAAAAACAGATCATCTAACAGGTTCATAGCTGAATGATTCTGTGAATAAAATCTTTTTTGATTTACTATGAATCGAATAGGCTCATATTGCCTCAATACCTCTGTGACCACAATAAGGAGAGAAAATTTCAAGATGATTTAGGCTGAATTTGGCCAATTATATGGTATTTTTATAACCTGCCCGAAACCCGAAACTATTAACCAGCCAACTAGAGTAGATTCTATCTTGGTATCAAATATCAAGAGAAGGGTTTCTAATAAATCATTCACTGTCACTTTATGTCAACCGACTTCCTGACTACAACAGGGCCAATTTTAGGGTTGGAGGTCTTCTCCACGTTCTGGTATAATCTGTCCAAATAAAGAAAACATTCTGGCAAGATGGGAAAATGACTCCAGCTCGGTCAATATTGGTCCAAAAATTAAAAATTAGATTTCAATAATGTAGATGAGCATATTTCCTACAATTTGAGACAAAATTTATAATTTTTGGACCAATATTGACCAAGCTGCAGTCATTTTCCCATCTTACCAGACTATCTTCTTTGCTTGGACAGACTACAGGAGGTCAGAGGTCCCTTGTTGACGGAATCATGTGAGTAGAGTGTAGGTGACATTTGCGGCTTGCTTCAGTTGAGCAATATCAAAGTTGAGTGATTCCAAGTTATTTATACTTCACTTCAGTTACCCTCTCCATTTCGCTACTTCACTCATACAGTATTCAGGTAACCCTGCCCTTAATTGAGAATATATTTTTCAATGGATGATCTTTTAGCGGTTTTACGATAATTGTGAATAATTGTAAATGAGTTTGTTGATGAATTGGAACTTGTGAAGTGAACGATAATCAATACATTGATTAATGAATTAAGTTATGATCAATAACTACACTTCTGCTGTGGCATTTAATGTAAAAACTGATTAACATTTATTAGCCTACCAATATGGCAAATTAATATTTTTTCAATCGATTTTAGAATCTTATAATAGTTTCATTCCCCTTATCAAGACAAAATTGCTAACTTTCTACATTTTAACTTGATAAAACTCACTTTTAAATGGAAATAAACTTTACTTACATAGTAGTAACTAGTTTTGTCCTATTGTGGTGGTCATCTTCAGACTGAAAAGAGAACTCTGTTCAAGGTTATGGTGTGGAAGATCTTCAAGGAAGGGAAGGCGTGGAACACCTTCTACACCATAACCTTGAGCAAAGTTCACTTTTCAGTCTAAAGATGACCACCACAACAGGACGAAACTAGTTACTACTATGTAAGTAAAGTTTATTTCCATTTAAAAGTGATTTTTATCAAGTCAAAATGTAGAAAGTGGAAAAAGAATGGACACACAACACCATAACTTTCTACAGTTTGTAACTAATTAAAATAAAAAATCACCAATTTTTCAAAAACCAACTATTCATTGTTTAATGTATAAATTCAATGAATCACGATGTAGGTATAAATACATCAATTTTCAGCATTCTTCAAAAATTGAAATAGGCTACATATATGTGAAAAAATTTAGTTTTTTCCAACTTTTTGCATCACCCCAAAGTTATTTTGTCTTCAATAATAATTCACCATAGCTTAATCTTTGATTAAAATTCAACAATATATTATTCTACCAATGTTTTCTTCAATACAATGACATTATAAAAAGTAAGTTAATGAAAATATTAGAATACTTTACTCAAGTTGAATTGAAGATTTTTGTATTAATGGTATTTTTTGAAGCTATTATCATTTCCTTATTTTTCTATTTTTCCCTTTTCTCTTGAATGGATACATAAATTAAATACTGCCAATTGCCAGGAATTTCACAAAATATTGTAGAGGAAGAAGCGTTTTTGCTATGTGATATGGTTTCAGTACAACTGCTTTTTGGATTGTTTCAATTAAGTACTTCCATATCGAGTTCGTTTTAAGGGCTTTAGGGACGACCCCAGAACTGGATATGACAACAGGCACTCAATAATTACTAATACAGTATCATTATTATTAATATTCCCGCTAATCTCTTTTACAGTGAAGACTGGCTTATGGTTGAGAGGATCAACGTGCTAACCACACGTTACCTCTATCCTGGTTTATGATTATTTGCTTGCTGTATGGTCTGTCCGGCCGGGGGAGAATTCTGGCGGGGTGGGGGGGGGGCGGCTTCGGCTCGGCCAGTGTTGGTTCGGGGACTGTGAGTTCTGATTGAGAATTTATGGCTTTTGAGCCGGTATTGGCCGGGCTGGGGCCGTTTCCCCGTCGTGTCGGGCTGTCTTCTTGGCTTGGAAGGGCTGTATAGTAGAGTGAATTTGAAACTGGCAACCGGCTGGTAGGCCTAGGCCCTTGATGGGCTGTTGAGCCAAACATACATACAATCTCTTTTATTTGCAAGGTTTGAAAATGGATCACTAACATTTCGTGTGGGGAGCTCGTTCTCATCAAAGGGCAGAAAAGTGCACGTGCAGAGCTGGCACACTCACCCGGGCTACCAGGGCCGATGGAAGGACGACCTGACAGTTTTCAAGCTGACCAAGCCACTGCTGCGCACCAAATTCATCAGGCCGATCGGCATTGCTTCAACACTGCCCATAAATGGCACGCTGGCTACCACTTGCAGCTGGGGCTACCAGAAATGGGGATTTAACGCGGTAATTGAATCCAACTATTAATATTTTTGTCTCATTAAATACCCAAAAATCAGTGGCAAGTCCTCAACATGATGTCAGCTTGGATCAATCTGAGAATAGTTTAAACCACATACGTACTCAATTCATTCCATGATTTCCACAAATCACCACACAAGTTAACGACCAGTAGCAAAAAAAATCAATTCAAATTATTACCACTATTAAATAATGTCTAGAAACGTAACCCAAGTCAAAAATGACAAATTAAATTGAATCTAATTCATTCATTCAATAATTTATGTTACATAATAAAGTTAACATTAGTTCTGTTGACCCAAAATACATATAAATAAGCTTACATTATATAAGTACAGTTCAATATCTATTTTGAATATTATATTTATATTATTTCACAATATACTGCCTCTTCCGTCTTACGAGATAATTATACACTATTTATAGTATATTAGAGAAATATTATCAGAAAATTAGGAAAAAGGAAAATTCATGAAGATTACAGATAAGCGACTCATGAACTTTCTTATTACATTATAATACAGAAGTAGAATTGTAGAATACTTCCGTTACAGTTTAACAAAAGTATCAGTATTGAATTATGCATAATTAACAGAAAGGAGTTTTATGCAGTAGGCCTATTGGAATATTCCATGTCAATCTAATCATAAAAATTCAACGATTGCTCTCTCCGAATACAGAGCAAACTTCCAATTTCTAAGTTGAGAACAAACAACTACTACAGCAGATCCAGTAGTTTCTTTGCAAGGCTGGATAAAATTCTCGTTTAAAAAGTTTTTGATGGTGCTGCCTTTCGTGGTTAGGCTACTGTTGACAACTTTTTGCGTTTGTCTTCACAGCCTGCACATTCACAATCGCGCCAAAGTCGGAGTTTCATTCCGCTTTGCTCTACAGACTTCTAAATAAGAAAAGTTGAAAGATTTTATTGTTGTTTCACGATAATGTTTTCAAAGGCTTAATGTCGAGAAAGAAAAGTCAACAACGTTTGCTTGATATTCTTCTTTCCCCAGTTAATTTGCCTTGAGGTTCACCGCACACTGATTCCCTCCACTTTACAAGACTACCGAGAGATTAATATTTATTTTCTCTTGCCTTGTGATCTCCTCAACAACCAACGCATCCACAAGCTGCCGTTTTTACAAATCTGAGGTCTTTGCTTGTCACTAAGTGAAAACAATCTAATGTCAAACTCCCACTGCGTCTCCTTAAAAGTCAACCAATTTCAATTAAAATACTGCTTCACTCCAAGATTCACTTCCATTTCCACTTTCCATTTCAACTCTGGAACAGGCTTTTCATTCAGTAGGGAAATTCAGGTAGCATTTATAGCAGAGTTCTAGGACTTTCAAGTTTTGGATGTAACATACTGATAATTTAACGTTATACATAAATCTTCAATTTTAAATGAGCTAATTCAATAAAGAATAAGTAGCCTACTACAATAAATCCCCTCACAAAAAAAATCCATCCAAAATATCATGAATAGATAAAGAATAATTGTTTCATGGATTGACAATGATAATTCTCATTACAACTTTTGACAATTTTCAAAGTGTGAAAAAATCATTCACTGTATTTTCTAACTGGCGTGATTTATTCGTAATCCAGGTACATTAGTAAAATAAACCAGTCTATTTTCCTTGAATTTTGAATCCTTCTCTTACTCGCCTTATGAATAGCCTATTTTCACGTATAAATTTTCTAAGAATGAATAAATATCCGTGCTACACTTTTCGCAAACTGAGAAGACATCGTACAATCCAGTTTACATTGAAACGGTATGTCTTCACACTTTACCTATTTCTATTAATATTAATACCGTAAAAATAAAAGTTAATTTACATCAAATTCAATTTCAGGGTGAAGAGAATGACAAATTAAGGACTACAACAGTGAAATATACAGAGTCGAAAAGCTGTCTCAATTTTTACCCAGGCGAACTCAATGACAGAAATTTCTGCACCTTAACTGAAGGGAAATCTCCATGTGTGGTAAGCAACCTCAAGTATTATACACAAACACTAAATGTTCAACTATTAAGATTCCAGAATCAAATCTATAATATAATTCTACAATCTAGAATATTATCAAATCTAATATGAGATTATTATTTTCGTAGCTGCTTAAAGCCTCTAAAAACCATAAAATTGTAATCCCAAGGTGTGATACTCTGGGCTATTTTTTGCGAACTCTTTTCTATCTAGCCATACAGGGTTTATAATTCCATAAACCTCGCTCACTGATCAAATATTTCTAATACAATCCACATGAATACCATAATGATATGTTTGGAGTTATATTGAATTTCAAAAACATAAGTAGATCATATTATAAGATGTAATAAAATACCTTTGCAAAGGGTATAATGGCTTGCTTGATGAATTATTCATATTAAACTTTTCTTCCAGTTTGATTGGGGAGCCCCCCTGGTGTACAAAGGTAAAGCGTTTGGACTGTTTGTCGGGGGCTTGGGCTGTGGCAGCCTACAAAATCCACCAGTCTACATTGATCTCACGAAAAACAAGAAGTGGATTATGAATATTATAAAAGAGCATTCCTAACCTGGTGAAATAATTATTGACTTTCAGTAAAAATGAATTTTGAATGATTTTCCCAATTAAATTAATTTATGAGTTATAATGACTTATTCATATGTCTTTATAGCAAAGTGCTTTTCCTACAATGTAGAGTTTTAAGCTGTAATGGAAAGTTCAGTTCAATGTACTGAAGAGTGATAATGATTATGCTAGTAGAAATAAAGATATAGGTCTATTCAATATTTCCTATCATCATGCTGACATCAGATTGCAGAGAGCAGAGCTTGAAAATAAATTGAAAAGCAATTTTTAGAGAGTACACTTCACTACTAAATTTGATTAAATGTAGTGGGGAAATTTAAGCCTTTTAATCACTTCATTATGCAAATACAGAAACAATATGCTCAATAATTAATTGTCTAATGCATCTCTCACTTTATTCGTGCAGATACATAAAATTGTAAGTCCCTGTAATTGCTTTAGAAAAATAACTCAACTTCCAGATACATTACACATTCATGATAGGTATATTTGTAATATTTTTCTGTGATATTATTTCAGTAATATTCATCAACATTCTGTTGCTAGATTTAATCTTTCAGTAAAAAATACTTGAAAAAATATTATAAACACGAGTTTTTCCAAGACCAAGAAGATTGGATTCTTTCGTTTTTGTATAAACTTAAATGTGGGAGATCTGATTAAAAGAAATCATACAACAAGATATTATTACAAAACAGTTATTAAATACTAAATTCATTTGCAAAATTAGGGAAAGAACTGCATTGGTTTTGAAACATGTTACTTTATAGTAAGTAATTCATATTACAAAAAAGGTTACTAATGCATCCATGGGGTTTTATGAATAACTTACGGTACATATAATTATAATATAGCCTACTTCTAAAATTTCAAGCTCTATTTCATCCATGACATGAAAGTCGCTTCAAAAACCGTTAACTAGAGCAGGTTAGCTTTATGTAATAATATTTTATTTCAATTTGAACATAAAAACTGGACTAATAGAGTAATACCTAATAATACTGTTGGCTACTATAATCTTTCTTTGTCTGTGGTATACATCATGAGTAGAAATACATGTCATTGAATAGATGGTAAATTGTATGAGTAAATTGGCACTTAATGGAAACTGCTAATAGTTGAATACAAAGAGCAATCATGAACAAATTTAAATTTAGATGAAGGGGCACTTTGAGGGGAGGGGGCATTGCTTTAGGTGTGAAAGATGGGGGTGGTGAGGCGAAATGGGGTATTTCGGTGTACCGAAAGGGTTTAAGGAGTGACCTTGAAGTGACCGGGCGGTGCAGATCGATAATGCCTCGATGGTGGCGCCCCTGGCGGATCTGTCGGCAACTTCTGCAAAATGGCTGCCACCCCCACCCAAAAATGCCATAGGCCTCCCCAACCTCGGCTCGACAGATTGCCATTGCGCAGCGTCATAAACGTGCTCCACAACGTTGGTCATAAAATGTGCACAAATAAAAAATCTGGAACTGTTCTTGCGTTTCTCCGACCTGTTTAAATATACACTAGTTTCGCGCCCCCTGTCATTTTCTATTTACACGTTCAATTGACAAGGAATGAAGCCGCCTTACTACAATGACCGCCAACAAAGTCTTTTAAATTCTGTGAGTTTCCAACAAAAAGGTGGCGGCTGGCTATAGATGTTTTTCCAATAAACAGCCGATGCTACATTGAAAGAGTAGATTGTAGAGTAGTGTTGTAGAAGAGGAAGATGAAGAACAAGTGATACTCTAATCAACTGCAAATTTTCTGGTGTAACGAGAACTCTATCAGAAGATAGAGAAAATGACTCTAGCTTGGTCAATATTGGTTCAAAAATTATATATTTGGCCTCAAATTGTAACATTTTGCTCTACAATTTGAGACCAAATTATTAATTTTTGAACCAATATTGACCGAGCTGGATGTGATTGGCTCAATGTTCTACAATGATATTTACTTGGAAAGAAATTTGATAGGTGGATGGAAAGACTATTCCTTTCACTGTTTCTCGCAAAAAATTAACGATTGTAATTACACTCACGTTATTAAATATCAAATTGATCATAAAATTTGTTAATCAAAATAAATATAAAAAATTCAATATTACATTATTTAACTCAACTCAAAAAAATTGTTTATACCTCTTTCATACAAAAATTGGTAGATTGCATAGTTCATTCAATTTTCTTTGCAAATAGACTTGATATAGGCATTGACTATGGATATAAGTCAATTATCCATAGTTAACTTATATCAATATCAATAGTCAATAATATAGGCTAAAACACCCACATGCCTATCAACAAGTTTAATCGACATTTGGACCATTTTTTGCCGCCCAGCTAAGAGGGAGCCTTACATTAGTAGCCTACAATCCACGGATACTAGAATATCAGGTATGCTAAAGATTATGAGCATGATTGATGTGACGTTTAATGAGCCCGCAAAAATAACATTGTATGGTTGTATCTGAGCTAAGTATTCAGCTTTCAAATTTTATATATTGTTTTTTGTGTGATCATAAAACGTCATACTTGGCTGAAATTTGCGCTTGATCCCAACCGTATACTCTAGTATCCGTGGGACGATCGTTATTACTACATATGAAAATATGAAATAATTTGTCATAAAAACATTACAAATTTATTTCAAATAGCTCCAACTTTGAGGCAGAATCTAAAAAAAATTCTACATTTTTTTTTAAATTCTCCAATCTTTATTAAATTATTACCACATACCTCAGGGACAAGTTGCAAAGTATTCTAATGTAAAACTAGTGAATAGTGAACGTACTGCGACATGTTGCAATACAAATTTGAATACATGACGAATGCTGTTCTGAGATATGACGGAACTAGGACCCAAAACAATAATTGAAGATAGCTGGGGGAATGGAAGAGCTTTTCAGCATGAAATTGCTACCTCCTTCTTCTCCTCCTCTTCACTTCCTTCTCCCACATCATATCTTTGTGACATGAGGAAGAATGATGAATAGTGCAGCGTGTCATGCATTTTCCGATTGCCGACAGGCTTCAGTTGGAGATCAAGTGAGAGAGATGAATGGCGAAATTAGACATTGAGCAAGATATAGTCCTCCTATGACACATGTATAAGGTTATGAAGGCAGTAAAAAATATTTCTCAAAGATTATTATAATAATTTGAAGAATTCAATAATTTTAGCTACTTATCTTGAATCATTTTATCGTATCTTAATATACCTTCTCTCAAAAAATAAATAGAATGCATTTTATTAAAAATACATTCACATGATCAAATTGAAATGATTCCCTTATTGTTTTGCATATAGATTTTTGGTAAAATTTTATGTAGACCGAATAAGGTTATCACACCACTTTCAAAAAAATAATCCAAGGTCCAGGAATCATATTAAAAGTGGTACATAATTATTGTAACATGGTAAAATCCAAGACTAGTATTTCAGTACTTATGCATTTTACCATGTAATACTTAACCATTACGACATTGTATCAGTCACATTCCCATTTCCTAATCAGAACTGGCATTTGGCCTCAATAAGAAATTACAAATTTCAAATACGAAATACAAATAACAAATAATTCTTTCAAGTTAGAACAGTGTTTAGAAATCAATCATAATCTATTGGTTTATTGATTTGATCTAAATTCTTCATTTTGGATGATAAATTCTCTTGAATCTTGAAATAATTCCTTCCATATTTGTACAAAAATACATGATTGATTCAGCTTGAAATCCTTGATTCAACTTCAACGAGTAGGTACTCACAGAACCCGTATAGTCTGGCCAAGCAAAGAAGAGCCTCTGGCAAGATGGGAAAATGACTCCAGCTTGGTCAATATTGGTATAAAAAATATTGATTTGGTCTCAAATTGTAGATCAGAATGTTTCCTACAATTGAGACTGAATCAATAATTTTTGAACCAATATTGACCGAGCTGGAGTCATTTGCCCATCGTGCCAGATGCTCTTCTTTGCTTGGCTAGACTATAAATCAGTACGAGTACTTTCTCTTACAATGTAGCTGATACAATTTCAAGCAATTGGGTGCTTTCTGTTACTACATAACTCTTACTTTTCTAATTCTGTACCAGATACATTTGACGGTAACCGTTACAAAATAAGGACCCAATCTTAGACCATTAATACTCTATGGGCCGGTTACACGTACGTTCTGATAGTTTAATCGCCGTTATTTCACCGTGTCAAAGTGGAAAAACGTTCAAATGAATAAAGTATTGAAATGTGATAGACTGATAGTAGTAGCAAAATATTCGAATGTACTCATTCCAAATAGATATTAGAATCAATAATTATCTCATTATTGTATAAATTATTTATTTATTGAAACAAAAACATGATCTGGAAATTGCATGCTGATACAACTTAATTGTTGTCAGGTTGGTAGTACCAGAAAAATCGAAAACTTTCAGCTGCTATTGTTTTCAGATATTGAAAATTTAATCATAAGCTGATGGTTATGTTAAAATTTTCAACGCCTCAAACTCTGGCCGATTAGTTTTGTACTGTGAAATTAGTATTCAATTCCAATTAAACAGCTGCTGACCTGTTAAATTTGAAAAAAACGCCATTGAAATTTTCCATAACCTCATTTATATCATTTCCTCAATGATAATAAATCTTAACTTGATTCATGAATTTAAAGGTTAGTAATATTTTTAGGCAATTTAATGTAAATGATGTGTCATCAAGTTTTGTAAATGAAACTATTGAAGCTCAAGGCTTTTCAATAATTTATATTTTTCTATTCTCTATTTGAGTTGAGTTAGTTTGCTGTTGCTACAAGATGTCGTTATCCAGGCTAATCACGGCGTTAAAAGTCAACGAAGTTACGAACAACCGGCCCTATGAGTATGAATGGTCTAAGGACCTAATAGAAATAGTAATAGCGCCAATCTACCTAATCATATTGGACATTCATCCGATACGAAAGTTACTGAACTATAGTATATATATAGATATATACTGAACTATAATGAAGATTAGAAACCAATCATCAAACATATCTAGTTGAGACGATGAAAATTAATGATCTGGGCCATATACAGTGTTGAGCCAATTGTCCGTAGATGGATCCAATTATGAATTTACGGCCCATTGTAATGCATATGCAACAATAGCATTGCCAATTATGCATTACTCAAGTAGACTTACGACTGCCAAAGCCTACAAAGAATCACACTCTATTTTTTTAATCCCTCCTTTGGGAGATTGGTTGTCGTTAGTAAAAATAGTAAAAAAGTCGCATCCCGTCTTTGGAGGAATAGTAATTGTTGCAATACATATCAACTGATCAACTGGATGTTATTCAGAGGTGTTCTGTGGCGGCACTTGGTTTCGAAAGCTAGCTTATGGTCAAGAGGATTCAACGTGCTAAAAACACGTTACCTCTATCCTGGTTGATAATTATTATTCTCTGTATGGTGGAATATGAAACTGGCAAGCTTAGGCTTTTCATGGGCTGCTGAGCCATAGAAAAACAAACAAAATTTTTTAAATAATATTTTTCCTGAGGGCGATGCCCACATAGGCTATACGGCCTGTGCGAAGGGAAAGATTAACCCAGCACAAATCAATAAAAAATAGACAACTATAAACAAACTAAATACTTTATTTTAAATTCAACCACTTCCAGTAAACTCTTACAACTTCATGAAAATATTGCCGTCTTTTGGAGGAGAAGTTGAACCGTCGGTCCCGACTACCTGATAACCAGTTGTCATCTCTCATCCACTGGCGGCTCGTGTCCACGAAACAAGTGCTGCACAGTAAAAGAGTTTCACCCAAAACAGGTGAAGTGCCCATATCTTTTACTGTACAGCTTTTCACATGTTTCGTGGGCACGAACCGCCAGTGCTCTCATCACTACCCCTCTCATTACCCACGCACATGCTCAATATCTCAAATCACATGTGGCATTACCCTCAGAAAAAGAAAAGTATATAAAAAATAGATGAAGCAAGGATGAGAAGGCTTAATCGGGTATCAACATGAATGTTGCAGTTGTTGCAGAATGTTGCAACTTCTTTTGAATAATATTAAAATCAGACGAAATAAAGACAAAATGATATTATGAAATCACGAGCGAGGAATGCTTCTATTAGTACGGTGCAATTATTTCAAAAAAAGGCCGAACCTCAACATCCAAAGAGAAAAGACGATTCCTACGCCAACTTGTTCTATACAACCCCTTTATTGTTTGGTAAAAAGTTACACCCCTATGAGCGTCGGGTTTTTGGGGGAGGGGGGGGTGAAAGGTGCAAAATTTCAGTTTTTTGTGAATTGTAGCCGAACCAAGCGTCGGACAAAAAAATTTCATTCATGTTTTTTCTAGAGAACAAAATTTGGAAGAGATTGAGACCAATCACAACTCTGTATCATCAACCGTTTCCAAGTTACAATTTTTTGAAAACTCCATATTTTTTCACAGGAATTATTCCGTTACTTTGAAAGTTTGTAACTTTGAATTGGAAACTCTTGCATACGTATTTCAAAATCCCTCTCGGCAAAATTCATTTCTCTTCAATTTGAGACCAAATTCACCATTCTATGTTCAGTGGTTCATGTGCTACAGCGATTTTAAAAACCCCTTACTTCCCCAAAATCCCCTAAAATTACATTTTATCGTAGAAAAAAAATATGAAAAATTTTCGGAATGGCTTATAATTCCATAATCATTATAGAGGGAAAAATTCTCTACATTTTCAGACCAAGAACACCACTCTACCTTCATTAGTTACAAAGTTACAGATGAATAAATTATCAAAAATGAGAAAAAATTGCAATAGCTGATTTTACGACAATGTTTTTATCAAAGTTTTATTCAAGAAATATTGTGAATCATATATAGTATCAAAGAGTACATTTTTCTCTACAATTTGAGACCAAATTCACATTTTTTGAACAATTACAGAATTAGCTAGATCCATTTTTCAAACCAACTGTCGAGTTCAGAGCTCACTCTGAGAGGCGCTCCACACACTATGAATGATACATTGAAACGCTTCGTTGAGCTTAAGAAGACGATGATTTTTTTTAAAAAATATACGTAGCTCATTTAATAATTGTTCAAAAAATATGAATTTGGTCTCAAATTGTAGAAAAAAATGTGATCTTTAATATCATATAAGATTCATCATGATTCTTCAATTAATTCCTCATGATAACATTGTTGGAAAATCAGCGTTTTCAATTGTTGAAAAATTACACATAATTCATTCTATTGTAACTCGGTAACTATTGGCGATAGAGTTATGCTCTTGGTTTAGAAATATCGAGTGATTTATCCTCTAAAAGATGGTATATGAAAATTTCTTGTTCAATGCTTATTTGAGAAATTTCAATAGAATTCAAAAAATGAGCGAATTTATCAGAAAAAGTGTGATAAAAACCGGTTGTGTACCTTCTTATGTCAAAGGTCTCGCAATTCTCATAGTAACCATTTGAAAGAGGAAGATTTTCTCTACATTTCTAGATAGTTTCAGATTTTTCCGTTCACAACTTTCCGATTGGGAGCATTGAAATGTGAAAAATTGGAATTTTCAATGTGCAGGTATTATTATTCAAGAGTATCATTTAAATATGAATTCTGGAGTTTTTCACAGAATTTCGATAATAATTTATGAATTTATACCGCCGTGATGAGTAGAAAATGATGAGCTATTGAACGATAGGATTCGACGTACCAATCAAAAGTTATGGGGGAATATAAATGATTGAAAATAAAGGGATGCTTTTGACCAACCCCCATGAATCCTATGATAGTCTTGGTCGTGTAAACGATTTTCATGAGAGTCTAGGGTCTCAAGAAACAAAATCTAGAAGTATGAGCCAATCCGAAAATTTTTCATATTTTTTTTGTACGATAAAATGTAATTTTGGGGGATTTTGGGGATGTAAGGGTTCTTTAAAATCGCTGTAGCACATGAACCACTGAACATAGAAGGGTGAATTTGGTCTCAAATTGAAGAGAAATGAATTTGGCAGAGAGGGATTTTGAAATACGGATGCAAGAGTTTCCAATTCAAAGTTACAAACTTTCAAAGTAACGGAATAATTCCTGTGAAAAAATATGGAGTTTTCAAAAAATTGTAACTTGGAAACGGTTGATGATACAGAGTTGTGATTGGTCTCAATCTCTTCCAAATTTTGTTCTCTAGAAAAAACATGAATGAAATTTTTTTGTCCGACGCTTGGTTCGGCTACAATTCACAAAAAAACTGAAATTTTGCACCTTTCACCCCCCCTCCCCCAAAAACCCGACGCTCATAGGTGTGTAACTTTTTACCAAACAATAAAGAGGTTGTATAGAACAAGTTGGCGTAGGAATCGTCTTTTCTCTTCGGATGTTGAGGTTCGAGTCTAATTGCACTGTACTATATATCATTGTGAAATAAATGTGCCAACTGATTCGATACTGAATCAAAAGGCACAGAAGAACAAGACCAATCTCAACCACTTAAAACTCATTAGACTGAATAGTAAAAAATCTTTCACAGAGATGATAATGGATATTAATTCATCATACCTCTCCTGTCTTTTGGAGGAATACAATAAGCCGTCGGTCCCGACTGCCTAAAAAGTAGTCATCATCCCTCTCATTACCCACGCACAGACCTAGGAGCCCATGTAGGCATCACCCTCAAAAAAACACAATACAGTATTTCTATGTTGACATACAAAGAAGAAATTGGGTTTAAAAAATTTAGTGAAACAATAAAAAATGCTAGCAAAATGTGACACCCAGTATTATGATCAATACCCTTGACAATGTTATACACGGAGAAAATAGAATAAGATCTAAGTTTATTATTTAATTAACAAATGTATTTATTTACATTCCCTCTGATTATACTATATCTTTAGTAATAAACTGGAAGAAACAAAATAGATTACGTCATATGATCCAGTACCCGACATTTACGTTGGAAGGAATTTGACATAACAGCTTATAAAAGGCTTTACGCGCCCAAGTAAGCACGGTGGGACTTGTATATGTCGCCCATAAAGGCCAAGTCATGCTCATGTGTATGTGGATACAAAGATAGCAAACGGATAACATAAGAGTGCTATTCTAGATTGGTTAGGTCGAAACACATGCCTGTAAAAAGGACATAAAAATGGAATTGCACATAAAAATAGGCCTACTAATAGAGCAGAATAATATGCTAAACGAATGGAAAAATCAAAATAATGGCTGACAATTCACCACACTTGAATTAAGTTTGTTTATTTAAAAGAATTATTCCAATGAAAATAGTTAAGGGTTTATACATAGTGTTTCAGGAGGAGAAATGTGGCAAACGTTTCAGGCTCATTCCTTACACCAAACTCCTCATGAAATTCCCATTGTAAAGCTGTGATGTGTTACATGATGAAAGCATTGATGATGTGTTACTGAGGCACTGATGGCACTTTCATCAAATAAATTATTTTTAGGTGTTAGGTTTTCACAACAAAAGGCAATTTTCAAACAACGGATGATAATATTGAACCATAAATTAGTATTTTTAATGAATTGAGCTTGTAAAAGAACGACAATTTAATTTTGAAGAACAAAGTAGTGTTGAAAACTCACAAAAACTTCAGAAATTGAAATAAAAAGGAGACAATATTAAAGAAGGTTGTTAAGTTAGTAAAATGAGCTTTCCATTGTCATAGTTTCAATAAAATTCACCTATAATATTCAATTTTGATCAAAACCTCTGTATAGATACGCTTAAAATCAATGATATTATGTTATTAAAAGCAATTTTATACAGTAGTAGAGTTTTATGGCCTATCAATCCCTAATGATCAAAATTACAACAAAGTTGAAAGTAATAGAGTGATCTTTACTAGTTTAATAGTTTTTCCCCCTTACAGGTGTTTACCTTGGGCTTCATTTGTTCCAATTATTTTTTTCTTGTTATATTATTTTGTTTCATATGCAGATGCTCATGATTTGTATTGTGTATTAAATATTTTGGACATATGTATGATATATTTTGGACAAATAAAGAAATTTCAAATTTAAAAAGAAAAAGAACAACATCTGGCAACAATAAGTTTGAGAATATAATAATGAAGTAAGTTGAGCCTATTTAAGCAGTTTAGAGTGGTGTTTCCAAAATAAGATGATGGATGAAGTAGACTCAAACAGATCAAGGGCTTTAACTTTGAATATTCTATAAGGCGCCTGAATATTAATGAGCAAACTCCAACTATACATTACATTTTTACAAAATCCCTCATCACGGGAATCGCCACGCCAAGAAAGAATCTGTCTGAATACAATTAAAAGACGTTGATCAATGATAGCAGTCTATTGTTGAGAACTGGATTATCCCAACACAATACTGAACCCTCTAAGGGACTGGAATGGATTCAATTACAGAAGCTAGATAGAAATCACAATTTGAATTGCAAGAGCTGCTCTAGCGTTGGATATCACTTGAAGTAGATATTTCAAGAGTTTCTCGTTTTCATTCCATTTATTCTTACAACTGGATTTCCATAAACTATCTCTTTTACTCTTGAAAAGAAGCTCCTGAAACAGGCTTCAGTATTTGATAATGGAATTTTCAGATAAGTTCTTATATAATTATTTAGATAAACCTCTCGAAGTCAAGATGCAAGGTTATTGCAAATTTTTGAAATAACTTTGTTCAAGATGTACATAAATGCATGTAATTTAAACAATTATTGCTGTTAATACCGCAACTTATATTACCAGCATGAAAAATTATTACTTCCCATGGTTTACAAAGCGTTCTCATCCCATTTATACTGAGTGATTAGCCTAGTACCTTATAATAAATGAATAAATAAATTGGATAATTTGTATCTTTTTCATAAATCATTATCACAGCGCTCGCCAAGATGGTCAAAGATGAAAGTGTCATTAATAGTACATTACGCCACAAGCCTTGGAAGTGAACGTTTACGGTATGAGGATAGTTTCCCGGGCGAGGCTTGCCGAGCCTGGGAATAATTCCGAATACCGTAAACAAACTTCCTAGGCGAGTTTGCGTATATTTCTTTTCGCCTCACTTCAGATAAGCATTATCAATCAAATTTCATTTAATCAATACTTCATGATTAACAATTCAATCTGAATGAGGTTATAGCGATTGCTGATTCAAACTGATAACTGAATAGGTTAAAAAGGTGCACTGTCACCCGATCTAGCGGACGGCTTGATAACTACTACGTTAATCCTGTCAGCTGCTGTTGTCCACGCGCGGAAAGAAAGTCCTCGCATGGAAAGGAAGTCTTACCGCTCGAGGACAACAGCTGACTGTTTCCGTATGTAAATGACGACTTTCAAGTCTACATAGGGACCAGTAAGCAGCTTCTTTCTGTGAAGTGTGGCGAAAAGATTCCTCCCAGGAACGAATTAAGAAAATAATATTGATATTATCAAAGCAAAAATACTACTCAACGGAATTAATAACAATACTCAATAAAAAGTAATTTAAAGGTTTAATTGGTAACTTTTAAGAACAAGAAAAGATAAACTAAACAATTGAACTAAATCTTTCAAGTATTACTATCATGGAACCTCGTTCAAATCCTGGCAAATGAGGATTTCCCAAGACAAACCCGCTCCAGGGGTAAAACAACTAGCAAACCAAAAATAAGGAGACTGTCAACAGTGGTTTCAGACAGGGAAGATTCACCTTAGAGTTTAAATTTGGATAGTTTAGAGATAGTATTAGTCAAAAAGGTAACCTCCTTGAGAAAATTTGTATAGATTATTTATCCAACTCCAATATGCGCCTATCAAACTCGAACTTTTGAGCTTGATATTGATTCCTAATAATTCATTTCGTATAAAGTAATTGTGACAAATTTTAATATTTTTCAATGAGTTTACCAAGTAATATTTTATGTATTATTGTATTTGAATACCATAGCTTATATATTTTTTAAATGATTATAGGGTAAATTGGATAAATAATTTAAAATATAGAATTAGGAGAAAATAACAAATTTAAAAGAAATGAGACAAACAGTTGCTATACGTACACCCCGAAAAAATATACGAATTCTAAAAACAAAAAAATCTTCTAACAAAACATAAGCCGACGTGCAATAGTTTCCAGTTACGATGAAACCCAACAGAAATATGGATAAAATAAATGATGTGATCTCATCACATGATGTTATGCAGCGAGACAAAATTTGGCGCGTCTCCAAAACGCGAATGGAAGCGCTCTGGTCCTGGAACTGGAGCTGGAGTCACTCGCCTAGCCTACTTGACCTTAGGCCGAGTCGGGATCAACGCCTCCTACTACCATACCAGTTTGTTTCACACTAGACACGATGCAAATTAACAAGTCCAAGCCATCTCCTTTGTCATCGCTGCCTACTGTAATTTTCTTACTCATACAAAAAGTACGATAGTCTCCATTGGCAAGCCGATTTCTTATTGATCCCATGCAATTCCAAACAGACTCAACTATAATCACTTTGTTAAAAACTGAAGTTTAAAACTTAGGAATATTTAAAATAATTGAAGAATTGATGAAAATCAAACACCCTTTTAAAAAACGTTAAAATTATTAAAACACAGACATGTTTTGGCACATTAGGCCATTATCAATGTGGATAAAATAATAATGAAATAAGTAAACAAGATTAAAATTTTTAATTATTGAAATTTTACATTGATAATGTGGAAAAATTTTCAATCTTGTTTACTTATTTCATTATTGTTTTATCCACATTGATAATGGCCTAATGTGCCGAAACATGTCCGTGTTTTAATAATTTTAAAGTTTTTTTTTAAAGGGTGTTTGATTTTCATTCATTTTTCAATCACTTTGTTGAGTATTTATGAAGGTGATATTGTAGTACAGTGATCCATATTAGATTAAATGACAAGATATTGTCAAACTACTGATTTATTTAGAATACGAGACACCGTTATCAATTATTTATCAATCTCTGGTAGAGTTACTACACCGGTTAATACACGAGTAAGCACAGAATTTATAAGGGTAGAATTTAGTAAGCGTAGAATTATTAGTAAGCATAGAATTTACTACACGGTTGCTACCCATTATCAATCTCTGGTAAACTATGAACTCTAGCAGAGATTGATAATAGTGTAGCAACCGAAACCAGTATCTCGATTTCTTGATAAATCAGTGATTTGACAATATCTTACCTTTCACTCTACTATCATGTAGGCCTACAGTAGCCTGCTTTTTCTCCTAGAGAAAATTTTTGTTAGTGGTTACATTTATATCAACGAATTATATGTCTTCTCAACCAAAAAACTATCATTTTCTATGATTAAATTCTCCAAGAAAATCACGACCTTATCTCCATAATACTTTTTTATGGAGATATAAGGTCTATATGAAAATAAATATGCATAATGAATTAATGATTAATAAATTATATTCCATAATATTAGCAACTCATTATATAATACATACGTTAATATATTATTATGCTCTCTATATGATTATAGCGAAAAAGTAAATTATTATTTGTAAACTTTCTGAAAACAATATGTTACTGATTTTGAATCACTGCTTCTAGCTTGCTATTGGCAGTGATCATGCTGATTAGAATTAGAATTTATTGTATCACGTTTCACTACATAATAAAGCATAGCTTAGTAGTATGTGACATGTCAAACTGTATAATATATATAAAGTCTCTATATAGGTATACACTACGTCGACGAAAACGAAGCCGAACCGATCATGCAAACAACCGACAACATTCCTCCATGGTGTAGGGTGCTGCTGGAGTCAATATTTCTTTTAATCTCCACCTGAACCGCTTCAAGTCGTCGATCATTTTAATATCAGCTGGCAAAACATTGAAGACTTTCAACCCGCTGTAAAGTGGACCCCTCTCCAAAGCGCTGGTCCTGTAATGTGGGTGTTGCAAGGTTTCTCGATGCCTTGTGCGGTACTCATGCTGCAGTCGATTATTCTGTAGTCTTTCTTCATTTTTCTTTATATATAATGCTAGTTCCAGAAAGTAGAGAGCTGGTACCGTAAGTATCTTATACTTCTTAAAAGAATTCCTACATGAATCCCATGGCCTCAAATTATCAATGACTCTCACAGCCTTCTTCTGCTTTCTGAAAATCGTGGTAAGGTTGATTTTTCCACTGCCCCAAAACAAAATACTATATTGGACAATCGACATCAAATAGCCATGAAAAACTCTCAACAAAGTCCGGGAACTGACCACCTTTCTCAAGACGTTCAATCACTGTGGATATTTTGTTCTGAATGTGATCTACTTGTTCTGACCATCCAAGGCTGTTCATCATTCTAATTCCTAAGAAGCAGGCTTCTTTGTGCATGAGACCTTTAAACGTCTTATCAAGTAAAATATCCATTTCCTTACTTATTTTCAATTTGAAATTCAATAACTTTGTCTTCTTTGCAATCAACTTGAGGCCATTTGCTTGAAACCAGACTTGCATTTATTTCATTGTTACTTTGGTTTTCTCAATTACAGTATTTTGCGTTCCAGTTACAATGATCGTTGTGTCGTCAGCAAAGAGAAGAACTTTTGAATTTAATATACTGTTTGGAAGATCATTTACGTATATTATAAACAGCAATGGGCCCAGAATTGAACCTTGTGGAACTCCGCAAGGTATTGTTTCCCATTCTGAATAAAAGACTCTTCCATTTCCATCAATCAGCTTAATTCTCTGTTTTCGATCCAGCAAATAACTACTGAAAAATTTCAAAGACTCGTCAATTACTCCATAGTGCTTTAGTTTTCTCAACAATAATCTATGATTGACCATATCAAATGATTTTGATAAATCGCAGAATATCCTCATAGCACACTCCTTCTGGTCTAGACTATTCAATACGTCCGTAACTACATTTGAGACCGCATCTTTGGTTGAGTGGCGCTTACGAAAACCAAATTGATTTGGGTACAGCAAATTATTATCTTCGAAATATTTTGAAAGTTGATTGTACACTGCCTTTTCGAAAACCTTTGAGAACACAGTCAGTAAAGCTATCGGACGATAGTTCTCCATCTTTGCTTGGTCTCCCTTCTTGAATAAAGGCTTTACAATAGCATATTTTAATTTACAAGGAAACTCTCCACTCTTAAAAGAAAGATTTATAATATGCGCTAAGGGCTTGGCTATTACATATCTTGAAGATTTGATTACAGAAGAAGGTATATCATCCCAGCCTGCTGAAGGGAGGTTTTTCATTTTTTCAATAATTTCTATTACATCCTTCTCTGAGAAAATGGTAAAACTGAATAAAGATGTAGGGTTAGTAGTCCTGCCAATGAATTCGGCACTTAGATCGGCGGATGCTGTTTTCAAATTCACAGACGATGAAGCGATGAAAAAACTGTTGAATATATTTGCTTTAACGCGAGGATTTGAAATACTTCTTTCAGATACATTAATGTCTGGGATAGATTGATGAGCTGCTTCTTTACCAATTTCTCTGCGGACCACCATCCATGTAGCCTTGTTAATGTTGTTGGCCTTGGAGAAAAAATCATCATTCGATTTTCTTTTAGCTAGGTTTATTACTTTTTTCAAAACTATTTTATATCGCTTAAAATAATCCAGAAACTCCTGATTACATCCTTGTTTCGTGATTTTGAACAATTCTCTCTTCTTTATAATGCTGGTTTTGATACCAATAGTCATCCATTTTTTATTTTTTGAACTACCCTGCTTCATATTTTTTCTAACAGTGATTGTTGGAAACGTTTTTATGAACTTTTTGTTGAATAATCGAAAGAAAATATTAAAGGCATTATCACTTGAATCTTCTTGAAAACAATAATCCCACTTTACAGACTCTAGAAGATGCGGGAAAAGGCGTAGTTTATCCTCAGTTACAATCTTTTTTGTTATGTAGACAGATTTGGAGTTTTGAGAAATATTCTGCAGCGCAATACTAATAGCCACGTGGTCCGATATGCCCAGTTCCAATACCGAACTTATGTATTGCTTTTGTTTTAAGTTTCTTATGATGTTATCAATGCAGGTTCTAGAAGATTGAGTAATTCTTGTCGGTTCATCAATCACGGTATCCAAATGATGTGAGGTAACGAGGCGGTTGAATTCTTTGCTGATACTATCCTTAACTAGTATATTAATATTAAAATCACCTCCGATACATATGTATTTTGTTTTAACATCTTTTCTAATCTTTTCAAACAGTCTCTCAAGTTTTTGAAAAAAGATCATAGCATTACTATCGGGTGTTCTGTAAACAGATATCAATAAGTATTTCATCTTTTCATTCCTCACTCTCATTTCTATTTCTGCAGCTGTACATTCAAAAACACTTTCCTCTGCAAGCTCGTTTATATCACTTCATCATCAGTCACGCTGATCACGCTTCATATATCACGCTGATCATCATCAATACACAAAAATCCAGTTTCACTTCAACATCATGCTAAGAATGACCTAAAAATGTTATGCTATATGTTAATAATGAAATGTATTACAATTACATGAAGAACAAAGATTACCACAATATTTCAACAGGCCTCATTAAAAAAATGGTTATCAAGAGGATATATTTCCAAAAATATATAGTGAAATATTTCCAAACTTATTGAAACAGAATCACTGATTTATCATATAAAGAAATGAAGCTACTTTTAAAATAATACATCAGCCATTCGTTATAAAATGGTTTACTTTGCTCTTGATTCGATGTTTCAACACATACCTAACAACATTGATCCTAGTCGGAATGTGATTTAGGCCTAAGGCTGAACGCGCACTGCTACGACTCAGACCAGACCAAGACTCAGACCAGACCAACTTGCAGCCAGAGAAACATGGAATTACACGTGATCAAATGGAGATCACATGAAGTAACGCGCACTAGTCAGACCAAGACCAGACCAAACGCAAGACCAGAGTCAGACCACAGCTGTATACTTTCAATGCTAAAGGCACACTAGCGCGGCCACCATTCCAAATTTGGAACCAAATCTCTACGGCCAGAGAAAACATTGGAAGATAGGAGAATTGCGTTTCAGGCCAGACCACAAATTTTTTTCTGGTCTGGCAAGACCAAACATCAGACCAGCTGGTGTACATTCATTTTCAAATTTGTGTTGCTTTTCACGAAACGGAATAGTCATCTTTTGTATCATTTCATTTTTTTCTCATTTCTCTCAAAATGTCTTTTAAAATATTTGATGCTGAACGGCTAATTTATGAAATCAAAGAGATAAGAAGGAAAGATGAAATAAATATAGAAGACCGCATTAAAATGTAGAAAATTATAGAATTAGAGGAAAAGTGAAAAAAAACTCTTTCTAATAAGAAATAGATAAGAAAGTGGACTAAAATTCCATTTTATTCATCTATCCATTGATAATACAATACAAATTATTATTAATATAACTAGGATAGAAAAAATAGGCGAAGTCTGTACTATTTCTTGATATCTATAAATTCATTATGTATATTAACTTCTATTCCAGGGCCGGACTCGGACTCCTAAAACGGCGATGCCTTCCACTTATGAAAGGGCGCATCCTTGAGGGGGTTGGTTGATCAGGGAGGGGGTTAGTCTCAGCCCATAAAATCGAGGGGTTCGGGAGTCGTCTTTAGATAAAAATTAAATTTTGACATTGAATGTTTTGTTGATGGTGA
This sequence comes from Sogatella furcifera, assembly GCA_017141385.1. Classification (NCBI taxonomy): domain Eukaryota; kingdom Metazoa; phylum Arthropoda; class Insecta; order Hemiptera; family Delphacidae; genus Sogatella; species Sogatella furcifera. The sequence continues at coordinate 32,881,991 of CM029550.1, forward strand.
ACTTTATTGATGTTTGAAAGCTTGAAAATGGAATTTCTTTGTCATTTTTCATTGAAGAAAATTATTGAACATCACAATTAATTTCTCATCATACAGGAATTCAATTATGAAAAGCCTTTTTGGCTTCTTTGACAATAGAGAAAAATAGCAAGTGAAAGTAGGAGCAATTTTTGTTCATGTGATTGAGTACGTTTCGAAAATGGTAAAAAAGGAATTTTGATTGATAAAGGGGGGAAATAAGAAGAATATGGATTGAATATGTAGTACTAGGCTATACACTCCTTGTAGTATGACCTCTTTTGGGAGGTTGGCTGTCGTTTCCCTCCTCAGGAGAAATAGTAATTATTGTTGCATTACACTCTAACTGATTAACTGCATTTTATTTAGAGGTTTTCTGCGCCTTCTCTTGGTTGTGAAGACTAGCTTATGGTTGAGAGGATCACCGTGCTGACCACACGTTACCTCTATCCTAGTTGATGATTATTCGCTTGCTGTGTGGTCTGTTTGGGAGGAGATGGCATTCTTTCGGGGTGGGGGAATGTCTTTCGGCTTGGTCGGTGTTGGTTGGGGGCCTGTGGGTTCTGTTTTCGAATTTATGGCTTTTGAGCAGGTATTGGCTGGGCTGGAGTCGTTTTCCCGTCTTGCTGGGGTGTCTTCTTTGCTTGGACTGACTGTATAGTGGAGTGAGTATGAAACTGGCAACCAGCTCGTAGGCCTAGGCCCTTCTTGGGCTATTGAGCCATTGACAAACAAACTGTAGTATACACTGCTTTTATATCTTGAAAAATTCCGAACAACTCATTCCAATTTTCATTGTTTCTATTAGTCTATAATAAAGCTTACCATTGAATGTCCTATTTTTCAAAATTCGAAATTGAACTTCAATACATTGAGCTGAATACTCTAAATTTTTGATAGGTTTAAAAATAATTTTACTGGAAATTTTCAAGTTTCAATTCATCATCAAATTACTTCACTTTTTTATTACAGTATAATTTTATCATTAGCCTACACTTTTTTCATACAATCACTTTTTAAAGTAATTGGAAATTCAAATGAGAAAATAAGAACATTGAATTCTATAGATTCTCAATACTTGATCAATGATCAACAAAGTGATATCATGAAATGTCTAATTGATGAAATTAATTATAATTTGAATAATACTGGTGATGCTATCGTCACACGAGGGCGCAAGGAGCGTACGATTGAAGGGTGCACCGGCTCACTGGCTGCTGTTGGCCAGTCCGTGCCTGTTTTATTTGTTCACGTTAATCTATGCATGAGATCCATTTGTTCTTATCAGTATTCATTCTACAAGATCTATTTTTCTTTCTAAGAAAAGAACAGGTGAAATCAGATTGAACACTTAATAGACGAGTACAAAAGAGAAAATGTTAATAAATTATAGAAATTCTCTACAATACTGACACCAATTTAGGTTCACATCAATTCTAGGAATGCTTTTTCAAATCCTTTTGATAATGCGCCCGTAATCAGGTTTTCAAAAGTTTAAGATGCATCGCGGATTGCATATTTTGATCCTTAGTCAATTATCTATTTTATTAATTACCTATTGAATATCTAAATTTATCTATTCACAATTTGCGGAATGGCACTCATTCATGGCATGTTCAGTTGGACTTTAAAAAGCACTCTCAGAACAGCTTTTTGAAATTCCGCTGGGATACTACGCCCAATATTTAGGGTTCCTTAGTTTTCTTTGCTTTTTTCGATAACCAATTGGGAGAAAATGTAAAAATTTATTAGACAGGTTCAGATTGAATTTAGAATTGTTTGTTGAAAATTTTTGAAATCAAAAAGATCCTGTTAAGTTATGAGTATACAAACCGAGTCAGTTTTAATTGGAATTTGCAGGCGAGCGAAGCGATCCTATCTGTCCTATTGACACTCCTGATATTACCAGGGGTCCAGGTGGATAGGCGAGCGAACGATGCGGTACAGTGTTATACGAACTATTGGTTAGTTAGTTAATTAATAATAACTATACTAACATACATACTATATATAATATAGAGTAACTATACGAACATATTGTGTGTACAATAGAATTAAATGCGTTTTGAATTCTGTAATAATAGTTATTCTTAATTACGACTCTATTATGTAATCAAGATTATTTTCAACACCAGCCAGGCTTTTGATCAATCATGTAAATTCAGTAGTAAAATGTTATAAACATCAACTTTTTTTGTACCGTTAATGGATGTATCAAATTTTAAACAATAGGTTCTAATCACTGGCTGCTCGTGCCCACGAAAAAGGTGAAGTGCTGTATAGTGAAAGATAAGGGCACTTCACCTGTTTCGTGTGTACGAGCCGCCAGTGGATATAATTATTTTAAATAAGGTTCATTCGGAGAAGCTCGCTTTAATAATATACAGTAGTAAGCCGATCATCCGAGCGCCGATTAACCAAATTGTCAATTATCCGAATCGGTCTTAAAAGCATAGTAATAAATCAAAAACCAGCGTTTACGACGTGATCGTAACATTTCTTACTTTTTTTTAATTGTATTTACTGTACCGTAGTTTAGTACAGTGGTATGTGTTTTGCTTTCCATATTAATTTAACATCACTACACTGTACTTTTCAAATGTAATAAAGTTTAACACATTATTTTTCTTTAATACAGTACAATTACATGTCCAATTATCCAAATTTTTGCTTATCTGAATTGATCCCGGTCCCAATTAGTTTGTATAATCGGCGTTCCACTGTAATAAAGATGTAGTTAAAATTCAAACAATTTTTTTACCATCCTTTTGGTACGGTAGCTATTTCCGAAATTCAGAGACAGGTCCTATGATCTCGTGGTTATAACCATAACCATCTATCATTTCTTCATTGAGAAATGATAGATGGTTATTATGATATAACAGTGGTCAATCTCAGAATTCCATTATTTAAATTACCCGTGAATGATTGATACAAATTTAAAACGAAGTTGGCGCTATCTCTTTGCTAATGATGGAACTGCTTGAACATGCAATGATTTTAATCATATGTTTTCTATCATGATCTTGGTCTGGTCTGAGTCTGGTCTGAGCTTGGTCTGACTGCATCAGACCAGTGCTGTGGTCTGGTCTGAGTCTTGGTCTGGTCTGAGTCGTACCAGTGCTTATTACATTTTAAAAGTACAGTGTAGTGATTTATATCACTACAGTGTAGTTAAATTAATATGGAAAGCAAAACACATACTACTGTACTAAACTACGGTACAGTAAATACAATTCAAAAAAATAAAGAAAAGCTACGATCATGTAGTAAACGCTGGTTTTTGATTCATTACTATGCTTTTAATACCGATTCGGATAATTGACAATTTGGTTAAACGGCGCTTGGATGATCGGCTTACTACTGTATATTATTAAAGCGAGCTTCTCTGAATGAACCTTATTTAAAATAATTATATCCACTGGCGGCTCGTACACACGAAACAGGTTAAGTGCCCGTATCTTTCACTATACAGCACTTCACCTGTTTCGTGGGCATGAGCCGCCAGTGATTAGAACCTATTGTTTAAAATTTGATGCATCTATTACCGGTACAAAAAAGGTTGATGTTTATCATTTACTACTGAATTTACATGATTGATCAAAAGCCTGGCTGGCGTTGAAAATAATCTTGATTACATTATTTATTTATTTAGCGTATGGCTTTTAATAGTGGGGAGACTCAAGGGTTGTTCCACTTCGCCAAATAACCTCATTTTCCACAAACGGAGATATGAGTTATTTTTAAAAAGTTTATTTGAGAACATAATTTTTGATTCCAAAACATTGTTGACCACTAAAACTGAAGAACTTCACAAAATCACTACACCATATAATAAATATAATAATAATAATAATAATAATAATAATAATAATAATAATAATAACGATTATTACAGAATTCAAAACGCATTTAATTCTATTGTACACACTTACAATATGTTCGTATAGTTACTCTATATTTTATATAGTATGTATGTTAGTATAGTTAGTAATAATTAACTAACTAACCAATAGTTCGTATTACACTGTACCGCATTGTTTCGCTCGCCTATCCACCTGGACCCCTGGTAATATCAGGAGTGTCAATAGACAGATAGGATCGCTTCGCTCGCCTGAAAATTCCAATTAAAACTGACTCGCTTTGTTTACTCACATAACTTAACAGGGTCATTTTGATTTCAAAAATTTTCAACATACAATTCTAAATTCAATCGGAACCTGTCTAAAAAATTTTTACATTTTCTCCCAATTGGTTCTCGAAAAAGCAAAGGAAAAACTATGGAAACTTAGGCCTAAATATTGGGCGTAACTCAGCAGAATTTCAAAAAGCTGTTCTGAAAGTGCTTTTTAAAGTCCAACCGAACATGCCATGAATGAGTGCCATTTCACGAATTGTAAATAGATAAATTTAGATAATTAATAAAATAGGTCTAATTAAGATGAAATAGATAATTGACTAAGGACCAAAATATGCAATCCGCGATGCATCTCAAACTTTTGAAAACCTGATTACGGGCGTATTTTCAAAAGGATTTGAAAAAAACATTTCCAGAATTGATGTGAACCTAAATTGGTGTCAGTATTGTAGAGAATTTCTATAATTTATTAACATTTTCTCTTTTGTACTCGTCTATTAAGTGTTCAATCTGATTTCACCTGTTCTTTTCTTAGAAAGAACAATAGATCTTGTAGAATGAATACTGATAAGAACAAATGGAACTCATGCATAGATTAACGTGATCGAATAAAACAGGCTCAGACTGGCCAACAGCAGCCCGTGAGCCGGTGCACCCTTCAATTGTACGCCCCTTGCGCCCTCGTGTGACGATAGTATCACCAATATTATTCTAATGATAATTAATTTCATCAATTAGACATTTCATATTACTTTGTTGATCATTAATTAAGTATTGAGAATCTATAGAATTCAATGATCTTACTTTCTCATTTGAATTTCCAATTACTATAAAAAGTGATTGTATGAAAAAAGTGAAGTAATTTGATAATGAATTGAAACTTGAAAATTTTCAGTAAAATTATTTTTAAACCTATCAAAAATTTAGAGTATTCAGCTCAATGTATTGAAGTTCAATTTCGAATTTTGAAAAATAGGAAATTCAATGGAAAGCTTCATAATAAACGAATAGAAGCAATGACAATTGATATGAGTTGTTTGGAATTTTTCAAGTAATGAAAGCAGTGTATACTACAGTTTGTTTGTCAATGTCTCAACATCCCAAGAAGGGCCTAGGCCTACGAGCTGGTTGCCAGTTTCATATTCACTCCACTATACAGTCCGTCCAAGCAAAGAAGACACCCCAGCAAGACGGGAAGACGACACCAGCTCAGCCAATACCTGCTCAAAAGCAATAAATTCGTGAACAGAACCTACAGGCCCCCAACCAACACCGACCAAGCCGAAAGACATCCCCCACCCTGAAAGAATACCATCTCTGCCCAAACAGCCCATACAGCAAGCGAATAATCATCAACTAGGATAGAGGTAACGTGTGGTCAGCACGGTGATCCTCTCAACCATAAGCTAGGCTTCACAACCAAATGGAGGCGCAGAACACCTCTGAATAACATGCAGTTGATCAGTTGTGCAACAATAATTACTATTTCTCCTGAGACGGGAAACAACTGACTGTCTTTACTAACAACAGCCAATCTCCCAAAAGAGGTCATACTACAAAGAGTATACAGGCCTAGTACTACATATTCAATCCACATTTTTCTTATTTCTCCCCTTTATTAATCAAAATTCCTTTTTTACCATTTTCGAAACGTACTGAATCACATCAACAAAAATTGCTCCTACTTTCACTTGCTATTTTTCTCTATTGTCCAAGAAGCCAGAAAGGCTTTTCATAATTGAATTCCTATATGATGAAAAATTGATTGTGATGTTTGATAACTTTCTTCAATGGAAAATGACATAGAAATTCCATTTTCAAGCTTTCAAACATCAATAAAGTTTACCATCAACAAAACATTCGAGGTCAAAATTTAATTTTTATCCAGAGACGACTCCCAAACCCCTCAATTTTTTGGGCTGAGACTAACCCCCTCAAGGATGCGCCCTTTCATAAGTGGAAGGCAGCGCCCTTTCAGGAGTCCTAGTCCGGCCCTGGAATAAAAGTCGATATACATAATGAATTTATAGATATCAAGAAATAGTACAGACTTTGCCTATTTTTTCTATCCTAGTTATATTAATAATAATATTATTATAATTTGTATTGTATTATCAATGGATAGATGAATAAAATGGAATTTTAGTCCACTTTCTCATCTATTTCTTATCTGAAAGAGTTTTTTTCACTTTTCCTCTAATTCTATAATTTTCTACATTTTAATGCGGTCTTCTATTTTTTTCTTTCCTTCTTATCTCTTTGATTTCATAAATTAGCCGTTCAGCACCAAATATTTCAAAAGACATTTTAAGAGAAATGAGAAAAAAATTCGCTCCGGCAGCTGACGGTCGGAAAGAGTGCATTTCAAATGCAATTCTATGATGGCTCAAATCATATGACTTATAATGAGCTATTCAGGGTATGAATTCAAAGGCGCCGTTTTCGAAAAACACAATTTTTGGCATTGTGTTATTCGCCATTTTCTCTGCCATTTTTGATTGGATTTTTTTTCGTTGATGGCTCAAATTGTAGGGAATAATAAGGGTATTATACCCACCAATTTTCAAAACGATCACGTTATTGGTCGATTTGTAGTGATTTTTCAAAATTTTCATCCCCTAATTTCACCCCCTACCCTTGGACCAATTTGGCTGGTTAACGAACTTGACCGAGATATTAACACTAATGATTTTTGTGCAAAATTTGGTCGCTCTCCGACAAGCCCTTCGGGAGTTATCGTGTTAACAAGAAACTGTACATATATAAATATATATATATAGAGATATATGAATTTGAACGGACATCAGATTCGTGTTCTAGGGGCTCGGAAACGTGTAAAAAATATATCACATCATAAATTTTCGATTGTCAGGGCAAGACCAATAGTGCATTTTTTCAAATGAAATGCACTAAAAAAGATAAAATGATACAAAAGATGACTATTCCGTTTTGTGAAAAGCAACACAAATTTGAAAACGAATGTACAACAGCTGGTCTGATGTTTGGTCTTGCCAGACAAGAAAAAAAATTTGTGGTCTGGCCTGAAACGCAATTCTCCTATCTTCCAATGTTTTCTCTGGCCGTAGTGATTTGGTTCCAAATTTGGAATGGTGGCCGCGCTAGTGTACCTTTAACATTGAAAGTATACAGCTGTGGTCTGGCTCTGGTCTTGCGTTTGGTCTGGACTTGGTCTGACTAGTGCGCGTTACTTCATGTGATCTCCATTTGATCACGTATAATTCCGTGTTTCTCTGGCTGCAAGTTAGTCTGGTCTGAGTCTTGGTCTGGTCTGAGTCGTAGCAGTGCGCGTTCAGCCTTACAATTAGGCCTACATAAATCAAAAGATCAATTCTGATGAATTAGTCACAAACCAGACATTATTCTAAAACATATGGCTCTCAAATCAACCTTCCATCAATTTAATGGAATAAGGGTCATTAAGAATAGATGAAACCCTATTATAGAGGTAGGCTAATTACAGAATAATAAATTCCACTTCAACTTATTTTAAAACAAATAAAACAGTGGAATCAGCACTTGATAACAATCCTTTTCAACTGATTATATGATTCATCTTCATGATTATTCTCAAGTAAAAAATAACCTATCATTACCATCATCTTCCTGACGTTTGATGCTAGGAAATTGATGATTGGGCAGTTATGGTTGCTCAGCAGTCGCTATTAATTATTATAAAGAAATTCAAACGTTTCCATATAATGATTTATCAAAAACTTCGTCAGATCACGGATGTATTCTGACGAAATACTGTAGTTATAGTCTGGTCGAGCAAAGAAGACATTCTGGCAAGATGGAAAAATGACCCCAGCTCGGTCAATATTGGTTCAAAATAAATTTGGTCTCAAATTGAACATCACAATATTTTTTTGAACCAATATTGACCGAGCTGGAGTTATTTTCCCATCTTGCCAGAATGTCTTCTTTGCTCGACCAGATTATACAAGTACTTACCAGACAACAAGTATTACTTACCCACGCACAAGTCTAGAGTTCATGTGGACATCACCCTCAGTAAAAATTAAGAAAGTGTCTTGTAAAAGCTATTCTACATTCCCCTCAAACTTCAGTTTTCATAATAATTAGATCATGCAAAATCTATAAGGGCGCAGCAAAGAATCTCACATTTCTAATTTCGGTTCTAGTCAGATACCGTAACAATATTGGACTTTTAGGTATCTTATTTATAAAAATTATATATAAAACCTTATATATAAAAGGTAATAAACTTAATTTAATTGTAGAATTGATACATTTGGAATAGGCTATTTAAAGAATGTAAGCTTAAATCGTTTAATAATTCAGAATAAGATTTAAGTCACAAGTCAGTAATTAACAAACGTTTTTGAAAATAATCAAGATATATAACGGCCATAAATAGGCCTAGCAATCAATAAGTGGGTAACCATGATAGCCATAACCTTGGCATCTAAAATAACTCAAAATAATAAGATATTTATAAAATCAGTTATTTTTAGGATACATCAATTAAGATTACTGTACTTAGTTATATTTATTGTCGTTGCTTATAATCAACAAGTAGGTTACCGTAGCCTACCCATTAAATTTGACAGACAATAATAATTATTGAAATCAAGCAACAATAAGGTTAGGAACACTACTTTGAATTAGAACAATGAATAAACTTAAGAAAATAAATAATTCACTTCAGAAATAAATTAGATATTCTATACTCTAGCTTGAAGTAATTTACGTAAGCCGCTATAATAGGTTAGGCTACCCATTGCAATCACTAACCTGATATGTTATCACAGCTATTATACCTCTGAGAAAATTCATTCATACGAAAAGTAAATACTGAAGAAATATTGAATGAAGTAATCATTTATTCATGAAATTAATATAGTTGGTTGCGAGTATATTGATTGGAAGTTCATATCATTCCAAATACCATTTAAAAATGAAATGTTTACTGATAGCGATACAAAACATAGCCTACAAAAACTTATCAAATCCATGTTTAACAACACTGAGAGATATTAATAATTACAAGTGAAAGTGCTAACATACTTTGAAGAACAGAATATTTGTACTTTTAACTTAATATTTGTATCAATTTCAACTTACCAAATCAGAATCCTTTGCCATCCTCCAGAAAAACTTGGAAGAATCGGGCCAAAAATTACAAAAGATCCTCTTTTCGCTTGTATGCAAACACTTGCACAAAAGTCTTAATAGGAACACATAATTTTATTTTTTCGCCATAAAATAATCGTTTTTGGGGGTAATATTAAAAAGAAACCATAAAGGGAGTGGCTCAAAGAATTAGCAATAACGAATACAAGATACACACAAGTTGAACGCATCCAAAAAGCAACCTGGATATATGGATGGGGAGGGTGGTGTCAGGTAGACGGGGTGTGAAATAACGAATATCGATCACGTCGAAAATTTAGATCGATATCACAGACTAGTAGATAATTTAAAATAAAATTGAAAATCTAGTATTTCTACCAATTCATTACGAGATAAACTGAAGAATAATAATTATTTTTCAATCTCCATTGCTGTCCAGGACGTTTATTTTATTTTTCTGATGCAAAATCTGAAAATTAATGCATTCTTGAAAACTTGATTCCACATCACAACTTCTATCAATTCATTGCGATATTTCATACTTTTCAGTCTAAATTGAATTTCAATCGATGATATTATTTTGAATGAGAATTATTTTATTCATTCCAAATTTCATCTGTTGTCGATACTGAGCAAACTCGGTAGCCATCTTGATTCTTGAATTAGAAGAGCGAAATTCAAAATGAATAGAAATTAGAGAGATTGTCAATCGTGTTCTTGTACTACACGGTACGGTCAAGCCTACTATCATGGTACGGAATATAATCTCGCTTTGCTAGATAAGATATAATAATTAGACTAAAAATACGAAAACCTGTCAGTGCCTTCCACATTCAGTACAGTGATTAGATAAAACAAGATAGATCTTTTTTTATAGTCACATTAACATTCAGGGTGACCACTTTTTTGAGACCTTTTTCGTTGAATGACATCAAAATCGCACAAATATGTAACATATGCCACGTTTACACCGGAATGTCAATGAATAATGTATTATTATATAGACATATAATAATATGTCTATATAATGAAAGTTATCAGCCTATTATATAAAAGTTATCAACATTCCGGTGTAAACGCGTTTAGGGTCGTTGCACACTTGCGACTTTTCTAGTCAGCTAGCCAGCGACAAAAACAGCTGGTTCTGTTCATTGCACACTTGGCGACTCTCCGCTAGCGACTCCAAGAAAAAATCCTGTCCACGACAAGATAAATCTCCTAAAAATAGAGATAGATAAATTTTGACTTCAGATTCGAATTCTGCGCCCAGAAATTTGTATAATTGCCCACGTGGAATCGAAAATAATCAAAATTGAGGATTTTTTTTTCCATCAATAGAGTAGTTCTACAATAGTAATCTTCTAATTCGTTGTTCTACTGTAATTAGGCCTAGATTGATAATAAGTTACTGTTCATAAAATAGCTCTGAATCAGACTAAAAATATATCATGATTAATTATAGGCTCAACAAAAATGCCAATCTTTGTTGATATTCCAACATAGAATCAAGAATCAAGAATTTTATTCGCCATCAATACTTACATGAAGTACATAGACATCGTCAGGTATAAACAATAATAAATGCTTAATGGTAATAAAATACAAGAAATAAAATAATACAACAATAGAGAACACTAGCTACAAGACTTCATTCCACTCAATGTCAAAAAATTTATTTACAGTATATAAGCATTGTCTAATTAATATTTCTTTCAATTTCTTTTTGAACTTATACAGAGGTAAGTGCTTGAAACAATCTGGAGTGGCATTATATAGTTTAATTGACATGTAATGGAAATTTTTCTGCGATCTTGTATGAGAATATTGTTCAATCCGGAGTTTATGCCTGTTTCGTGTATTGATACTGTGGAAGCTACTATTTGTAAGATACTTATCCAAATTACCCTGTACATAACATAACACATAAAGTACATAAATTGAGGGCAGAGTAAAAATTTTAAAGTTTACAAACAGAGGCTTGCAGTGAGTATTGTATGGCATTTTTCCAACTATCCTTACTGCTTTCTTTTGAGAATAAAGACAGATTTGGCCTTCACACTATTTCCCCACAAAATGATACCATACATGATGATGCTTTGGATGTGCACAATATACATCCACTGTAACACTTAGTCTACGAATCATATACATTACCTTTGCCAATCTGCCTGTTAAAAAGTCTAGGTGAGCATCCCAAGATAAACTTTGATCCAAGTAGAGCCCTAAAAATTTCAGAGGAGGTTCATTCATATCCCTAGAAAACTTGAAGTTTAAATCAGCTGTCTTGTCATTGTTAAGGGATAAATTGTTTTCTGCACACCAATCATTAATTATTAAGTTACTACTACATAGTTCATTTTGTAGCTCAGATTTGGAGGCACAACTTATTCTCAAACCTAAATCATCAGCAAAGAGGTAACCATCATTATTTATGTTGTCAATATTAGATGGTAGATCATTAATATAGATATTAAATAGGATAGGCCCCAGTATGGATCCTTGAGGTACTCCATATTCAACTGACCTTCCACTTGAAGTGATACCATCCTTACACACAAATTGTTTCCTTCCACTTAAATATGAGACTATAAGTTTAATTGCATTTTCATCAAAACCATAGTGAATTAATTTTTTTACTAGAATTTGATGTTTTATTGTATCAAATGCCTTTGAGAAATCATATGATCTAAAGCCTACACTTTTGCCATTCTCCAAGTTGTTGATTATTCCATTGACTACATTAATAACAGGGAGTTGAGTACTCTTTCCCGGACGAAAACCAAACTGTTTGCAAGATAAGATTTCATTACCCTCAAAATAATCAGAAATTTGTTGATGTAGTAAGACTTCATAAGCTTTAGAAAATATGGGTACAATTGAGATTGGTCGGAAATTATTCTCATCATTATTAGAGCCTTTCTTGTGTATAGGTAATACTTTTACTAATTTTAGTTCATCTGGAAAGAGACTATTGGCAATTAAACATTCATTAAACAAACAAGTTAAAACCTCACATATACCTCCAGCAGCAAGTTTTAAAATCATTGAATTTAATCCATATATATCAAGACACATACTATTATTCAATTTTAAAATAACTTCATACATTTTTTCCACCGTAACAGAGTTAAATGAGAAACTTACACTAGGCTGCTCTAAATTACATATATAATAAGAGGTATCATTGATACTAGCAGGAATATTCATTGCTATTTGAGAAACACTCTCCACAAAAAAATTGTTGAAGTCTTCAGACGATATATCATTTTTATAAGTCCTAGCAGAACTGTTAACATTTGTGAGATTATTAACAATTTTCCACAACGTTCTACTTTTATTTGTTGAGCTACTAATCAAATTGCTATAAAATTTAATTCTTGCATTCTTAGTTTCCATCCTATACAACTTTTTGGACTCTTTAAAAGCAACTAGAATTTCAGGCTTTTGATAAGTTTTGTACAAATGATACAATTTATCACATTCATTTTTCAAATTCATCAAATCATTACTATACCACTTGTTGTTCCAGTTAGGATTATAAGATTTTCCAGTTTTCAATTCAAAAGTACCATTCACAGCAGCTAGGAATATTTCCATGAATTTTTTAAACCTAAATTTCACATCTACAATAGAATACACATCTATCCAGTTAATCGACTTGACAAGACTATCGAAATATCTTATATTATCATTATTAACTAATCTATACATACGTTTATTTACAGTGCCTTTCCTTACAATCATTCCTAAGCTCAGCAATGCAATTGAACTTAAACAAAATAGCGTCATGATCAGAGAACATAGTGTGTATAATTTCAGTTGACCATCTGCTCTCATGGATGTCAGTGAATACATTATCAATACATGATCCAATAATAGTTTCATTACAACTAGGTCTGGTAACGTCCATAACAGTGATACTCAAGGCAAAACAGCGGAAAATATTCAATAAATCTTTTTTAAAACAATCATCTCCAATAAAATTAACATTAAAATCGCCACATATGATTAAACTGCTCTTAGTTGTGGAAATTGCAGTCAAAACATTATATAAGCAGTCTAGAAAACTCTTAAAGTAATTAATATTCCTATTATAGGGTCGATAGACAGATAGAATTACCACTTTTTCCTTAATTAATTCAACAGCTGCAATTTCGCAGATCATTTCAATAGACATATCTTTAATACAATCAAGTACCCTGAATGCTAATCCATCCTCAACAAATATTGCTGCACCTCCTCTTATTTGATCTGTTCTACAATAAACAGAAGCTCTATAACCAGGTAAGTGAATAAAGTTCAGATCAGATTTTCCAACCCAATGCTCAGCGATTGCAAGAACCTTAATGTTATATTTTTTGCATACAATCGATACATAGTCAAATTTATTACAAATCCCCTGAACATTCCAGAATAAAAAATTCAATTCATCTCGGCCACTATGAGAGCTCATACCTGTCATTCCTTTAAAAGTATTATTTACATTGCTGTGTTCAAGATTGTCATAGTCATTACAATAAGTCACAAATGAAGCTTGTGATAAGTCAACATTCGAGAAGCATGGTTGCTTCATACCTGAATAAAAGTCAGTTGAATCCAATGGGAGACTGTCTAAACTAAAAAAGAGTTGTGGAGCGGAATTGCCGGAGACGTTTTTGCATTAATTACAATATTTTTCACACACTTGATAATACTTTAGCTAACAATTTTTTTGCCTAAATTATTAAGATGAAGGCCGAATTTAAGATGATGAATCTTAATTTACAATCAAATTTTGGAGATCGTGATGATAGAGAAAAATGAAAAAGTGCATTTTCAGTATTTGTTTTTGTTAATAAATCCAATTTCAGCAGGACCAATTCATGGTTTCCACATATAAAATAATAGAAGAGTCTATACTCTACAATTTGGGCCGAAATGTAAAATTTTCCTGTCAATTTCATTCGAGATATATGCATTTTAACACAAAAAGTCGCATATTTCTCGGTATTTGTGGATGAACTCAAAGTACTGAAGGTCGTGAAATTCTTCAATCTTGATCAAATGTCACAAATAATATATGCATTTCAACCGCCTTGATGAGCTGAAAACAATGAGCTAAAGTTTGTCAAGATCCGTCAACTTTTACGAAAGTTTCGGCGGTCCTTATTTTATTATCCTTGAAGAGTCCTTCCTACTTATAATAACCTGAATTGAGGGCGGTATAGTAGGGTTTTCTCCTAAATATAATCTCACAAAAAATATTAATCAGTAGAACACTTCAATACTAGGATATAGAGATTCATTTTTGGCTATTTTTATTAAAAATATGGTATTTCATGTTGTACAAGGAAATATGTTGATATTCATTACTTGGAAACCTATATGTATAAAACCTTCTAGTCAACGGGAAACGATCACAAATACTATTGCCAATACCTTTGTAAATGATATTCCATCGAAAAAAGTTGTTTTTAAATGATATCCACAAAATTTGTACTGTAAAGCGATATTGAGAAAAACAATTTTCTGGATTTAGGTTACATTTTATCACAAAATGTGTAATAACCAATATTGTAAAGCGATTCATTGTGAATCGATTGCCGTTAATTTGAAGTTTCTATCATCACTGGTTACCATTCTACAAGCATTTTCTTGGAGCCCTACAGGCTCAAAACATCCGCTATTACTCGGGCCAGTCGCGACACTCAGATGTAAATCAAGTGGTTTGGGTATCCCTAGATACCCCAGAAACAGAATATCAGGGTCTCTTGCCATGCTCACGAACTTGCACACGGGATTGCAAAGGAACCGAACTACAATAACATTCACGAATTATGAGTAATGTGGATTGTAAAATGTTTGTAAAACTAAAAAAGAGTTGTGGAGCGGAATTGCCGGAGACGTTTTTGCATTAATTACAATATTTTTCACACACTTGATAATACTTTAGCTAACAATTTTTTTGCCTAAATTATTAAGATGAAGGCCGTGTGTAGTATGAAATCTTCTCCCCAAATTACTTATTTCAATAAATTTATTTCAATAATACAAGATACCATAATCCTCTGAATTCTATTCAGTTGAATATCGTCAACATTCTCAGCCTATCCATAGAATCCAATTGTCCACATCTGCTTTACAGCAATGTAAATAGATAGCATATACATATTAAGTCTATATATAGTATATTGAAAAGTATTTGTAAACGTCGCAACAGTATCCGGTCTTTCCAGACAGGCGAGTTCCATTTGTTTGTACAATTGAAGAAAATATGCGATTCACTCTTGCAAATGTAGCTTCTCCCCACCAGCGGCTACAATGCTCACATGTCTTCAATGCTTGGTCCATATTAGAATGATATAATTTTTCAGTCTGTGCCGAACTTTCAATGAGTATGGATGACCATACTCTGCTTTTACTTTCTTTGTATAGCCTTGCGCAGACCAATGCGTCGCGAATTTGTTGCAGTGGTTCCAAGAATTTGGACTCTGATTTTGAAGCCTTTTGATTTAAAATGGGATTCTAATTCTCTATGATTAGAAATTGAAAACGCATCCATACTCTCAAATCTGATGAATCTTAATTTACAATCAAATTTTGGAGATCGTGATGATAGAGAAAAATGAAAAAGTGCATTTTCAGTATTTGTTTTTGTTAATAAATCCAATTTCAGCAGGACCAATTCATGGTTTCCACATATAAAATAATAGAAGAGTCTATACTCTACAATTTGGGCCGAAATGTAAAATTTTCCTGTCAATTTCATTCGAGATATATGCATTTTAACACAAAAAGTCGCATATTTCTCGGTATTTGTGGATGAACTCAAAGTACTGAAGGTCGTGAAATTCTTCAATCTTGATCAAATGTCACAAATAATATATGCATTTCAACCGCCTTGATGAGCTGAAAACAATGAGCTAAAGTTTGTCAAGATCCGTCAACTTTTACGAAAGTTTCGGCGGTCCTTATTTTATTATCCTTGAAGAGTCCTTCCTACTTATAATAACCTGAATTGAGGGCGGTATAGTAGGGTTTTCTCCAAATATAATCTCACAAAAAATATTAATCAGTAGAACACTTCAATACTAGGATATAGAGATTCATTTTGGCTATTTTTATTAAAAATATGGTATTTCATGTTGTACAAGGAAATATGTTGATATTCATTACTTGGAAACCTATATGTATAAAACCTTCTAGTCAACGGGAAACGATCACAAATACTATTGCCAATACCTTTGTAAATGATATTCCATCGAAAAAAGTTGTTTTTAAATGATATCCACAAAATTTGTACTGTAAAGCGATATTGAGAAAAACAATTTTCTGGATTTAGGTTACATTTTATCACAAAATGTGTAATAACCAATATTGTAAAGCGATTCATTGTGAATCGATTGCCGTTAATTTGAAGTTTCTATCATCACTGGTTACCATTCTACAAGCATTTTCTTGGAGCCCTACAGGCTCAAAACATCCGCTATTACTCGGGCCAGTCGCGACACTCAGATGTAAATCAAGTGGTTTGGGTATCCCTAGATACCCCAGAAACAGAATATCAGGGTCTCTTGCCATGCTCACGAACTTGCACACGGGATTGCAAAGGAACCGAACTACAATAACATTCACGAATTATGAGTAATGTGGATTGTAAAATGTTTGTAAGCCAGGACCCTGGTTGTTTTCAATGACCTTTGGAGAAGATGGGTGCTATTTCCTACTTATTGATATAGCCGGGATGATTAAGCCAGAATTTGGAACACACCAAAACAGAGAATCATCAGGATAACTGGATGCTTTATTCTACATCCGCCAGTTTCGAGTATTTGTGCAGGGGATGGCGTCAACTGTGGGCGGCGTTGTAAGTTGCAAGATTTGTTGCAATTTGTCTGGACGGTCATAGGCTACAATGAGAATGTATACAATCACATAGTTGGTGTGAAATAAGCATTAATTTTATTTCTGTGCTGCTGTGGAATTATTTCAAATGTACTTCATTACTAGACTCAGATTAGGTCCGTTTGCACCTCTGTTTCAACCAATAATATTGATGAAGGATTAAATTGAATAAATAAAGTAATTGATTAAATAAAAATTTCTAGATAAATATTTTTTATTTGTTTTAAAACAGCTCTTACAATAATTTTGATTCTTTGGTATCCTACACAGTAGGCTACCTTGATAATCCAATATAGCGATGAAAGACATTAGTTCAATTTTTAAAATAAACATTACTTTTTTTGCTGTTGTTGAAAACTTCAATTGAAAAACAAAAAATGTTAAAATAGTAAATTCCACCATTATTTATAGAAATTTATTTACAGGACCGGATGTGTTGGTTGTTAGTTGCAACCTTGTTTCTGTGGATTAATTTTTATAATAAGGTGGAATTATTAAAACTTTCAAAAAGTTGCGATAATTAAAGAGAGTTGACACTTATTGGTCCTCAATCCAAATCCTAAGTGATACTCTCTTATAGACTTCGTTCGATCATCAATGAAGTCATGTGCAATATCGTTGATTAAAAAGGTGCAGCTTACCACAACATTTGCATTCTAGGTACGGTATTACAAAAATTCTTCCACTCTAGACACACACACTTTGATAATACTTGTAATATTTTATATTATATTATTTTGATATAAAAAACTATGTGCACTGTAACATATAATAATGTTACATTAACTCATTATCTTCCTCTCAATCAAGAGTATTTTCCTACTCTAACGAGATATTTTCACCAACTTGGATATACAACTAATGTTTTGAATGCACAAAACAAAAGATGCTATGCACCAAAAAACAGTGTTGGGGAGTAGCGCGCTACTGTAGCACGCTACTTTTTTTAGTATGTAGTGTAACGACGCTACTTTTTAAAAATAGTATAAATTTAGTAGCGCGCTACATTTCAAGAGTATTAGCGTAAATCACGCTACTTTTCACGCTACTTTTGGTATGCATCAACTGATATAATCGATAGTACAATGATCGATAAATCGATGCCACCAGCCGACCACGGCCACCAGTGGTCTGGTGGCCCATAATTATTTATATAATAAATGAAAAAAATAAGCTATAATATCGTTATTTACCAAATATTCCATCAATTTTACCTCCAAAATGACACTCTTTTCAATAATTCAAGAAACAGAAGCTAAGAGGGAAATAGGCCTGTAATTTTCAAGTAAATTTTCTGTTTGTTCTTGATTTGTGAATTGATATTACATGAAAATGTTGAAATGGAATGATTTTGTAGTTCCATATTTCTTACATTTTCTTAAAATGTAATTTCTTATTACATTAAGGTGCATATATAATTATAATTATTATACATTCTACAATAGTGTTTCCTTAATCTCAGGGCTACTTTTATCACTGTTTTTTATTTTAAATAATTATCAAAGTACGGTACCCTTTTTGAATTATTTTTCAATGCAAAAATAAAAAAGGGTACTTTGATAACAATTATTTAAAATAAAAAACAATTCTACAATAGTATGGTCTATATTCACATTGATATTATACAGAGTGTTTCAGAAGTAGTGTCGAGCATTTTAGGGTATTGTTCCTTGGTAGAAAACATACCTTAATATCATTTTCAAAATGTCTGAAAGTCCTCAATTACTATAGTACCCTCTCAAAGATTAGATGAAAATGAGAAAACAAAAATGGCGGCTGTGTGAGTAATTGAGGACTTACAGACATTATGGAAATGATATTTAGGTATGTTTTCTACCAAGGAACAATACCCTAAAATGCTCGACACTACTTCTGCAACACTCTGTATAATAAATGAATGTCAATCTATATAGTAAATGTGTAGCCTAAGCATAACGTTTTTCCGTTTTGATGGGCATTATTTGCCTAAACCACACGAAAAAAACATTCTACCATGAATTTTTGTAAAGTAGCGGAAAAGTAGCGAAAAAGTAGCTAGCTACTTTTTTTGTAGTTGTAGTTGTAGCTAGCTACTTTTTAAAAAAGTAGTTGTAGTGTAGTTTAGCTACTTTTTTAATAAAGTAGTTGTAGTTGTACTTTTAAAAAGTAGTTTACCCAACACTGCCAAAAAATCATTTCCACCGACTACTATTTCCTGTCAACAATAAGAAGCTAAACATATGTATATAGCTGTTCCAAAATGAGATTATTAAAATTATAATGAAATTATACTATAAAATGTAATTATTACACAAGGATGTCGCAGATAAAAATATTTTCAGGATGTGGAATGTTCAATTAACAGTTATGACGGCACAAGTTTTTAAAATTACTAATGTGGAATAGTTACTCACGGCTATAGTTACATTTTGATTATGCACATAGTCCCAAAACCTTAAAAGGGTTACCAATCAAATAATAATATTTCAAATTCCGATTAGATGACTCGAGCAATTAGTTCCGGAATATGAATAAGGTAATATTCGCCGTCAAATCTCTTTATTTCTGCTTCACTAATGTCAAGTTCGGACTTTGCTGAATTTACTTTCTCGTATGTCATGCTTTCAGGAAAACCTTGAAAAAAAAAGAATTAAAGCTTACAAAAACCGTAAACACAGAACCTTCGCTACTTCATAAGTCAATTCAAGTGCTTCACAAATTGTTGGGATAAGAAAGATCATAACTTTATTTAGCTGAGGTTACTACAGGAGTTTTCAACTTAAGTAATTAATCTAATCATAATGAGGAGTTTTTAGATCTACAAGAAATCTACAAGTTTTTGAATGAGAGACAGACAGTTAAATATCAATTTATGAATTAGTTAGATCTCTACATTAGCTCAACCAGAAATCACCTCGAATAAGCTCTCAAGTAGGATAATGTTGCTATCTGTAGAATGAGTGTATTGGGAGCTCTTCTCATTTCAAGTGACCAATACAGTATGCTTAAGCTCTGGAATTTCAATTTTAAACTGAGCATATTTGGGTAGAGCTACCCGTATGCTCAATAGCAGTGTAACTACAATAATTATTATAGTTATACTGCTAGCTAAAATTAATTCATTTTATGCCATCAGCTGACTCAAATGAAACACATTCTTGATTTAATCATGGATTTATTGATACTTGGTTAAAACGGCTGGTCCTTCTATTAAAGGGGGCTATGATGTAGCCCATAACCAACACCTACTAATACATCAGGCCCCACAACTGAAGCTCTCGCAGACTATGACGTCATCATAAGTAGATGGACGGTAGATAGACAAAATAAGAGCGCTAATGTTTGTTTACATTTTTATTCAATCCCATTCCATGTAATAACCAATAAAATACAAAGTTCATTATTGCAATCTTTCACATTTATTGCATTGAATCCTATTATATTAAGCAAGTAATTTCTGTATGTTTGTATGTGTATGTGGAACCACGGTTCTAGAAAACGGCTCTAACGATTTCCTTGAAATTTGAAATGTAATATAACCGTGATGGAAAAATAAGATTAAACCAGATCTCATGTCTGGGAAAACTCTCTGGCAGGATTAATAAAAGAATTAAATATTTCTTAATCAGGCATATTCCCAAGTACTGCGTATAATGGCTGTTTAGTCCAGTCAAATTAAGCAAAAAAAAAGTGAAAGTCGGAGGACCCAGCTGAAAATTTGCATATATGATTAGAAAAGGGCGCTGAATAACATACTAAAAGTCCCCAAGGGTCCCTGTGAGCTTGGCCGCCATCTTGAAAAAACCGTAAAATTTACCTACTAGGACTTGTTTTCTTGTGAATTCTGGCCGAATCAAGCGTCGGACGAGAAAATCTTATAGGACTTTTTGTGTAGACAATAAAATTTGGAAAATAATAAGACCAATTGCAACTGTGTATCATGAACCGTTTTTGAGATACAATTTTTTCATAGGATCGAGAATTTGAAACTTTTCTCACTTAAAAAGTTTGTAACTATAAATTGAGCACCCGTACATTCGTATTTCAAAATCCCTCTTGGCGAAATTCATTTCTCTTTCATTTGAGACCAATTCCCCACTCCTATGTTAAATACTTTTTGTGCTACATCGATTTTAGAAAATCCTTACACCACCAAAAACCCCAAAAATTTTATATTTTAAAACAAAAAACTTACTAAAAAAATTGGGATTTGCTTATACCTCTTGAATACTGTTCCTGACACCCTAGGCTGTCATTAGCAATGTTTATTCGACCAAAAGTATCGTAGGATTCTTGATGGGGGGTGGGTCAAAAGCATCCCCTATATTTTAAATTATATATATTTATTCATAACTTTTAAACGGTACGTCGGGTATTTTCAGCAGAATAAATATTATTAATTCTAAATACTGTACATCAATATCTGGGATGTGTAGATTTTTTATTTTCATTTTATACAAAAAAATTTTGTTCTATTGCAGATGGCCGTCCTTTGTATTTATTACGTTTGGGACAGATGGATGTAAAAGGTCTTTTGAAGACTATTGGCGAAGATGGATTGCTCAAGTTGGTAAGAAATTTTTTCATTGAACTATTTACACCCTTTGGACTTTTTTCCTTATCAGATTCTGAGGCCTCTACTATAATAGCAGAACAAAATCAATTCTGTTCATTAATGTTCTACTCGAAATAATTATCATATCCATGCTGGAATCATTGTTTATAATAACTATTGATGAAGGTGTTGAACATTAATGAAGGTTTGATTTGCGATCCTATTGAATGAAGGATAAGTGATTGTCAAAACACAGATTTATTAAAAATAGAGATACCGAGATTTGTGTCGGTATCTGTGGCTGATTTTTAATAAATCTGTGGTGTGACAATATTTAGTCTTTTAAATCAATATTCACGACTACTAAAAAATATCTACGATCTTTATAATTTATAATTATCAATATAATTTAATCAAGATGTTTTGATCAACTATTTCGATCCAGCGTTCATTTATTTAGGTGCAACTGGCAAAAAAATTGTTTATTTTTTTTCTATGTATGTTGAAAAACTTATTTAAAGAAATAATTTGAAATATTCATAACAGATTTTTTAAAATAAATTTTATCGAATTTCTTGTTGTGATTATGCAAATCAACTAGAAATCATGTATGATTATCAAAAAAGTAATTGATTTCATTAATATTCATTTCATTCACTATTTCTCAGACTCTGCATGTTTGTGAGGAAGGCCTAAAATTAACAGACGAATCCACCCGGTTAAGAGGAAAGCCTATCTCCACATGGAGTCTGCTGCTGGATCTAGAAGGACTCAACATGAGACATCTATGGCGCCCTGGTATTAAGGTTAGTTGGCAAAATTATGCTAGAGAAATTTCAATTTCTCAAAATTATTGTTTGGTTAATCTTGGCTTCCACAGAGGAAACACTAGTTATAAGTATGTTGAGTAAGTTATAGTTGAGGAATAGGCTATGTTAAGCAGCTCTTATCCTTAACTTTGGACCATCAATTTTGTACTAACATTTGGCCTGCCTATTGTACTATTTCTTTAATGTTCAATTCACTTTTAATATTTTAGTTTTTCAATCATTGTAAATATTTTTTATTTATCAAATTGTATATCAATAGAGTTGAAACTTGAACTCCAATTTTGTTCAAAAAAGGAGGGTTTTACCGTTTTGCGTTCCTCATTAATCAACGCGAGCAAGTCGATCTTTTAAAATCCATCACCTTTCAACCATTGAGGAAAGATAGACTATAAACTAGTTGAATTCAACTTCATCGTGTGATAGCTCATCGTTTTCAGCTCATTGTGGCGGTATAAATTCATATATCATATGTCAAATTTGATGAGAATTTTCAAATTTTATCTTATAATGGTACTGTGTGTAACATTGAAAACACAACATTTTTATATTCAAGTGACTCTCAATCGGGAACCTGTGGGCGCAAAAATCTGAAGCTTGTAATGAAATGTAGAGGAAATTTTTCTCTTTCAGAAGGTTAGTATCGGAATTCCGGGACTTCTTTCTTGAGATTGTAAATAGCCAATTTTTATCATTGATTTTCAGATAAATTCGCACCTTTTTCCAATATTATCGAAATTGCAGTAAGAATAAGCCTCAAGCAAGCAAATTTCATTATACTATTCAATAGAGGATGAAATTCTCTACATTTCAAGACCACAAAAATAACTCTACCTCTATTAGTAATCAAGTTATAATTTAATCACGGTAATTATTTAACATTTTCAAGCAATTGGAGAAGCAGATTTTTGGGCAGTGTTATAATTAACTATTTATCAAAGGAATATTGTATATCATATATGATTTTAAAGAGCATATTTTTTTCTACAATTACCAAATAAATAATTTTTGAACAAATATTGAACAAGCTAGATCCATTTTAAAAATTATTTGTCGTCTCCTTCAGCTCACTGAAGCGCTCCACACATGTAATACGACACATTCAATAGAATTTCCTCCTTTACACCGGTTTCAAGTGATGAGTCCCGGAATTCCAATACCAACCATTTGAAAGAGGAAAATTTCCTCTACATTTCATTATAAGTTTCAGATTTTTGCGCCCACAGGTTCCCGATTGGGAGTCACTTGAATGTAAAAATGTTGTGTTTTCAACAAGGAGGTATTATTACACACAGTACCATTATAACATAAAATTTGAAAATTCTCATCAAATTTCACATATGATACATGAATTTATACCGCCACAATGAGCTGAAAACGATGAGCTATCACACGATGAAATCCGACGTACCGTTCAAAAGTTATGAATAAATATATAGAAGATTCCTATTTCTCACTATAACATAACATTTTATGTTACAACTTTATATTTATTTCAACCTTTCACATCGAGTTTATTCTAAAAACTAACTTGTTATTTATTTACTATTCATAAGTTGTTTATTACACATGTTATTATCAATCCATATGTAATGATTGATAAACTGATATAACCATCCTACATCTCGGCCATCCTGAAAAGAGAGGCTTGGCCTCAAGCCGGATAACAAAAAACTCAACAAAATTAATTAACAAATAACTGATCGTTCCCCGACACGTTCCACATCGTCAGTCAGATGTATGTTCATCAGATTTGAACACCCGTACGCACTGGGAACAAGGATAATGTTTCCTTCTTCTTTTTCTCCTTCCCCTCCTCCTCCCTCTTCTTCGCCACTCATCCTCATTTTTGACTTTCGCTGGCTCCTCAGTAAGTGGAAACGGTCTTCCTCTTCTGTCTATCCTATGCAAATCCGCCATATGCCTGTGATACTGTTTGGGCGTGCCGTAGGCTCTGAGGTTTTTGACTTTCGCACACCCAGGACACACAAGTACTTCGTCGTCCGTCTGCTTGTCTAGAGGCCTTTGGAATTCTTCTGGCAGTACAAAATCGGACTTCAAAGCAGCTGATTCATCGTCACTTGCCTTTTCCTCCAGCTCCATGTCATCGAGCTTAGGTGGCAGTTTTTCTGGTTTGTAGTTTCCAACCCGTTCTTCAAGTTTTTCACTCGTACTACAATTTTTGATATGATCAAGGCTTGGTTGTGACCTCTCTATTACCTTTATTTGAAATATTCGAAAAATTTGCGGCTTCTTTATAAAATAAACTTCTTCTTCTATTTTCAGGTTTGTTTGTTTTGTTTATGAGGGTGAAGCCAACATGAGCTCTTAGGCTTGTGCGTGGGTAATGAAATGGATGATAGATGACGACTACTTTTTTTTTATGTAGTCGGGACCGACGGCTTATCGTCTCCTCCGAAAGACGGGGTGGCCGTATTTATTTGATTGTGCTGTGGTCAAAAATTGTTTCCCCGCTTGGGACTTGAACCAGGGTCCACCTGGTTATCAGACCGGCGCTTTACCACTCCTCCAACGAGCCACCCAAGGTCTGCTTGAGAAATTATATCTTCGCCTACAACAATACTATACTCCAATAGATAGTCAGGAACAACTAAAACATTTGATAAGTAACTGGCACTGTCAATAACGATTGATAACTGAAGGCATCCTAGAACTTTTTCACTTTTCCCACCAAATCCTCTCAGCACAATGTCAGATTTTGAAATTGAGTGAATTGATATTCCTAGGCGAGAAACAGCCTCCTCTCGTATTAAAGTTACTTCACTCTCTGTATCTATAGTAGATATGAACTTTATTTGGGGGTGTAAGGATTTTCTAAAATCGATGTAGCACAAAAAGTATTCAACATAGGAGTGTGGAATTGGTCTCAAATGAAAGAGAAATGAATTTCGCCGAGAGGGATTTTGAAATACGAATGTACGGGTGCTCAATTTATAGTTACAAACTTTTTAAGTGAGAAAAATTTCAAATTCTCGATCCTATGAAAAAATTGTATCTCAAAAACGGTTCATGATACACAGTTGCAATTGGTCTTATTATTTTCCAAATTTTATTGTCTACAAAAAAAGTCCTATAAGATTTTCTCGTCCGACGCTTGATTCGGCCAGAATTCACGAGAAAACAAGTCCTAGTAGGTAAATTTTACGGTTTTTTCAAGATGGCGGCCAAGCTCACAGGGACCCTTGGGGACTTTTAGTATGTTATTCAGCGCCCTTTTCTAATCATATCTGAAAATTTTCGGCTGGGTCCTCCGACTTTCACTTTTTTTTTTGCTTAATTTGACTGGACTAAACAGCCATTATACGCAGTACTTGGGAATATGCCTGATTAAGAAATATTTAATTCTTTTATTAATCCTGCCAGAGAGTTTTCCCAGACATGAGATCTGGTTTAATCTTATTTTTCCATCACGGTTATATTATATTTCAAATTTCAAGGAAATCGTTAGAGCCGTTTTCTAGAACCGTGGTTCCACAAACACATATAAACATACAGAAATTACTTGCTTAATATAATAGGATTCAATGCAATAAATGTGAAAGATTGCAATAATGAACTTTGTATTTTATTGGTTATCACATGGAATGGGATTGAATAAAAATGTAAACAAACATTAGCGCTCTTATTTTGTCTATCTACCGTCCATCTACTTATGATGACGTCATAGTCTGCGAAGAGCTTCAGTTGTGGGGCCTGATGTATTAGTAGGTGTTGGTTATGGGCTACATCATAGCCCCCTTTAATAGAAGGACCAGCCGTTTTAACCAAGTATCAATAAATCCATGATTAAATCAAGAATGTGTTTCATTTGAGTCAGCTGATGGCATAAAATGAATTAATTTTAGCTAGCAGTATAACTATAATAATTATTGTAGTTACACTGCTATTGAGCATACGGGCAGCTCTACCCAAATCGGCAGCTCTACCCTCTATCTGCAAATTTTCAGCTGGGTCCTCCGACTTTCACTTTTTTTGTTTAATTTGACTGGACTATGTTATTGTTATCTGTCCCAGCTGGAGTAAATGGAGTTGAATTCAAATCTATAACACATGATCATGTAAAAAAATTGTGAGAAGTGATTATATCAATTTTTAATTTATTATTTACAATAACATATTTATGTAATTCAACAGTTTGGCCGCAGCTTCAGAGGGAAGCTCGGTACCAGATATTAGAGTTTATTCATAATTCTCTTCAATTTTTTTATGAAGTGAGTAAGTTGATGGTGGATTTGTCATTTTGAAACATGGAACTTTACTGCCGTGTCATTATTGTAGCAGAAATGTTTTTTTTTCCTTTTACAAAAAATAGCCTAAAACGAAAATGAATCTGAAGAAAACATTTCAATAATACAGGAATTTTAGAGGTGAGTTTTTTCATTTTTTCCATTCTAAATATTACTCTTAGTTACCTTAAAAATGCTAAAAAACATGTAACAATAAAGACTTTCAATACAAGTTAAATATAAAATGTTTTGTGATGAAGCTAGTAGGTACCTATACGGTAGGCTACTAACCTTGCAACAAGTTATTTTGTTTACGAATCTGAAGGTAGATTCTGATAGGTGATTTAAAAATCATAAGGAATAGTTCTTCATCATAATTGATTTTTTTCTCTTTGTCACGAAAAGTAGCATGAAAATTAGGTGATGAAGTAAATTACTCATTTTCAAAAATTTGATGTTATGTAGCTCAAGTAGAGAACTATATCTAGCTATACCGGTATTGTCTGTATTAAAAAAAAGTACTCAGCAGGTAATTTTGTATTAAAACTATAATAATTAATATAAATTTATGAATTTGAATTAGCAATTCATAGAAAAGTACCTAGAACATTTCATCAACTCTTGATTTCATTTATAATGCTTATAAATTCTTGTTTCAGGTATAAGAAGAGAATTTTTATGGAAAAGGATATCATTGAAGTAGTAAAAGTTCACAATGAAAAGGAAAGAGCTCTTTTGGAAAATAAAGGTGTGGTTCTCCTGTACTAAATAATAACAAGAATTGATTTTTAATACCTAATAAATAATTTGTGATCAATGATACAAACCAGATAAGCATAATGCTCAAGAACGTAAGGATGAAGAACAAACATTTTCAAAATTGGAAAAGTGAATAAAGAAAAATTATGTGTCAACTATTAATTGAATAGGCTATGGCGATAGAGTGTTAAACTAGAAAAAGTATGAAAAAGCTTAAGTTGTTTAAATTTTTAAAAACGGGCCCAAGAACACATAAAAGTGACTATAAAATAGTTTCTGACAAGGAATGCAGTGAGAATCTAGTTATATTTGGAACTATTTCATGTATGAAATTTGAAGTGTTGATTTGAGGCAATAAGCATATCAATGTCAACTGCCTAAATAATATCAATAAAGTGGAATGCTTTTACTGATTTGGATGCAGATTTATCCGTTTGATGGGTTTCTCTGTTCCTCTACCACAGATTTATTTGTGAATCAAGTCCTTAAAAGCCTCTTCCCTATGAAAGAGTTACCTCTGATTTGGTGGTGGGGTTGATATTCCTTCAGAGGCTTATCACTCACAACCACCGACAGTATTACTTAATACTTATAATTACACATCAATTATTTTATTCCACAAACATAGATTTTAGAAAACATATACTAGATTTTTGGAATTACTGCAAATTATGGGTACCATTCATCAAGGTTGATAATAAAAATAATTGATTATATTAATCCAGCTTTCCATTTCTTATATTATATAGTTATATCCTTGAGTATTCAAGTTGAAACGAATTGAATTCGTTAGGCTGATGGCTCTATTATTGGATCTAACATATCCTAACATAGCTAAGTCATGAATAAATTATTGCATTCGCGGAATAAAGTGCTTCAATTCAAATTAAATACTACTAAATGAAAGACACGTCTTTTATTGAGAGATAAGAATGCATTTCACTCATTAAAGTATCAATTCAGCAAGGAAAGTTGAAGAGTGTACAGTGATATGATAGGAAACTTCACTGTCATCCTAGAGAAAATCCAAGGTAATTAGAATAGAAAGGTATGAGTCATCAACATCGTAGCCGGGAGGAAACCGTGAGTTTAAACGTCATCGGCACCACAGCTGTTTAGCGAACCTAGAAATTAGGAGCTTAATCAACTCCTTGTGCGTTCCAATAAAAGTAATTAGATTAAAATCATTTCTGGCGTCACGGAAAATATGCACTCTGATTTGAACAGGCTATTATGATATCACTGGATAATTTTTTTGCGAACATGTGGTTTTTGTTATTAGTACAGAATCTGTTAAAAAAGAGGCAAAAATTTCTATTTCAAAACATTATAGGAAAAGAGGTTACGAGAATAGGTTTGGTAATAGATGGATTGCATGTGAATAATATAAATATGGGCCGTATAGCTATTGCGAAAAAGTTTTTCAAATAGGCATAGAAAAATCAATTTACAACATCAGCGATTGGAACCAAGTTAAAACGCACAAGGAGCAGACGAAGTTCCTAACTTCTAGGTTCGCTAAACAGCTGTGGTGCCGATGACGTCAAAACTCACGGTTTCCTCCCGGCTACGATGTTGATGACTCATACCTTTCTATTCTAATTACCTTGGAGAAAATCCATCTACTTGTTATGACGTCATTAAATCAGTGTGGCAATACCTACTAATACGATGTATTAGTAGGTATTGGTTGTGGGGCCTGATGTATTAGTAGGTGTTGCCATAACACCCTATTCTAAAACAGATTACTTTTATAGAACTAAAAACTATCAAATGAGTATAAATTTCAGATGATTTAGCGCTTTCATTCGCGTGAAACTCAATTGAAATGCTTTGAACAATAGACGAGTGTGGCTGCACTGATTATATTGACAATCCGAAATGCTTCCCGCACCCCTAGCTATAAGAAAATCTGCCTATTACAACTAATATACTGTATCTAGAAAGTGAGTAGAAAAATAACTATTTGTATTAAATAAGCCACGCACTCATGATATGGAAGTACAATGTGGGGCAGAGGAGTATCCCTAGTTTTGGTATGATATTGTGAGTAGTGGGGGCATGCTGGAAGAGTGGAAATAGGTTCAAATAACGCAGCAGATTTAAAGGTTTCATTTGGTAGCATTATAAGTCCTAGACATTACTCGGTCGACTGAGCAACGCGCTTTTGCCGTCGAGGCGTATTTTTTGCCAAAATTAGTCTGTTATTGAAGTGAAGCTTGCAATACGAACTCGTTATCATACCCCTAGTCACAAAGCTGAAAAATCCATTTCGTTGGGAGTAGATAATTTCCGTGAATGTGTATTCTCAACATTCAGCTCGTAAGCATGCATCCGCCTTGGTGTTGTCTAGTCGCACTGAGCGCCGTATTCCATGAGTAACTTCACTTCCATCAATATAAAAATGGTAGTTTTTAAGCACGCTACACGGAAATAACAGACTGATTTTGGGTAAAATAATCTTCGACGGCAAATGCGGGTTGTTCAGTCGACCAAGCCATGTCTACGACCTGTAGGGCTACCAAATGAAACCTTTGAATCGACTGCGTCATTTGAGCCTATTCCCACTCTTCCAGCATGCCCCCACTACTCACAGTGTCATCTCAAAACTAGGGATACTTCCCTGCCCCATCCTGTATAATATTTATAGTATTTCAATAAGAGGTTGGTGATATATTTACCATTAGCAAAGCAGCGTGTGGCATAAGCTGGTAGCTGCATCAGGTCGCTGGTCATCTTGAATATTTTATTGAAATTCACTTCAACTTGACTTCCAAAGTCAACGTATGCCAGAAGAGCCGTATGTCCGCTCAATATTTTCACACATTCTGCCCTCATCGGAGTGTCACCTGAAATTGACCGATTTCAACGTGATACAGTTATTCCAAAATTGATATCAACATACAAATACAATTATAGAACTATTCAGAGCTGATCGAAGTCCAAGACTGCATAGCTATGGCGCCCCAGTGGCATGTATGCTGTGTGAATCCATCGAAAGGGTATCAGATAATAAATATCTCAGACATATCTGTCGTGATATTTGACGACATATCAAGATCATTGTGAGAGGTAAACTAAGAAAACTTCAACAGAGTGGGTGAAAAATTTAAAAATTGCTCAATATTTCTCATAGAAAGGTAATTTGAAAGTAGGAGACAGTGTAGATCGTACCAAAATTGAGGGCACTACCCAACTGTAATACCAAAAATTTGATCCGCCATCATGGACACGTCCTATTGAATACAAGTTCATTTATTCAAATGAGAAGCTGATCAGTGATACATGATTTCAATGCAAGACAAATTGAATGCCAAACACCGCAGGTTGTTATCTCTAATCGTTTCAAAGATATTCACGTTTTTAGTAGGAAAAGTTTAGTCCGAATCAGTTAATACATGCTAAACGGTTTGACTGATGATTTGCGGTATTTACCAATGATTTTGCTTCAAAATTTTGTATTGGAATCTTTATCACTATCATCTCAAGATTTGAAAAATAATAAATCCGCAATCTTGGATAACCAAATATTTGACACTATTTTTCTAATGGTCGTGATGCGATATCATTTCAGTACGAAATTTCAAGGCGAAATTAATGGCGAATACCGCTAATGAATTAGTCAAACCATTTTCGAGATATTGAATATATAGTCACTTTTTCAAATTAAACGTGAACATCTTTGTAAGATTTCAAGATATAAATGTTCGGCATTTAATATGTTTTGAAATTCTGCATCGAATCCATGTATCACATGGAACAAATTTTTTGTGAGGATGATGCCCACATGGGCTCCTAGGCCTGTGCGTGGTAATGAGAGGGATGATGATGAGAGATGACGAATACTTTTGATGACACAGTTGAGTAGGTAGATCTCTCAATTTTAGTACGGTCCCAACCCCACTGTCACCTACCTTCAAATTACCTCTGTATAAGAAATTTTCAAATAGTAAGCTTATTAGAAACAGTTTCCAAACTATTCACCCACAAACATATTTACAACCAAATAGCAATATTTAAAAAAAATGCTCTATTCGTCTGCTATGTCTCCTTTAAATCCTGATTTGATGTTTTGGTTAAAAAACAAACCGTTTTTCAAACTAAAGTTACTGAAAAGTTTTCCTAGTAGGTACTGAACTCATAAATCTTGTAAATATTTCCTTCGGAATGAAATATTTTAGAATAATAAAATATTACAAATACGGTGCCGATTAACAATATAGTATCCTTATGATATATTAATATGGCTTTTGCATAGAAAAATTGAGTTATTCAAAATATTTTGTTCAATGTCTCAATAATCATCAAAGTTACAATCTTCTGAATAGTTCCATTGAATTTTTCAGCTAATTTTACAATAGAATCAATTACTCATGTACTCTTCTAAGACCGCTACAAAATTATAAAATTGAAAATTCAAAGAAAAATGTAAATTCTTCCGCCATGGATCATTATTTTGGAGACAAAGCGTTCAACGACCCACCTGTATTGGAAATTTTTTCTTTGATTTTAATGTTAATTAATGTAATAGTGTGAAAATTGAAATCTATTATTGTTTTTTTTTGTGTGTTCTATATTTTTTTCAGGTTATTGAACAGTTTGGAATTATTAAGAAATTATGAGAATGAACTTTGATTTTTGAAGTAATATTGTTCTATTTAAATTGCTAAATTACTGCTTGTGTATCTGAAATAGTGCAATTTTCGTGTTTTTTGAGTATCTGTTTCGATTTAATGTTGAAAAGATATACTGTACTCGGAATTGCACAAACATTGAACTCTTGAGAAATTTTGTTGGTTCAAATGAAAATTTTGCTCATGGAGCCGGCCAGGTGCCGTTGGAAGTTGGAAGAAGAAATTTTCATTGGAAAAAGCGAGGAGTCTCAGTTTAGACACAGTAACAGAAAGATGTGATTCGTGGACAGGCCTCGGCTCTCTGAATGGAACTGCTTCCATTCAGAGGGGCAAATTATTGTTTTTGTAAAAGTCAATAGTAAAGTAAAATCGTGGGTTAGTTTCATTTCAGAGTTTAAGTAAAGTATGGAAGTTTGTGTGATGATTCGTGTGTATCTTGATTTTCAATAGTGGTTATGGTGAGTGCCAAACTTTTGATGTAGTTTTCCTAGCTCAAATTTAAATAGTAATATTCTTAACCGAGGCCTTAATATAGTTCCCACTTGATAAAACCTTAATAATTTATATGTCTTGACGAAATTTTGATGTAACTTGATTTGATTTAGTAGTATTGTTTTTAAAATTCAAATGAAATGTTCAATAAACCGGAGTATAGAATATCACAAAATATTTGTTTTTCATACAAGTTCCTGACTCGCAGTTGTACTGGTAGTTGCTAGAATTAGAGGAGTTCAAAATCAATTAGAAATAATCTGGCATTTGGAGGAACGAATCCACGTAATGCTCCCAACCAGGATTCAATTACAGTAAAATTCAGTTAAATAAATCAAAGTAATATAATTTCCGCCGGTTACATTAATTATAATTAAAACCAGAAAATATGCTATTATAAAAAGTTAGTTATTTGTTGAAAAAGTTAATAAATAGTTATCGCCTACAATATTGCAAATTCAAATTTAATTTGTACATTCTCGTTTATTTAAAAATAGAATCATTCTATTAATTTTTTGTTTGGGTGAAAGATTTATTTTGCATTCAAACACAGTCACTCTCTTTCTCGTTACTTGCTATTGTATTCGCTATGAGCATCTACCGTGCTGCGCTCTGGTGGATTATCGTGTGTACTTTTCTACGTGTTTTAGCATACAAAGCATAGCGCTAAATGGGAAAAACGCATTTATAATTAGAACGGTATTATTTGCTGCTTCATGCATTTCTCAGTAATTAGAACATGATATTTAGGATATGAATGTTAGTTATTGATAGTATTATAGCTCATTATATTAGAAAAATCCTAGTTTTCAAGTATTTGAGAGCAGACAACCGCAAACAGATGTATTTGAGAGTCGACAAAAACTTTGAGATAACAGCTGATGTTATCTTACATGAAAATGAAAAATTGGCGCTAGCTCACATTTATTTGAAAAATTGAATGATATGAATATTCCTTATTAAAACATAATTAAAAGAGTTTTTTCGTTGATATTAACAGCTTATTAGATTAACTAACATAAAAACTATTCATATACATTACCTCATGTACAGGTTAGAATGGAGCACTCCATGGTCCTACTTGATTGATAAATTCTTTTGCACATAAACAAAACAATTAGGTTAGCTTCACCTATCAATATTTATTCAATGCAGTAAACCATTCTTTTTATTGATGAAACTTATGTATGGCAACTGGAAAAGTGTAGAACTTGAAATTTCCATTGCGTGTTTTATTTTTACAATCCAGAACACAACAAATTCTCCAGGACATTATTTTAGGTTTAGCCCTATCTCCTCCAATGTTAATTCACTCAACTTTTTGCCGAAATGATCCGCCAATAGCGCCTCGATCGCCAAAAATATCCTTTCCACCCACTTGCACACAGCAAATAGATACAGTAAGAATGAATAAGAGAATAGACTCACCATCTCCGAGACAAATGCAGAGCTCTCCTTTGCGAGGGACATATCGGTTGGTCTCTTTACCATTTTTCTGACTAGAGATGTAATCAATCATCTGATTACGTAGAATTTTAGTGTATAAGCTCAGCAATTTTTCGTTTGCCTTGCAAACAGTCAATTCAATCATGCCATCAGTTACAGTTTCAAATGGTGGCACATAAGCCACTAAGACTTTCTCAGTTCTTCCTATTTGAAGTCTATCCTCTCGATCTGGTAACGGTAAATCTTGGAACATGGGGACCGACTGGATAGCTAGACAGGAAAATAAAATAAAAAATATTTTGATCAAGACAATGCTGAAATCTAGAGCGCAATAATATTCAGTTACACAACAAACAGTAATTAAAATATTTCCGTGGAACATGAAATTATTTTTTTCTACAACTGCGCGTAAAACAAGATTTTACATACTGAATTCTCATCGTAAAATAGCCCATTTCCGAGGAGAATCTACTTTTTCGCTCGCTAAACCATCTGCGCATGCGCAGTTGAATTACTTTACGCTCGCTAAGCAACTGCGCATGAGCAGGAGATGTACTTTACGCTTGCTAATCAGCTGTGTTGTGATTAGCTTCAGTCAGTGAAACAAAAAAAATGCAAATTCATGTAGCTAAATTTCCGCCCTCTTCTTTAAAAGCTAAATGGCCGAGGTGGTTAAAGCGGAATTCATTACCTTGTGATGCGATGTTAGCAGGTTCAAATCTGATTCCTGACTAATTTTTTTGGAGTTCATAAAATTGTTTTTTTCTTTCGTATAATTTAAACATATAGTGATAATTGAAAATTAATCATAATTTTTAAGTTTAACTGGATGGATTCATTTTATTATTCCAATTATCACCAGAGAAATTTAATAATAGTTTACAGTAGGCTATTTGACAAATCAAATTAGTTCAACAGGTTATTATAATGTGCAGTTGTAGAAAAAATTTTGTATGTAATTCGCGTGTAAAGCTTCTTTATCGCTCTTGCAAAATTATCACGCTCCGCTATCGCGTCGCGCGATAACTGTTTTGCGCGAGCGATAAAGTCACGCTTTACGCTCTTAATACATAAATAGCTATTGTTGTGCAGTTACTTTGCTTGGCAAGAAGAATGCAAAGAATTTTTTTTACTTGAATCTATAATTTATAAGACTTTCTAATCATTCAGTGGCTCGTTGGAGGAGTGATAAAGCGCCGGTCTGATAACCAGGTGGACCCTGGTTCGAATCCCAAGCGGAGAACAATTTTTGACCACAGCACAATCACATAGATACGACCACCCCGTCTTTCGGAGGAGACGATAAGCCGTCGGTCCCGACTACCTAAAAAGTAGTTGTCATCTATCATCCATTTCATTACCCACGCACAAGCCTATGAGCTTATGTGGGTTTCACCCTCATAAACAAACAAACAAACAAACAAGATTTGAAATGTAACGATCACTTGAGACCGAATAAACAAACCTTTTGCGTGTGTGAGCGTTTAAGGGTCTTCTTCTATGCGAAACAGTCGGCCGCAATCAATCAGCTGTAGCCAATCACAGCTCAAGACAAGTCGGACTGTAGTCAATCACAGCCCAAGACAAGAGCTGTGATTGGCTATAGCTGTTCGATTGCAGCTGACCATTATAGTCGGCGCAATCTAAGTTGACAAAGACCCCCTCCACCCGAGAGATATAGCTACGTTGTCATTTTGCGTGAAATTGAAACTTCTCCTAACGCAAACACATTCAAATGAATGTTAAAAGTGACAGCGTAGCTTCAGAAAAATCACGCGGTGTTGTGAAACTCACTGTTCATGATAAACCAGCTGTTTGCAGCTCGAATACCCAAGTCGATTAGCTTCAATAACTCCATTCTTTAACATACAATGATTCATGCATATAACGCTCTCCTTACTTTGAAACTCTTGAGAGGCCAAATTACGATCTTCCGACTATTTTCAACATTTGGAAAAATAATTTCAATTGTTTTTGAACAACTTTCTCGCTTTCACCACCCACTTATCTTCTCAAACAAAAAAGTTTCTAGACCATCGAAAATTTCATATATTTTCTGTTTGAGTAGACTCGACATTGGCAAACATATTCATTAATTGAAACATAATTATTGGTCGGATATAGAAAACTCAAAAACCATTATGAAGCTCTAATTCTCCTTGTCATTTTGATACAAAAACGTTATTTTTACTACAACCCATTATTGTGAGAGAAGTGATGTAAAAAAAGTAATATTTTCGCGATTTTTCAATTTAAAAAAAATTTTTCTTTTGAATTCTTCTACGGCCGGTATTACACGGTAATATTTCTATTATCATACTTGATCATATGGAAAGAGATGAAAATATGAAATCGTATTTTTATCTCTTTCCATGTGATCAAATATGATCATAGAACTATTATCGTGTAATGGGGCCCTACCCAGGAATTTTTTTAATACTACTGGCATATCAAGGATAAAATTCTACGTCTAGATATGTGGTTAAATCGCGAATTTGAAGATGTTCCAATTTCACACAATCTGGCAACGTAGCTATTTCTCGGGTGGAGGGGGTTTTCGTCAACTTAGATTGCGCCGACTATAGACCGTTTCGCATAGAAGACCTACAATCACACGCACACAAACGCAAGATGTTTGCTCGTTTCGTCTCAAGTGATCGTGAATGGGGTATAGTACAGTATAAGATGTCTCTAGGGGGCAGTCTCATGAACATTAGCATAGCTTCCTTTAATAGAAGGCCGTGGCCTTAAATCTGACAACGCTGTAATACCACTGCAGCGTAGGTCTACCTTGTATGATTCTGATTCACTTTTCTCCAATAAAAATGCTTGTCAACCTATTTTAATCAAGATTCTATTTCAATTTGAATAGATACTTATAGATACAAGAAACAGAAATAATTTTTATTGGAATAAATATAATACTATAATATATAAAATAATATAAAATACTTGAATGTGCATCACGTTTATCAATATAAAATATCGAGTTTTATTTAGATTTTGATCAATGAATCATTCTTCTGCTCTGAATAATTGTTCAGAGCAATATTAGCCATTGTTAGAATTATTTTGAATGCAATAGTCTACTATTTTAGCAGTGATTACACTCTCATTGTTCATCCCAATATACATTTAAACCGATACTATCTAACTTTATCGTTAATAAATACACAGAACAGCTCTTCAACATTTGGTAGTCAGGAATACATCTTTGTATAATTCGGTTGTATCATTGGTTGCTGATTCGTCCCCTTACTTATTGAACCGAAGTTTTCAGCAAAGATAAGTCCATCGTCATGAACATTTGAGAATGGGGCAGCGCTTCTTCTCATAAATTAGGCTTATCTATCTCTATCATTACATCCAATTTCCATATTTGTCCTAATATTCCTCCATAAAACTCAATACATCCTTGTTAGAATGTTTTTAACACACATTCAATTTTTCTGAAGGAATCGATAACTCCTTTCTTGGGATCGCACGTAGCCACTGGCTTTGCTGCTCAACACCAAATGACATTGTAAAAATTTGAATAAATTCATTTCTTCTTCCAAGACTATTGCTGTCAATGCCGGGAATGGAGCAGAAATACGTCATCTCATTGTATTATATTTATATTCGAAAGGTTTTTCAAAAAGATTATTATTTAATAAAACTGAAATCAATATTAACACACCAGCTTTCCAATAGATTCAATGCTTTCAGCTGGTATAATTACTACTTATTAAGGCTCTATAAAAAGGCCCTTTTTATAGAGCCCTACTACTTATACTACAAAATCTGTACCTCCAGTGCGACGTTGCCATATTATTAGGGCATGGCCTTAGCTATTAAGGAAGCTATGACATTAGCAATCATGACGTAATACAGGAAAAAGTTGACTTCAAACTTTGATATAAAACATATTCTGTCCGAGTATATTATTATACAATAGAGTGTATAATAACCAGGGCTGTCACGTGGGCGAGGCGGCCGAGGCGGTTGCCTTGGGCGCCGCGGCCTGGGGGGCGCCTCGACGTTGTAAAAACTTTGTTCCCAATTTTAGATTTGAACATCTTGTGATAGTGAATGTAAAATGAATAATTAATTCAGGTAAGTGAAAAGAAAGATTGTCATATTCACAAAGTTTATTTAAAAACCATATAAGTTTCAATGATCAGGATATCATCATCAGTGGAGAACTGAAGCTTTGTTTTCACTTACCTAAATTATGGAAAAGTGTAAATTTTAATAAATAATTGATGAGTCACAGTAAACAAATCGTCACATGAACATATTGTCTCTCCTATTAATAGGCGTTAAATTGTTTTGTACAGTTTCTGAAGTCACGTTCTGTGATTAATTATAAAATAGTTTTGTTTACCAAGTGGCTTCTGTGTTCCTAGTTTTCTTTCACTTTGTCTTTTATTGTTGTTTATTAATTGGCTTCTGTGAATTATCAAGTTCAATATTGTGTCTAGCGGTCTCACATGCAAAGGTGTATTGACATAAAAGTTTACCCTCAAAAGACTATAATAATTATAATTGTTTATAGAATGCAAGGTCCCACATTTATTCAGATTAAAGATTTATAATTGGAGAAGTATAAATCATTATCAAGATTACATTGTATTTACAAGTAAACACGTTACTGTACTAGTAAGGCATGATTTCAGGGGGAGCGCGTGGGAGCGGCGTTCCCATAGCCTACCTTTTTTCCTAAAAATACCTTTTTTCATAAGCGGCGTCAATCTTTCATTCTTTAAAACTGTATTATTAGTTTTATAAAAAAACCGACACAAAACATTGCTCAAATTTGTTAAGAAAGGTACAATTCAAGTGTGATTTTCAAAATTCCCCGGGGAGGGCCCCCCGACCCCCCTCCCTCATGGGGTATTCCATACCCACCGGTGAGCCAGTTCACCCACCGCTCCCATAGCCTGCCTCTTTTTATTAGAAATCAAGCACTGCTTACTAGACAAATAAGGAATACATTGGAGAAGTTGAGTACTAGAGCTTGAAATGGAGTAAGAAATCAATAATGAATTAAATTCATAATTTCTTGTACAATCCAGGAGAAATGATCTTGTTGAAACCGTTATTATAAGAAAAAGGTGGTTTCTTGATTCATGACGAGCTGCTGTGCGTTAATATTCACTAGGATATTTCACCGACAATGCAGCCAAGATTTTTTACAGAAGGAAACAGTTTAGATTACCTTGCTGGAGTAGAGGCCTTTCGTGCTCCACGAACCCATTGTCACACACAGTGCTGACAATCTAAACAGAAGCTGATCTGAACAGTTTCCTTTATGTGAAAAATCTGACTGCATTGTCGGTGAAATATCCTAGTGAATGGTATTATAAATCAGAGTAGGTTCAACTCTTCAATTCCCATTACCAGGGTAATTGATTTTTCTCATAAATACTTATGTTTTTCTTATACTTATACTTCACTTAGAATTGTGTAATTTTTTCAGAATTTTTGAATTAGGGACATATAATATGTTTTTTTATGGTGTCACCTGTAGGTGACACTGGGCATTACAGGTTTAACAGGTTCACTAAGAATTCATATGCAATAAATGTTTCAGGTTTTATTATACAAGTTCATAGAACACACGGAAAGTATGAAAAATACAAAATTTATTACCAAATTAATCAGTTTGCTTATTTTCGTGTATGATACTCATACCAACATTGTACATGCAACCCTATCTTGCATTTCTTGCACATAGTTCTTGTGCGATTGTGGCACTTTGCACATCTTCTTTGAGAACAATTTTCTTTTATATGTTCATCAACTTCTCCACTTAGTCGCACTTCTGGTAAAACTCTTTTAGCCATAGGTATCCCACAAGATACACTTTTTTTGGGTTGGGTCCCATGTACTTCACAATATGACTGAACTACTGCTCTTCTGAACTCACAATAGGTGTGTGTTTGTCCAGTTTTGGCTTTGAATATGAGCCACGCATTTTGACATGCAGAATCTAGACCGAATGCAAAAAGGGGATACCACCACTTCCTTCCTCGCAGGCTTACTCGCAGAGACTGGACATTTTCGTCAAAGCGGTCCACACCACACATATACTTGTACTTACATACCAAAGATGGGCATTCCACTTGTACTTTTGATCTTTTTCCTTGTACAGTACCAATTCTATCAACTTTAGTTACTGGCAAAATGCTATGACAATTCGATGCATGGGTAACAATGCTGTTGTCATGCCAATTTACAACAACAAAATCTTCAGTAGTTTGGAATGACATAGAGCCACGGTGTTCTTTTTTCATTGCTTTCTTTGATTTAATAGGGCATTTCTTCATCCTGTTTTCCCGAATTGTGCCTGTTCCTCCAGTATTTCGCTCAGAGAGTAATTTGAGGAGTATGCTTGTAAAAAAATTGTCAAAGTACAAATTGTAAGGCCCTTGGTATGGCTCAAATGAAATGAGGTATCCATTTCTTGTTGCTAGGGACCAAAGTTTGTATCCGAACCTAATGGGCTTACCATGAATGTGTTGCTTTGTACCATGGTAACCATAATATGGGACCATAGTTTCATCCACTGATAAGTGGCTTGAAAAACATTGTTCGAAGTTCCTTATATAATTCTTATTCAAAATATCAAAATACTCCCTTAGCTTAGCAAATTTTTCATTGTCAGGAAGGGACAGATTATTACACAAATGCAAATATTGCTGGATTTCAAAAAACCTATTCCTTCTCATGCTTTTAGATACTAGTTCATTGTGAGTATCAGATTTTATCTCCCATAACATTCGCACATACTTAGGGGTCAAGTAACCAGTGAGGAAGAGAATGGATATGTAAACTTTTAGTTCTCCAGGGCTAACATTGAGGTTGTGATTCCTTTGTAGTGCATATTCATTTGACATTTCACAGATTAGCTGTATTATCTCAGTTGAGAATATGAGTTCAAAACATTCCACAGTTCTAGAATTGTCACTGACTGTTTTATCATGTGTTGTTTCATCAGTATCCCCCTTACCTTTTTTGTTGATGAAAATATCCATATTTCAGGACCAGATATGTTGTGACTGAGACTTTTTGGATTGTTTTACTTGTTTGGATGGATGGGGAACTACAGTCTCCACCGCAGCTTGTACATTTGGACGATTCTTTGCACTACACTTTGATATGTTTACCTGACTTCAATCTTTTCCCTTTCTTAGATGGAGAGAGTTCTACACTTGCAACTTCTTCAATTACATCCAGTTCATCATTACCCACACTATGTTTATCCAAGTCAACTTCAACAACTGAATGTAGCACTCGAGGTGGTAGGCGATTCATATCAGCTTCTGCTCCATCACCGCTGTCTTCCTCTGTTATTTCTCCATCATCAGGTGGAATGAGAACGATGTCTTGGAATAGTGTATCTTCTCCCAACAGCTCTATGATTTCATGGAGTTCATATCTGCAAAATGAAGAGAAAGAATACTCATTAGAAAAGTATACCAAATTGTAGCCCATTCCAATT
This sequence comes from Sogatella furcifera, assembly GCA_017141385.1. NCBI lineage: Eukaryota > Metazoa > Arthropoda > Insecta > Hemiptera > Delphacidae > Sogatella > Sogatella furcifera. The sequence continues at coordinate 32,923,571 of CM029550.1, forward strand.
GGAGATAACTGATAATAAAGTTAGTTATCCATTCTTAGGAATGGTATACAATAGAATAGATCAACTATCAGAAGATATGATCATATTTCATTAGAATAATATGTTATCACAAGTACATCACTCTTCATAACAATGTAGCACTGCTGGTGGAAAAAACTGACATGAATCATACAGAGTTCACAACAATTCCCAGTGTCACCTGTAGGTGACACTTGATTTTTGATGACTGACCACACTCAAAACTCTGAATAAAAATCGATTGTATTTACATGGAGCATAAAATAGGTATCCAAATTCATAATTCCAACACAAATAGAAACTCAATCTCACCTGTTAAGATCATGATATGGTTTAGAACTTGAAGGTGCATGTAGTCGGTCGTCTTCACTTGCAGCCATCTTGGAAATAAGCTTATAACGTTTGCCACAAGAGGACTGCACCACAGAGAAGAAAACGAAAGAGACTAACGCAATTTTCTCCTCTGTGACTGCACTGAAGAGAGCTACTGAATAGTGCTGCCAAGTGTCTAATGAGTGTACTACATTAGTTGAAAGTTGTTTGGAATGATGCAGTATTTTGTTATATGCTCATGAAAACAGTGCACCTGTAGGTGACACTGGGTTTTGGGGAGCTAATGGTGAAAAACGTTCATTTCATTCACCGATTCACGTCTCACCCTCACATTCGAACATGAACATAGTATGTGAACTGTACCAGACAACGTGGTGGTGGACATTAAATCTCAGGGATAGTTGGGGGGGGGCGCCGCGGTTGTTCTTGCCTCAGGGCGCTATAAACCACGCGACGGCCCTGATAATAACCTTAATCCAAATGATCAAAATGGTGTGGAAAGGAAAACTGCTTGAAGAATCCAGTCTCGTCAGAAACAATGGGAAATAGAAAAAAGTATATTACCTACCCAAAGAGGTATTGACGTGCGACGGTCTCACCCAGCTTGGCTTCAAGAGTTCACGTATATCCTTATTAACAACAGTGTTGTCTGACAATTTGGTCAGTACAACTTTCTTAAGATCTTCAAATTCCTAGAGAAAAATAGAAAATATACACAGTGTTTCAGAAGGAATCTGTCAATTTAAGGCAGATATTCTAAGGCTGATTCCTTGATAGTGAAAAAATTTCTATTGGACTCACATAATCCACGCCCAGATATGTTTTTATAACGGCGAAAGGTGGTGAATTTTCATTCACATCTAGTATTACATGTAAGTATATTTGAGATTATAAAATTCTGTAGTTTGAAAGATGTTTAGGTGCTTCATGAGGTTACTAAAATAATAATTATTTTCTCAAGTAAAATTAGACATTTTTTACCTCAACTGGATATTTTATTATAACCTAGTATTTTGAATGGATGGAAATTATAGGAAACTCCGTTCTGGAAAAATATAGAATGAAATTCACACTTTTATCAGAGATGTTGTGGAACTTATCCTTAATTTAGGTAAGTGAAAACAAAAGTTGTCAGATCCACAAAGTTTATTTAAATTATTAGGTATGGTATGGTATTAAGTATGGTATTTTAAATAACTTTGTGGATCTGACAACCTTTGTTTTCACTTACCTAAAATATAGAATGATTCTCTAAAACTCGCCAATACCTCAAAAATCGCGATTAGAAGGAGACAAAACACAGATTTTTCGAATGTGCCTTTTATTGCCTGTTTTGTCTCCGTTTAATAGTTATTTCTTAGGTTTGGGTGAGTTTTTTGCCATTCAATCACTTCTTTAGAATTGAATTTTCTACAATTTTTCAATCAATTCAAAATACTAGATTATGATTGAATATTCAGTTATTTCAGTAATTATTTAAAATGATGTTTTCAGCATATTTTGCGCGCTATCTGAACAACCATACTTATTTAAAATTCTTGCTAATAATCTCAATACCGTAACCAAACATTCATCTGTGTTCATTTTTCTTGGTTTATTTTAGACGGAAAATAAATCATTTTGGTACTTTAATGTAGCACCTGAAAAATGACAAAACTTTTATGAATTCCATGTAATATGTAAAATTTCCCCCCACTGTTATCTTGGTCATGTAATATGTAAAATTTACCCCGATTGTTATCTCGGCAACAAAGCATTTCTGGGGGTATGTTTGATGGAAATTTTTAACAATATTTCAATATTTGGTGAAATAAATCAGCTTAAGAAGTTTGGCACCTTCCTTTGGGTGGTTGAATAGTTCGGAAAGGGCTTGATATTACTTATAACTTGAAAAGGTTGAAAAGATAGGAGAAAAAGGACTTAGAGAGTTCTATTCAACTGTGACATTAATAATTTGGTCCGCTATTTTTTATACAAGGTTATCCGCTATTCTTTGTAGCCTTTAGAAATATATTATTCAACATATCTTGGAAAATGCTGAAAATAAAATCCCAACAGGCTACAAATAATTACAACACCTTAATGAATTTTTCCAAACATTCAATGACTTGGTATAGATAATTCCTGCCCGAGTGATATTTGATTTTCATCATTTTAATTTTATTCTAAATATTAGTGACTTCCAATTTTCGGAATTACTAATGGAGTTTAGGGCACATCTCTTAAATGCATGCGCTCTGCCACAATACTTATGATGAATATTAAAGATGATGTAAACATACAATTTTCAACAAATCCTTTTTTGCAGCAATCTCGATACCATATTGATAAGCGTATGGAGTCAGAGTCTGGGCTTCAACATCTTTCAACCCAACTTTGATTGCGCCGCAAGGTACCTACAAAAATAAAAATAATAGATAATAAATTCAAATACGATTTAAAAGTGCATGGTAATAATATTATACATACTATAATACAGTATAAGGTATCAACAATTGTACACCGTATTGCAAAGCAAGTTTGGGTGAAGCGAATTCGTACGACTAGGATGGTTGGTTCACAAGAAAGAACCATCAAACAAATACATTATCGCCTTCCCAGAAAAGTGATGTACTGATGCCACCAAAAATGTACATGATGTTTCATGAGAAAGGTGTCAAACCTCTCAGGCTGACTCCTTACACCAAGTAGTGAAAAAGGTTCCATTGGCCTTACTCCCAGAAACGCTTAGTTTCCGAGAAAACAAAGATTTACATTGATTGAGAGGAATATAGTCAATAAAATCTATAATATTATATTATAACTGCAATGGAGGTGATAAAATGATAATTTTGTATGTAAAATTAGCTAAGAAATTCAATGAAACTAATATGAATCGATTAGTAGATAATTTGATTCTAAAGAAAGTTTTATATGGTAGTAATTGTGTCAAACTTACACAAATCTCAGAAATCGCGATCAAAAGGAGAAAAAACAAAAACAGATAAAACATAGCATACCGGTATGTGAAAAACAACAACTATTTTTTCCTTTTGATCGAGATTTCCTGAGAGTGAGTTTTACAAAATACTGTCGTTCAACTTTTCCTTTAGAATTGAAATCTCTTCAACTTCTTTTGATCAAAAATACTAGTTTATGATTCAATACCACGTTACGTCTCTTTAACAATTTGATTAATGTTTTTAGCATATTTATCTTACCCATATACCACACGCTTTCAAGTTATTTCTTTGAATTTCTAATTTTAAATGAAAAATTAGTATTTTGACACTAGTATGAACCATCTAAAAATGATAGATTTTATGAAAAATGTCAATCTTCCACCAATGTTATCTCGGTAGCAAAGCATTTCCGGTTATGTCCAATGGAACCTTTTTCGGTACTTGGTGTAGAGAATCCACCTGAGAACGTGACCTTCCTCTTGAAACATCTTTTATATACAAGAAACTAGAAAGAAAGTAAACTCACTGTGTGGACCTATTTTCCCGTCAACCACCATACTGATACCGTTTGACAGGAAAATATGACAGGATATATGCTTCATTCGAGAAGAAATTCATTAAAAAATTACGTTTCTAACATTAAATGTATTCTATTTACTCTTAGTATTTCTGTACTAACACTGGCAAAGCGAATAAGATACTCAATGACCACATTATGATTTTCCAGTCTCAGTACAAGTAACCATAAATCATTGTTTTTGAACATAAAATTAGGTTGTATACAATCAAACATCAATGATATTACATTGAAGCTGATCCATGTTCATAGTCATAGGCCTAATTTAGTTGATCTACTAGTTTCTACGTAATAGATACGTCCCAACATTTAATAATAATTATTAATAATATTAGTGAAACTGAACTAGTTGTATATTTGTATATAATATAAATTAAACTGCTTATTACTTTCTATGAATGTTTGAAACGCAATATTTCTGCGTGATAAGTTGTAGATTACTTAGAAATATGACAAATGATTACAATTAATCAACGTTATTACAATTAATATAATAATAAGGAAAAAAGTTGAAATGGGATTTTATGAGGGGAAACTATTGAATTATAGTAAAATGTACGAAACTATAGATTATCGGATTGAACTACACTATCCTATCGATAATTTTACACTACCAATTATCGAAAGTGAAAGAGGAGTACACAAAAAAAGCTCCCCACAACAAAAGCCATATGCATATTTTTTTACAAGTGGAGTAGAACTTACAGACTTCAGTTTGTTTGAGATAGATTTCATCTTGGAAATATGAATGTTATCAGTGTTGCCATGGTCCACAAAAAAAACCTTGTAGCAGCCTTTCTGCTCAGCTTTTCCCTGTACTTGAGCCCTGTAGAGGTTACCATCCCGATCCCACACCACTGCAACAAGCTCGCCCAAAAATGGATTTCTGCCTAAATTGTCGGCTGAAAAAACGAAAATAACAATAATGCGTCAAAATAAATACAATGGTTCAACTAAATTCTGTTCACTGATTGTTTAGAGCGAATTCAATCTTAAAGGTGTTAAAGCCCTGGTTGGATTGCGTCTTCAAGCATTAAAAGGAATTGAATTGAATTTGCTCAGAAAACTCGGAGTATAGGATGAATGCCTCTAAAACGAGCATTACTAGACAGTGAAGCCCATTTTCAAGCCAACATATGAGAATTGCCCATTTGTTCTCATGATTTCATCCTTTTTCATGTTATGTCCAGGAGAACCAAAGCTTCAAGGTTATATTTATAACTCTTCTCAAGTTTCATAGACATTATTATCGTGAACACGACTTTAATAAGACTGATGACTGAATTGCTCTTCCATTGCAAGATAACTATTATCTGAATGTTAATTAAACAATAGAAAAGTATAGTAGCGCTTATCTACATAAAATCATTTAAATGTAGCATGAATAATATTATCATGAATCATATTGGAAGTATCATAAATATTTTTAATAAATGGCTGGTTGCCTGTCGTCTGGAAAATAACAATTGATTTTTCAAATAATTCAGGGATAAGATAGATAGAGGAATAATATAAATTGTCATAAATGATCCAAATCAACAGGTAAAGAACTAGGCTTGTATCTAGGCTTAACAGTGGAAGTAAATTTGTGACTAATAAATAGCACGCTACATGGATACTAGAATACACTCTAGCTCTAGGGATCATGAGCATGATGCGCAGTAGATTGAGGATCTATAAAGAGATGTCTTTGTAGAGCCTTACAGTAGGTTGGTAAGACTGATATTATAAAGTTTCATAATCCCACAAAAATTTTATCGTCTGAGTGTCTAAGCAGGGTAATCAACTTGCAGTAAGACAATAAGGAGCTTCTTACAGAGTGTTTATAAGGGTCTTTGTGGGTTCATGAAACGTCACGCCTAGCTATTTTTTTGCTAAAAAAGGAAATATTATAATTCTGATTCTGACACTTTCACTTTCTCATTGATAATAAGCTTTTTGAATAGTATTTTTTCCGATTCTCTATTCGCTGTGTGCAAGTGGGTGGAAAGGATATTTTTGGCGACCGAGGCGCTATTGGCGGATCATTTCGGCGAAAAATTGAGAGAATTAACATTGGAGGAGATAGGGCTAAACCTAAAATAATGTCCTGGAGAATTTGTTGTGTTCCAGATTGTAAAAATAAAACATGCAATGGAAATTTCAAGTTCTACACTTTTCCAGTTGCCGTACATAAGTTTCATCAATAAAAAGAATGGTTTACTGCATTGAATAAATATTGATAGGTGAAGCTAACCTTATTGTTTTGTTTACGTGCAAAAGAATTTGTCGATCAAGTAGGACCATGGAGTGCTCCATTCTAACCTGTACATCAGGTAATGTACATGAATAGTTTTTATGTTAGTTAATCTAATAAGCTGTTATTATCAACGCAAAAACTCTATTAATTATGTTTTAATAAGGAATATTCATATCATTCAATTTTTCAAATGAATGTGAGCTTGCGCCAATTTTTCATTTTCATGTAAGATAACTCATCAGCTGTTATCTCAAAGTTTTTGTCGACTCTCAAATACATCTGTTTGCGGTTGTCTGCTCTCGAATACTTGAAAACTAGGATTTTTCTAATATAATGAGCTATAATACTATCAATAACTAACATTCCTATCCTAAATATCATGTTCTAATTACTGAGAAATGCATGAAGCAGCAAATAATTCCATTCTAATTATAAATGCGTTTTTCCCATTTAGCGCTATGCTTTGTATGCTAAAACGCGTATAAAAGTACACACAATAATCCACCAGAGCCGCAGCACGGTAGATGCTCATAGCGAATAGATCAGCTGAAAAATTGTAATCCTAGATACATGTTGGATCATCGGTCCACATCCACAACCAGTTTGGACTAAGACAGTCAGAAACTGTGAGTGGATGGGGAAACCGGCAGTCTAAGATAGATGTAAACCGGTAGGCCGATCGTTGAACGATCAGCTGTGAACGATCGAACTGTCAGTACGATTTGACAGTGGATGTGGACCACAATATAGGTATAGAACAGATAATTATGATAATAGATTTCTTGACGTCACCAGCTCGGACTGCTGGGCTCTCATGGAGACTACTGCTAACCTGTGATATACTAACCTTGTGAAATATGCGCGTGATCCCTTTAGTGTAGGCCTATTCTAGTATCCGTAGTAGGCTATGAATGTTTGGACATTGATTCGATACCGTAATAACGTAGCCTACTGTAAGTATAATATAGATATTATGTGAGTGATATAGGTATAATATAAGTATAGGGAAAGCTCGTATAAAAACGACCTCCAGTGAATTTACTAGATATCAGTAAATTTATCAATTATATTTTACTGAGTATACAGAGTGTTTCAGGAGGAATGTGCAATACTTCTCAGGATGATTCCTTACACCAAGTAGACAAAAAAGTTCCATGGGACCAACCCCCAAAAACGCTTTGTTACCGAGATAACAATGGCGGAAAATTGAGATTTTTCAAAAAATATTAATTTTTCTTTTTCTTATTTTTTAGAGGCTTCACTCAGGTTCTGAAATAATCAATTCCTATGTAAAATTAGCCAGAAAACAATGGAACCAGTTTCAAGTTTGTAACTTCAACAGTTATTGAGATAATTGGAAAAATATGCTAAAAAACGCCATTTTCCAACAATAACGGTTATAAATAAATAAGGAATCATAAATTTGTATTTTTTATTAATGGAAGTTGAATAGAGTCGGATTCTGAAGATAAAGTTAAATGGCGGTGATTGTGTAAATCTTACCCAAATCTCAGAAATAGCGATCGAAAATTGAAAAATCGCTTCTATACACAAATTTATCAATTGTGCTATGTTTTGTCAATTTTTTTATTTTCGATCGCTATTTCTGAGATTTGGGTAAGATTTACATAATCGCCACCATTCAACTTTTTCTTCATAACCCGACTTTCTTCAACTTCCATTAATAAAAATTCAAATTTTATGATTCCTTATTCAGTTATAACCCTTATTGTTGGAAAATGGCGATTTTTAGTATATTTTTCCAATTATCTCAATAACCGTTGAAGTTACAAACTTGAAACTGGTTCCATTGAATTCCTCAGCTGGTTTTACATAAGAATTGATTATTTCAGAGCCTGAGTGAAGCCTCTAAAAAATTAGAAAAATTAATATTTTTCGAAATATCTCAATTTTCCGCCATTGTTATCTCGGTAACAATGAGTTTTTGGGGGTTGATACCATGGAACATTTTTGTCTACTTGGTGTAAGGATTCAGCCTGAGAAGTATTGCACATTCCTCCTGAAACACCCTGTATATACTATATAAAATTTCGCATTTTTTTAGTAATAAAGTGAAAATTATAATTGCCTACCGTTGATACATTCGGCTGCCACTTCTTGTGACAAACACTGATATAGTTGTTTTAGCTGATTGGTGACCGGTCGCACATAAAGCGAGTTGAAATCATTGAATGCGGTGATGATGACTTGGTCGCCAGACTGCAACTTCTGCGTGGCCAGTTCAAGCATATGATCTGGCTCTATTTTCCAGCTGGTCAGCCGTCCAACTCCCAAACTCAATTTCCCATTACTTTCTGAGCAATCTTCAACCTCTCCCTCCCATTCGTTCACGTCTGCTAGTTTTCTGGCCACTTTAACTAGCAACACCTGACCCTGTAGACAACAAAATCAAAATGTTGAGAAAAAATCGAAATATCTCGAAGGGCTAGTTGCAAGAGCGCCGGAAACATTTTACGGTCGGAATATTTTGTCATCCATCGCAGTCAATGTATGGATTTGTAGAGAAAAAGGTTATAATCAGTCTCGACTCTACACATTTCACCATATTAAGGCACAGAAAAGAGAAATAGTATTGTCCGTTCTCTGCGATTGAAGGCATCAATATCCCGGCCGTTGAATGTTATAGACAAAAATAAAATAAAAAAGGTAAAATTATGCAATTGAAATTTACATTAGAATTTTGAAATGATAATTGAATAATCAAAATATTTAGGTGCAAAAATAATGTGCTAAATTCAAGACTACAATATCTCACTTCAAAATGACAGGTTGAAAGGGGTGAAACACCTGCTGACTGACTGTTCTTGACCTTCACACATGAAACAAAGATTTCATATAATACCCATTCGATTATTCCATGTATTATCTTATGTACCTTCTTACAAGTTAATTGAACCGTGTGATACAACATAAAAGGATAGGATTTTGCCAAATGTTTCAAATTCTAAAATCAATTTATCCCAAAAATAATTTACAAATTAAAATTTCCTTTCAGATACATGCTTAATATTTGAGGAATTCCCCTTCAAGACTATACGGCTGTGTGTAGAGGACAGTTCAACCGTCTTCAATAACAATTGAATAGTGATGTTTGAACTCAACAATTCTGAAATGGGATTAGAGGCAAACTTGTATAGTTGACTCCAAAAAGACGGTTTCGTCTGTTCCTTATGCGCTTTAAAAGCTGATGTGGTTAATTAGAATTGTCATTTAGCTATGCCTAGATGATGTTTTCGAAAACAAAAGAGACGATGGATGCCTTACATTAGCTGTTACAGTAGATTAAATACATATCACGTACAAGATACTGAAAAAACCGCCCAAAGTTTTGGCGTCAACTATACCCATTCACTAATTTTTGAACTTCTTTTTATAGAAGCAACATTTTAAAATAACTTCTCCAACACTCAAAGGGGAATATTTCTTTTGATTTAAAAGCCTAGAAATTATGAATACTAATACTGGAAATTACAGGTGAAAAGTCAATACCTCAAGGTAGCCTACGTAATTCAATATCTCATAGTCCAGTAGATGAGTGTTTTTGAAGAAAAAGGTGATAATTTCTCCTCATCGTTTACCATCATATAGGTTTATAACATCCTTTCAAACTATGAGGGTAGAATGGACACTGGAGCTACACTATGCGATCTCAGTAAAGCGTTTGATTGCGTAAATCATACAACTTATAACTTACAACTTACAAATCATACAGCTAGCTAAGCTAGAATGCTATGGTATTGGTGAAACCTCCATTTCCTTGATCAAGTCCTACTTGAAGGACAGAAGGCAAATTGTTGTCATTAACAGTCAGTTGTCTGATTGTTCAAATGTTAATTGGGGTGTCCCCCAGGGATCTGTGATGGGTCCACTGCTTTTTTTGGTTATGATAAATGATGTCTCAAACAATATTCCCTGTGATGTTATATGTTTTGCAGATGATACAACACTTGTTAATTCAGGTCAAGATGTAAATAATTTGTTGACTGATTGTAAGAATTCTTTTAATGCTGCTGCAGTGTGGTTTAAAGCCAATGGATTTGTAATGAATGGAAATAAAACACAATCTATAATTTTCAGTCAAAAAAGAACCAGTCTTCAGTGTCCTGGATCATTGGATGAAGTCAAATTACTTGGACTGACATTAGACAAAAAGCTTACCTGGAGGAGCCATACAAACAATATATGTAATAAGCTCTCTAGAGTTGTGTATCTTTTAAGAGCCTTAGATGCAAATGTACCAAAGAATTATTTAAAATTGGCTTATAATAGTTTTTTCCAGAGCATACTATTGTATGGTATCTGTCTCTGGGGTAATTCCAGACACCCCAGGGGTGTTCATGACATATTACTAATACAGAAAAAAGCAATTAGAATATTGGCAGGAGCTGGCTATAAAGATCATTGCAAGCCACTTTTTATCAAAGAGAAAGTACTCACTGGATGTATATAGCCTTTTTGTATTGAATGTATTAATTTGATCTAAAAATAATTTGTCTTGTTACAATGTAAGATCTGATGTACATGGATACAATACCAGAAGTCTGCACAGGCTTGATGTTCCTTTCTGTAGATTAACCAAAATGTCCAAAAGCCCTGAAATCCTTGGCATGAAAATGTTTAATAAGTTACCAGCTTCCTTTAAAAGTATTGACTGTTTGAAAAATTTTAAACTTATATTAACTAATTGTTTGATAAGCTTTCCTTTGTATTCCTTGAATGAGTATTTTGAATGTGATATAAATCAGGTATTCAAATTTTGAATTTTTATAGCTTGTTACTTTTCTTACTGACTATGTCTTATGCATTTGTATGTTTTTGGACAATAAATTCTATTCTATTCATATAGACAATAAGTGTTCTGCCAAGAGTCCTCACCACTACCTCCAACAGACATTTCTCCTACCCCATACAATTATTCACCAGAGCGCAGCACGGTGGATGCTCAAAGAGAATATGATAGTAATCCAAGACGAAAAAATTAACCTCTTATGTTTCCCCCAAATGGGTGTACTTTTTCACTCATTGACTGGGCTATATATGATTGATTCGCTCAAGATTTCAATGTAACCTAAATCTTACGAGAGTTGGCAAAAGTATGGTGGATTCGCACGAGCTAGCCAATAAAACATTTGACACTCAATAGCTAATCTGAATTTGGTTAGTATCTGTAGAATTCCTATAGATGAAATATTTCATCCAAGCTATTAATGAAACCAGCACAGCTGCATATGAAACCTGTTGATCAAAGTTCTTCTGAAAGATTCTGTATATAGATGGATAATGGGTCAGTAAAAGATCTAATTCACTACAAATATTCTAGGTTAATAAGTAAGTTATGGTTTGATAATTGCAACACAAATTATACCATATTCTCACCGTATTTACGCGGTATGGTACGCAGGAATTCAAACTCAATTTGACAGAGAGTAGAGGAAGGCCCTTATAGGCATCAGGCAGTTTCTTTATGTTACTTGAGACGACTAGTTGTCCAAAGTCAACCAATGCCAAATTGTAGCCACCGTCCTTTTCTGATAACACAACACCTCGTCTCCAAACTGGGTCCATGTTTTCCATATAAACACCAACCATTTCATTTATTTGAGGCCTGAAAAGGAAAAAATCATTCAGACATAACTAGAACACACTTGAATGAATAAATTGCATATTATCAGATTCTTCAAGTTTAGAATGGCTGATGCTTTGTTGATGAGCTGGCAGAACTGCGTTCTATTCAAATGTTAGAATTTGAACATTTATGATAAAATCGAAGAATAGGAAATACTTTTTCATATCTGGAATAAGATTAGATGGAATCATTGTGGAGAATAATTACACACATTAGAGTGAACGCAAACTGGTGCAACCAACGCCAAGAGCAAGATGCAGCCAGAGAAACACGGAGTCGTCATCATTATTATTATTATTATTTATTTATTCACATTCAACATGGTTACAATGATACAGGCAAATGCCAAGTCTAAGTTACTCAAACTACTCAAATTATATTACATGCTATTGCTGTGAGAGAAATTTTCTAACAATATGGCAAGTGTCTAAAATCACAGCTTTTTGAATTTTTGCAATGAGATACTCAAGACCAAGCTCTTTTAAACATATTTTCAAGAATTTTGGAACCACTCCTGTACTTGAAATCACCACCGGTACCACTCTCACACTCTGCAGATGATAGAGCTCCCTCATTTCTTCAGCCAGGGCTGCGTACTTGTTAATCTTCTGGGCATGCATTGTCCTCATATTATGGTTGAGGGGAATCGCCACATCGACCAGGAAGGCAATTCTCTCCTGTTTATCAATGACCATTATATCAGGACGATTTGCGGTGATGGTGTGGTCTGTTCTTATTGCCCTGTCCCAATACAACTTTGCCCTTTCATTGTCATGCACAAGCGCTGGCTGGTATTTGTAATAGGGGCGCTCCTCCTCAAGAAAACGAAATTGTAGGGCAATTCTTTGGTAAATTATCTTTGCCACATCATTATGGTGCTTTGTATACTCCACTCCTACAAGGGAAGAGCACCCACCAATAACATGATCAATTGTTTCAGGTGCTATTCTGCACCTTTGGCACCTATCATCTAAGCCATTTTCTTTCAGGATGCGTTTTCTATATGACTTTGTGGCAATAACTTTATCTTGGATTGCAATGGCAAACCCCTCTGTCTCAGGGAACAATGACCCATACTGCAACCACAAATTGGATGAGCAACAAGCTATGTATTCTTGACTGAGCATCTGGGCATGTGCACCATGTAGTTCTTTTTGCTTCCATGTCTCAATCTTCTGTTCAGTTGTCACTACTTCATACAGAGGAGTATATCCATTCTCAGCCAACTTCAAAGGAGTGCACCCCTCCACATCATTACTCATCATTATTCTGTAGAGCAGTAAGTCTGCCTTGGATAGGAAATACTGCCTCAACCTCTGAACAGCACTATTGTGCCTGCTCTTAATGTCAATTATTCCTCTCCCACCCATGATCCTGGGTAATGTGACACGTTCCACTGCTGACATTGGGTGGTGTGACCTATACTTTGTCATTGATACTTGCACCCTCCGCTCTATCTCTTCCAGGTCTGTCTTTGACCATTTTACGACACCAAATGAGTAAGTAATAGTGGGTGCTGCCCATGTATTGATGGCTTTCACAATTTTTTCCCCATCCAACTTTGTCTTCAGTATCTTTGCCACTTGACCCAAGAATTTAGATTTTAGACAATCTTTCACTTTTGTATGAGACATACCTCTCACCTGCATGAATCCCAAGTACTTGTAGGTCTCATGACTCTCTAAACCTTCAATCATTTCTCCTTCTCCAACCTCAAAACCATCTGAATGCTCCAGCTTGCCCCTCACTAGTCCTACTGATTTGCACTTGTCCAGGCCAAAGCTCATTCTCACATCATGGCTGAATTGCTGTGTACTTTCTAGCAAGGATTGCATGTGTTGTCTAGACCCTGCATAAAATTTCAAATCATCCATGTACAGCCTATGTGACACTCTAATCACATCATTTCCATCAGCCAACTTGAACCCTCTCTCACTGTCATTGAGAATCCGACTTAAAGGGTTCAAACACAGGCAGAACCAGAGAGGACTCAAAGAATCTCCTTGGAAAATGCCTTTTCTTATCTTAATGGAGCATGCCCTGATATGTTGAGTTGGAGTATTGCAGTGGACAACTACTTCCCACTTTTGCATAACACATTCTAGAAACTTTACTATTACTGGATCACATTTGTATACCTTGAGAATTTCAAGTAGATAGGTATGAGGTACTGAGTCATATGCTTTCTTGTAATCAATGTATGCCATCTGTAAGTTCCGCTGCTTATTGATTGCATTATTCACAATAATTGAATCAAATATCACTTGGTCCTTGCAACCTTGACTGAATCTCTCATATCCTTTCTGTTCTTCTGCAATTACATTATTCTGCACACAATGACTATAAATTCTCTCTTTTATGATGGTTGTAAGAATCTTATATAGAGTGGACAGGCATGTTACAGGTCTGTACTTAGAAGGATCAGTTGACCTTTCCCCTTTTGGGAGAAGGAATGTGTTTCCCCTAAAAAGCCACATTGGTGCTGTTGTAGGTTGGAGCAATATGTATGAGAAGGCTCTTGCAATTGCTACATGTGATGTAGTGAACTTTTTGTACCAATAATTATGCACTGCATCTGGTCCAGGTGCTTTCCAACCATGTGTGCCTTGAATTGCCATTTCAACTTCTTCCACAGATATATCACCACCTCTCATCACCTCCACATCTTGACTTAGTGTCTTTCTCTTCTCAACCAGCCAGCCTGCCTGTCATGTACAACTGGATTTTCCCATATATCAGTCCAAAATTCAGTAATTGCCTCCACTGTTGGTCTTACCTCACCATCATTTGCAATTGGATTCTCCAACTTCTGTTAAAACATTCGTTGATCTTGAGTGAACATTCTATTTTGTATCTTTCTCTTATTACTCTCTTTGTACCTCCTTAGTCTCTTGGCATATACAGCTAGCTTTTGCACCCTCAAATCAATTATATCTGCTAGCATATCTCCGTCAATAAACTCAAGATCTTGAATTGGTGATATGATTCTCTGAATATGACTTATTAACCTTGTTGACCGATTTCCCATCTTATATTGAGTGAGTTGGCCTAGTTCCCTGCATAGCATTCCTATCTTTTTATTTAACCTCTTTTCCCAAGGTGGTACTGTTTTCTGATTTCTCCTCCTACTATCATTACTTATTAATTTTTGTCCAAGAGTTTTAGCTGTAGCATTGGCTGCACAATATACAGCAAGCTGTACTTGATCTAGATTGATTGCATCAGCCAAAGTATTTGTCAACACATTAGAATTGAGATGATTTGTTATAACATTTAATTTTTTTGAATTATGCAACTTTGGGATCTTTGGCCTCAAGGAAGGGTCTGATCCATACCAATCATTCATTGCTTGATAGTAATTTGTCTCTGCTCTCCTACAGAGACTATCATAAATACCAAGCTGTTGTTCCTCCTCAACATCATTATTGACAAGCTGCTGGTATTCAATATCCATTTGTGCAATATCCAACTCACCTTCATTATCATAAATACCAAACTGTTGTTGCTCAATGTTTGCCTGCTCCACATATTCTATGTGAGCATCTCTATCATCTGCACCTATTGGTTCCACCTCAACCTCATTATTGACAAGCTGCTGGTATTCAATATCCATTTGTGCAATATCCAACTCACCTTCATTATCATAAATACCAAACTGTTGTTGCTCAATGTTTGCCTGCTCCACATATTCTATGTGAGCATCTCTATCATCTGCACCTATCGGTTCCACCTCAACATCATTATTGACAAGCTGCTGGTATTCAATATCCATTTCTGCAATATCCAACTCACCTTCATTATCATAAATACCAAGCTGTTGTTGCTCAATGTTTGCCTGCTCCACATATTCTATGTGAGCATCTCTATCATCTGCACCTATTGGTTCCACCTCAACATCATTATTGTCAAGCTGCTGGTATTCAATATCCATTTGTGCAATATTCAACTCGCCTTCATTATCATGAATACCAAACTGTTGTTGCTCAATGTTTGCCTGCTCCACATTTTCTATGTGAGGATCTCTGTCATCTGCACCCATGGGTTCCACCTGATCATCATTATTGACAAGCTCTTGGTATTCAATATCCCCTTGTGCAATATTCAACTCACCTTCTCTTTGTAATAATCTGTTAACCTCACTCTTGATTCACTCAATTTCTAGATCTGTCAGTAGGCCTCTCACAGTAATTGCTCTTTTCCTATAAGCCAAATTTTGTTGGTTCAATCTTGGAGTAAGTTCAGGAAATTTTCCTAAGAATTTTTGTAACATTCTTGGTCTCACCTCATTCATATCTGTTTCCATTTTTGTTACATTATAGTATAGGCGAATGACTTCCTTATTCATTTCATTGGTCCATTTTATACGCCTCCTTGGCAATCCAGCAGCAGTGGTTGCAGGCTGAGCAGCCTGCAAAACATCTGCTACTGGTGCAATCTGATTATTGCCATCTTCATTGTTTGGTTGAGATATCTCATCTGCAACCATTTGTTGTATTTGATTATTTTCTGCCTCTCTGTTTGGGTTGGGATGGGTTGATTCCAGAATGATTTGTGCTTGCTCCTTTAGATTTTCTCTCATATTTATTGGAATACGATTATTTCTGTGTATAGTTCTTATTTGATCAGCTAGACGTTGTTCTGTTAAAAATTGAAGTTGTGGGTGAGTTTCTAAAAATTTATTTCTTAATGCTGCTCGATATCCTACCTTATTAATTTCGTTGTTTGTTACTACGTAATAGCAAAGCAACAGCTCTCTATTTATCTCATCTGACCATCACAATCTTTGCCTTGGAATGCCTGCTCTAGTGGTTGTGGACGTAAGTCCAGCAAAACATCTGGAGCAACAGGTCTAGGAATTTGTAGTTGAATAGGCCTATCCATTGAACTGGTTGCTATGGTTTCTTTTTGCAAATTGTATTTATGTAGTAGTTAACCTTAAATATGGATTTGTAAAATTAGTAACACAGTTAAAATATTGTAGCTTGAAAATTGAACGATTTGAATTTACACTTCACTTCAACACACATTATTTTTCACAATTCAACTTTTTGATGGGTAAAATTAAAGCTTGAAATTCCAAAACATACATTAATTACGGAGCACCAAATCACTGGATCCATCTTGCACCAGAGCAGATGTTATTATTATTATTATCCTATTAATATCTGGTACCGAGCTTCGCTCTGAAGCTGCAGCCGAACTGTTGAATTACTGGTACATAAATATGTTATTGTAAAAAATCAAAGAACCTCCTTGTAGAAAATAAATTCAAAATTGATATGATCACCTCTCACAATTTTTTGACAGTCATGAACATGTGTTATAGACTTGAATGTAACTCCATTCACTCCAGCTGGATAGCATTGGTCAGCTTATGATAACAGCCATTATACACAGTACTTGGGATTATGCCTGAATAAGGAATATTTTATTCTTTTATTAATCCTGCCAGAGAGTTTTCCCACACATGAGGCCTGGTGCAATCTCATTTTTCCATCACGGTAATATTACATTTCAAGAAAATCGTTAGAGCCGTTTTCTAGATCCGTGGTTCCATATACAAACATACATACATACATACATACAGAAATTACTCGCTTAATATAATAGGATATTAAGCAAGCAATTTCTGTATGTATGTATGTATGTATGTATGTATGTATGTATGTATGTATGTATGTATGTATGTTTGTGACACCATGGATCTAGAAAATGACTCTAATGATTTCCTCGAAATTTGAAATGTAATATAACCGTGATGGAAAAATAAGGTTGCACCAGGCCTCATGTGTGGGAAAACTCTCTGGCAGGATTAATAAAAGAATAAAATATTCCTTATTCAGGCATAATCCCAAGTACTGCATATAATGGCTGTTATCGTTAGCTGACCAACGCTATCCAGCTGGAGTGAATGGAGTTACATTCAAGTCTATAACACATGTTTATGACTGTCAAAAAATTGTAAGAGGTGATCATATCAATTTTGAATTTATTTTTTACAAGGAGGTTCCTTGATTTTTTACAATAACATATTTATTTAATTCAACAGTTCGGCCGCAGCTTCAGAGCAAAGCTTGGTTCCAGATATTTATTATTATTATTATTATTATAAAATAATTATTCATGAAATGTACAAGTATATTAAATACTGTCACATAACAACTTGTCATTATTAGATCGTATGGATCAACGCACACTAGCCAGACCAGCAGCCAAACCAGAACTATACAGTATACAGGGAGGGTGAGAAGTTTGGAAACGGCTCAATATTTCTTATCCAGAGGTAATTTGACGTTTTGTAAAATATGATATCGTACTAAAATTGAAAGTTTTAAATTGCTCAATTGGCATTAGAAATTTCGCACGCGATCTTGGATCAACCAAATTAAATCCAACTTTATTTTTCGAATGAGAAGGTGTTGATGTTATACATGATACATGTTATGCAGTTTCTAAAGACAAATTTAAAGCCAGAAACCGCACATCAAAGTCAAACTGTTACAAAGTTAGTATTGGCAGAACGAGCTTTGCTCTTAAGCTGCGCCGCACTGCTGGGTGCTTGCATAGTGATAAGATGGTAGATCGTAATTTCAATTACTATTTATTTATTAGATACATGATAATTATTCTGATAGGTGAAAACACAGACATGAGAGTCCAAATCGTCTTCGCTCCTAATTTGGATGAAAATATTGGAAAAGGTTATGTTCAAACTCAATATTTCAAAATCACAAATTTTCACTCCCGAATAAAAAAAGCTATGAATTATCAATTTAGAATTTTGAACTGTTAATATTTCAGTAAAAAAACACCAAAAATATATGGTAAATTATTCGGGAATATCAAATTGATGTACGTTCAATTAAAAGTACCCTATTATAAATTTTCATCTACCCTCTATGTAACCATTGTGCATTTCCGTTTTCCACAGAAGTGAAATATTTAGGGATAGTCCTCGACCAAAAACTTCTGTGGAATAGACATATTGAGAGGACTCTTACAAAGGCCACAAAGGCTATGGGGGCCTGCAGGAGGCTGTGTGGTAAGAAATGGGGGCTGAGGCCCAGTATGCAGTTCTGGGTTTACCAGACTGTAATACTGTTACTTATGCCGCACTGGTTTGGTGGCCTAAGGTGGAACAGAAGACTACTGCAACTAAACTCCAAAAATTGCAGAGGTTGGCAGGTCTGGGCATTAGTGGAGTCACAGGCTCCTGCCCAACAGCTGCACTAGATGCAATATTTGGAATGTTGCCTCTGGCGCAGGAGGTCAAGAAAAGGGCAGCACTAAATGCCCTCGAAATGACCGGTAACAGAAATATCAACAACTCCATGGAGAAAGGTCATTTGACAATATTAAAGGAGTTTCCTGAATTAGCTATGGCTTTAGCTGTTCTGGAACAGGGAATACTTAATGGATCGCCCCTACAAAGTCACAATCCTGGAGAGTGACAGGGGTGGAAGAGAGTATTCTTGGGAGTCAAACACCCTGAAGTGGTACACTGATGGATCATGCAGGGAAGGAAGGGCAGGAGTTGGAATATATAGGCCAGGAACTTAACTCTATAAGGCCCTGGGAAAAACGGCAACTTCTTTCAGGCCGAGGTAATGGCCATAGAGATGTCTGCTAATCAACTCATTGAAAGAGGACTGAGAAGGGCAAAGATCTCTATTTTGGGTGACAGCCAGGCAGCCCTAAAGGCGATGCAGGCCTGTTCCAGTAGCTCAAAGCTGGTAACACAGTGTCAAAAGTCCCTAAGGGAACTGGCTGTCAGGAATCAGGTTAGCCTGATGTGGGTACCGGGGCACAAGGGTATCTATGGAAATGAAATAGCTGATTGCCTTGCAAAAAAAGGCGCAGATTCTCCATTTGTAGGACCAGAACCAGGTTGTGGGGTTCCTTTTAGCTATTGTAAAGCTAAAGTCCGAGAATGGGAGGAAAAGAAGAAGATTTTGATTTGGAATGGGACAGAAGGACTATGACAATCAAAAATGTTGATTAAACCCTCAAAAAAGGCTTCCTGCAATGTAATAATCCTGGAAAAGAGGAAGCTGAGGCTAGTAGTAAGCCTCCTGACAGGACACAGCCTATTCAGGTATATGTTACAGAAGAATGGACTATGTCAGGATGATGAATGCAGATTCTGCATAGAAGAGACAGAATCAGCTGCACATTTGCTGCTGGAATGTCCAGCACTCTTGCAAATGAGGAGGAGACTTCTTGGAAAGGCAACCCTCCTACCGGAGGAGGCAAGAGAACTGGACTTCAAGGCCCTGAGTAAATTCTGCTCTGGCCTTGGATTATCAAACATGGCATAAGCCAAAGAGGGGATGCCACAAAAGATCGAATAGCGGTTGCAGTGGCCAAGGGTTACAAAGCCCAACCCATTAAAAAACCCCATTGTGCATTATACAATCATAGTAAAGATATTATAGATAAAATAAAAATCAAATACTGCTTTTAAACTTAAAAAAAAATTTTTTTTTCAAAAGGGTATTTGATTTTTATTTTTATATTATCTATCAATTTTGAAATACCCCCAAGTGCGAAGTTTAATTTTCAATATAGATATTAAATTATGTTGGTAATCATCTACCAGATAATCACTATGCAACCATCCAACAGTACGGCCACAGCGGAGCTCGGTGCCCCAATATGACTTATTTAAGGCGCTTTGTACACGGGGATTGTAGAGTCGGCCAGTTGAATATCTGTAGCCAATCACGGCTGTTGTTGTTTGACACAATAAGACAAAGACTGTGATTGGCTACAGATATTCAACTGGCCGACACTACAATCCCCGTGTACAGGGCGCTTTAAGCCGCGTATTGATAGTCCGAGGCATGTGCCACGCATGAACACAGACAGTCATTTCACAGCCGACAGTTACAGTCTAATGCTTGAACTGATCGATTTGAAATCCAAATAGAATAAATTATATTTTGCACGATAATGATGCATTGCCCAGCATTCCCACTGGATAACTCTAGGAGCTTTAACAATCAAATTGTTCAACTACGGTATGTGATTAATGAAGAACATTAGCACTGAAGAGAATCTTACCGATAACTTTCATCTGATGGATCTCCCAAATCCAAAGTATAGATCCTATTCACTACATCTTGATCACCGTTATTTCCCATAATGCACGTTAAGAGGTTGCGACTCAAAACTCTTGTTACCTCACAGTAAACCAAATCACCTTCTTTTGCTGCATCAATTACTTTTTTGTAACAATGCAATCTGGAACATCAAGTGAAAATGAGTTGTAGAATAAAAATGAGAAACATTGGGGAAAATTACCGTTTTGACGAGTCAAATGCTGCAGGAGCATTGCTTTCTGTATGAGAAATAAAATAATATAATACGAGTAACAAATACTAACAATCTGAATATAAAAAGTGCATTCAACAGGAATATATGCTGTCTCTAAATAGGAGTAGCCTGCTCATCAAATGAATTTCTTTTTTCCAAGGCAGGTATTATTATTATTGTTCTTATAACTTGGAAAATTTTGATTCAAGTCCCCTCAATATAGTGATAACATTACTGCAGTGGAACAGGCTATAGCCCTATAGCTGAAGAGATATAATACAAGGTTTTTCAGGAGTAAGCCAAATTTCTCAGACTGATTCCTTACACCAAAAAAGGAAAAACGTTCCATCGAACATAGCACCAGAAATGCATTTTTACAGAGATAACAATGACGGATAATTGTACATTTATCAATAAACAATTAAACATATTCGTCATAACTTTTTAGAGACCTCATAAGTTTGTACTGGAATGATTATTTTCAATGCAACATTTCGGCATGTAAGAAATCCAATGAAACCAGTAACAAGTTTGTAGAAAATTCATTTCTGAACAAAAAGTGCTATCTATCTTTCTCTTGAACTCAGCAAAGCGTCAGAAATAACTTCTAAATGAACATTTAAAAAATATCCTATGCTTTGTTTGTTTTGTGACTTGAATTACTAATTCAATAATTAATTACTATGAGTAGCCTACTATTTATTCAAAATAGAGGGTTATGATTGATTTATTCAGTTATTACATATTTCTTTTGAATTTTAAAGTAAGGGTTTCAGAATATCGTCTATTATCTCAATAACCACGAAAACAAAGAAACATGTCACTTAGTCTGTGTCAATAACTACTGTTGAAGCAACTAACTTCTTGTTTGTGACACCGGATTTCTCAGCTAATTTTAAATTGGAAATGATAGTTTTATTGTTACCTCTATAAAGCCCCTAAAAATGATCAAGTTTTAGATTATATAAAAAATTTAATATATTCCACCATTGTGTTATCTTGGTAATAAAGTATTTTTATTATTACTGTATTCAATCAATGGAACTTCTTCATAATTTGGATTAAGGAATTAGCCTAAGAAGTTTGACATACACCTCCTTCAACACACTCTTGTATAGTTCTACAGGGCTAAACAGTGGCACTCGAGATTGTTCATTAAAAAGTATATGAAGGTTGAGAGACAATATACTGTACTCAAGGCAGGTTTTAATTACTACAAAACACGGGCACAGGATGCATAGAAACATGGAGTTGTATAAAGCAACCTGGCCAGCTGATTTTTGATTTTCGGTACTTCACACAACTACGTGTCTCTATTGAATTTTGTGTCCGTGTTTTATAGTAGCCTAATGGTAACCTACCTTTAGTAGATTATCATTAGTTCCCCCAAAAAATTGTCGTGTGATTGAGCTGCTCAGATTAGCACTTCCATGGCCTCTATTTCTCCAACATTATTGATCTACTCAGTGAAGCATCAACTGTTTATTAAGAAAAAATCATTCGCCAGCCGCCAATGGTTTTGTTTGCAACTCTACCTGTTTATTTTAGCGTATGGCTATTCGTAGTGGGGAGACCCAAGTGTTGATCCACTTCGCCAGCATAAAACTTAATTTTCACTGCATGTAAAACCATGGTTATAGTTCTTTCAGTAATTTAAAATAACTGATTTTTTCAAATTCAAAACATTATTTCAACTAATAAAACCAAAACACCTCTACCTTTAGTCTGTCTTGATGTGCTATGTATGATATTGTCATAGAAATGTCAAAAGAATTACATGATATAGAATCACAGAAATTCGAGAAATATTGATAAGACACATTCTGGCTGAATTTCCAACTTCTGACAAGAAAAAATAATTCAAACTGGTGATCTACAGAGTTAGGAACTTCTTCAAAGTAAGATTGAATCTTTTACCTGGAATCTTCTTCATAAGACAGCAAACTAAGTTCAGGGTTGGGTTCGGGACGTGATTTGTGCTGTTGAGGCGTGATGCCCCCAAGAAGTTTATCCTTGGATGGCATCTCTGGAGCTACACCTTCATTGCTGGTCGATTGCTGTAAATCAAAGTATCACAGATAATGAAAAAAGCTGGCCTGAATTACCTATTCCAGATGGATAGCTGATCAACTCTCTACACTTTCTGAATAAGGCGTGAGCATTTACATGAATAAAGCGTGAGCTTCCTCTAATAGAAGGCCCTGTCCTACACTGGCGGCTCGTGTCCTCGAAACAGGTGAAGTGCTGTACAGTAAGAGTATGGGCACTTCACCTGTTTGGAGGGCACGAGCCGTCAGTGCTGCCCTAATAAAATGGCAACGTCGCACCATGGGTATAGTCTACCCATATGAAATCATTGAGTTCAAGTTACAAATCATGCATGTTGACTTGGTCTTTCTCTTTTTTTAGCATAATTTACATGAAACTTTTCGAATAGGATTCCTTGTGTTTTCTGTACTGGTTTGTGAAAGAAATTATAAGAAAAGATTGAAGATAAACTATTATGTCTTAAGATAGGTATGATTTCTAGCATGTCAAATGTAAGAACGCACAAAAGAAAACCATCCGTAAAACAGCTGATTAAAAAATAATTTCAATGTTTTTAAATGGACCCAATTTTCTACTCTAGGCCTACATGGTTGCCACTTTCTAAGTCCTAGCCTATATTAAAGGAAGCTATGGCATTTCTCAATAATAATTGAATTATTCAAGTCACCTATACAGGAGGCTCAAGCTCAAATTTAATACTAATATAGCTCAAGTTGAGTATAATTTGATGAAAGCGGCCCTGAACATAGACAATAATCATCTAAGATGAGCTTCACATACATGAATTGTATGCTCAGTACAGACATCTGAATAAAATTTTTCACAGAATCTTGCCTTTAGGGATTTCTTTGTCACATGGTGATTTGGTGGGGTGCTGCAGGAAGCACTTCAATGACTTATGTGCAAAAATATATATAATATCGTCAAAACAAATATGACTTCTAAGATGAATTAGTTTTAGGGGAATATATTGAGTATTATCAAAATCTGGCTGATATAGACTGTCCATGCAAAGAAGACATTCTGGCAAGATTGAAAAATGACTCCAGCACGGTCAATATTTATTAATAAGTTATAAATTTGTAGATCTGAATGTTTTATACAATTTGAGATCAAATTTGTGATTCTTGAACTATACTGGCCGAGCTGGAGTCATTTTCCTATCTTGCAAGAATGTCTTCTTTGCTTGTACAGACTATAGATTACTCCCGGTTGCAAGTGTCGTATGATTTAACACCTTATTTATTCATAGAGGAGTATTGGCGGGCTCATCCAAAGAATATGAAAATAAGAAAAGTGAAATATCGATGATATTGTAATATAGAATGTTTGAAGACATAGAAATTCCGTAGTCATCAATGAGTAAGGCGAAATATTTTCTTCAATATATAGAAGTGAAGTGAAAGAAACATGGAATCCCTTCCCAATGAAATTCTGTTTGTAGGAATGGAGTTAGGAACTGATAAAAGTGAAGTGCAAGAACAAGTTGAAGCAGCCAGAGTAGAAAAGTACACTAATTTTGATGAACCGGAAAACTGTACAAGTAAACGATTGGATCGAAGAAAATAAAAGAGAAATTGAAAAAAGGAAAAGCTGTTGGGAATGCCACTACTACAGGTCCTCACATATTGGTAGCGCGTCTTTTCGATCACCGTTATGTGGTTTATGTAATAGACGTAGAGGCATATGATGGAAATTATCATTTCAAAGTAGAACAGAGGTAATAACATTCCGTTTTCATTAATAATCCTACAAGAACGTTGCAGCAAATGAATAACAGTTTTCTAATTGGATAGGAATTATTTCATTAATAAAATATCATTTCCTACAATAACAGGCTAATTATTGTGTGTGGTTGCTACATCGTGAGGCCAACAACGAACTTAATTATTTTGTTTATATTGTAATAATTCATCATAATTTTTCATTTGATGGTCTCCAAAAAACTTAAAGTCCCGACAATTCTTTTCACCAACGAGACACACTACATCATCTCTCGTTTTTACTTTCCTTGCCCTACCTACTACCATAGGTAAGGAAAGAATTGCTTTCCAAAAAAAATTAAGGTACCCCAATTTTAGGTATTCTATCCGTTTCAAGGTCCCCTGAGTCCAAAAAAGTGGTTTTTGTGTATTGGTCTGTGTGTGTATGTCTGTATACACTATAACTCGATTCCTAATTGACCGATTGACTTGAAATTTTGAAGTTAAGGTTCTTAAACCATGAGGACCCGACTCTGAGAAATTAAAAAAATTCATCGAAAAAGTGCGGATAATATGCCAAAAATGGTGTTTTTCGAGATTTTCTCGAAAACGGCTCAAATGATTTTTTTAAAACTCATACCCAAAATAGCCCTATATAAGCCCTATCGACTGCCATGAGTCTCGTTCCTGGCAAAATCACAAAGATCCGCAGCATTGTTGAGAAAAATGGATTTTGCAATATTTCGATTCCTAATTGACCGATTGACTTGAAACTTCGAACACAAGGTTCTTAAACCATGAGGTCTCGACCCTAAGAAATTCAAAAACATTCATTGAAAAATGACGGAGAAATGTAAAAAATTGTGTTTCACGATTTTCTCAAAAACGGCTCTATCGATTTTTCCTACACTCTTACCCGAAATAGTCCTATATTAGCCTCATCGACTGCCATGAGTCTCGTTCCTGGCAAAATATCAGTAGATCCGCAGCATTGTTCAGAAAATGAATTTTCTCGAAAATGTCTCAAACAATTGTTTTTCAAATTGACACCCTATATAATATAGGTAATAATTTATGAGCTCTATCAACTGATATGAGTCCCCTCTGTGTCAAATTAGCAGGGGCGCCACCCCAAACTTGAAAAGTTTAGGTAGATAGGCAACCCGCACTACATGGCTCGGTAAGTGAATTTCGAGCAACGCGGGCAGCGCCCTTGCTGCACGTGTTCAAAAAGTGCATCAATGTCACTCCATCATTTTTGAAATCAAGGTAATCTTCATCACCATTAAAAGGAGACAAAAAATCACATTTGAAAAAAGTATTGGTGTTTCATAATAAATTATTGGTATAATACCAGAGTAATGGAATCGAATGATCCATTATCGATTCCACCTCTTTGATCCGATATAAATATTGGAATATTACAGACCAAAAATCTATTTTCTTTCAAAATCCAGGTTAATTCGGCTAACATCAAGCCGAAGCGCCGACAGGCTTGTTAAAATTCCAAATCGCACACACGATGAGACGAAGCGCCGGAAGGCGCGAGGCGTCATCGGTGAGTGCGAATTTCACTGTTACTATCGGAAGTACAATGAAATTTGCGCTCGCTGATGACTAGGTATTAATAGATATCCTAGTACTTGTATTACGCAAATATGAATGGCAAGGAAAGTTGTGTGAGTGTACCACACCAGATTTTTCTCTGATGTAATGTTTGTTCATGGAATTTTGAGTGGGTTATCCAGAGACTATTGCTCTAAAATTGGTTTATAAAAATCTACAAATAACCCAGTCTTCATTCATTGAAAAACCTTGTTTACAACTAAAATGTCAATTTTAATCATAGTAAGGTGTATGGTTTTTTTTGTAAACACATTTTGCACCTGGTCGTGTTTTCCAATACAAATTTACTCATATATTTAATTTCCTACAAAACTTTAATGAATTAGAAATACAAAGAAAGATGAACGGAACCCTGCAAATGACAGACATGGCATGACCAAAGATCAAAATAGCAAGAGGAAATCCTACTGTACAAGTTTCAGCAAGCGATCGTGAAGTACGGTTCCAATCTCCTCTTACTATTATGCACTGGAGGCTCGTGCCCACGAAACAGGTGAAGTGCTGTACAGTAAAAGATACGGACAATTCACCTGTTTCGTGGGCACGAGCCGCCAGTGCAATTATGTTCTTATTTTAATGTTTGCTGTTGCTGACCAACTTCATAACATAACTGCTTTAGTAACCTCCTATCTTAACAAATTTAATTTTTCTTACTTTATCAATTTTTCCAACTTTGTCCATTGATTATGTGCTTGCTTAAACAATGATTGTTCATTATGTAATGAAATAATAATGAAGTCATCATTTTTAAGAGTTTAATGCCGGGTTTTTCCAAGCACACTCAAAGTTGAGGGATCCTCAAATTTTGATTAACAGCTGATATTTCCTATGATAAGTATAGGAAATGTAGTAAAGTGTAGTAAACTTGAGGGTCCCTCAAATTTGAGTGTGCTTGGAAAAACCGGGCATAAATATGTTCATTATTCATTTTCTATTTATATTTCAACAGTTATTCAATTGACTTAATTGAAAATAATTTAATGATGACTGCAGTGAATGTTCCTTTGAATTTGACATTAGTTAGTTGAACAGTTTCTACTAGACGGTTATAAGCAACGGCCATAAATAACTATCAATAAGTAAAAATAATCAACCATACATAACTAATCTATCCAAAATGATTCAATATCATCCAACATAATGTAAATAAAATTATAAATGATCTAAGGATAATTAATTATGGATAGTTGTTTATCGTCGTTGCTTGACTCAGATATTAGAGAAGAGACATAGCTATGAGTTCATATTCAGTCACTATTCCTCTCCTCACGACACTGCTAAATCAGACATTCTCGTGGTGTACCAACTTTACCCATCAAAGGTATCATAAAATTTAGGTAAATGCTAGGGCTCATGAAAACCATAGCTAGTCTCGGTGCAGTTATCTATTCAATTTATAGAATGCGAATGAATAATTTCAAGATCATCATCATTCAAGGGATTATGGTTATCAGAAAAAATCTCAGACTTATAAAGACAAATGTAATATGGAGTTACATACAATACATTATAAAATTGGACTGATGAAACAAAATATATATCTCTAGTTGAAAAAGAAACAGAAAGAAGAGCTTCCACAGCCTAGTCTCAACAGAAACTACAAATCTAACATAGTTCAGAAATAAATGGTTCAATCAAATCACTGTAGTACCACGTTGTTTCCTTATGAAAATTAACAGAATAGTTAAAAAAAATAAAGGACTATAGGCATGACAAGTAGTTTTCATTACATAAGATCACTTATTCACTTATTTATTACTAAGAGATTTCTGTGTAATACCGAAATCATTATAATTATTTATATACCGGTACTGGATGTTTCGCATACATTTTTGTCCAATTTCAATTTCAATTTGATAAAAATTGTTCAATCTCTTGTCTCTTTCTAGAAACCAGAGCACTTGGAGCCAAGCCTAAAATATTCGTTCAATTTTTTTTTATTGCAACAAGGCCTTGCTAACTCTATGCACAAAACATTCTGTATATTGAAAACTGCTTTCCTAGCTTACAGAGATCAATGAACACTTTAAAAAGATTGCAATTTCTCTGTTGTACAAAATGTATGTATGTAAAGAATTAAAAAATTAATACTTTGAATTTAAACATTTTTATCTTAATAATTAAGCCAGAAATTTGTTACAGCTCATGTTTCAACGTTCAATAAAAAACTTTCTTTTCTATTTCTTCACAAACTTCATTTGCTATTTCTCACAAATAATGTACAATTGAAACAATGAGCTCTAAAAACAATAAAAAACTTTCACATTCAACGTTTGCTTATTAGAAGTACACAAGTCACAAGTTATGGGCACTTGAATTGGGTTTATGTAACTGGCGATAAAATAGTCATGCAACCCAATGTAAAAGTAGCAGGAAAATGAAAAGGATCATTTTTGCATTTATTTCGTTTCCATGATAGTTGCAGTGTGAATCAAGTGCTAGAAAACACAATCGGGTGACAGTGAGTCCGGAAAATAGAAAAAACTACTTATTTCTGAGAATTCACTTAGTTTGTATGCGCAGTATGTTTAGTTTATGATTGCACATGCACTATATTTTCATAACCTAAAACAGTGGCAAACACATAAATGTGTTTTAGCGGCTCGTACTTAGCGGAACGAAAATGTTTTAAATCTAGCGGCTCGTGCCCACGAAACAAGTGAACTGCCCGTATCTTTTACTGCACAGCACTTCACCTGTTTCAAGGGCACGAGCCGCCAGTGACCTACTATTCTATAGATACCATATAACAGTAGGTGTTGCAATTACCCAGGAAAAGCGTATACTCATGATTGAAATGGACATTCCAGTTCTAGGATAGTTTTTCCTTGACGAAGCCTGTTTTCTTCTTCGTAATTCTTATCTATATTAGAGCAATAGTCTTTAGATAACCCATACCAAATTCCATAACCTTGGTAAAAAAATAGGAGATGGAGTGATGTGCCTCTTTGGTGTGAAGAATTGTCGGACCCATAAGTTAAGTGGAGATCATCAAAGCAAAACTTTATTTGATTTAGATAATAAATTAACTTAATGGGATCAAAACATAAACAATTAAATACAAAAAGACTTTCCAAGCTTTGATAAAAAATAAAGGTTATGTTGTTATGTTCTCAATCGTCCGCAATCACTGCTCATAAATGTTTACCCCAAGATAAAAAACTATGATTCATCAATCCAGAATTTTTTAGGTTCTTTAAAATCAGAATAGCACGAACGATATATTAGAAGATTTTAAAATATTAAATTACGTTTAAAATTTTCAAGTCAAAATTTTTGGTTGAATACTTTTTCGACCTTAGCTGTTAGTATGTGTTATTGTGTTATCACGTATTAATAAATTCACGATATAAAATAAGTCATGAAGATCATAACAATGATATTTTCAGATTAAATTCAATTAATGGTCTCATGATGTAGCAACCTCTCACAAAGTCGATGAGTAGGCCTACTCTAGGTTGTGTTGCTCAGTGCGATCATGGTTGCTTAGTAATCATGAAGTCAAGTCACGAACACTCACAACAGCTTTTATATGGGTGAGCAAACAAAAAAATAAGGATAAATGAAACCTAAACTTAAGGGTCTCTGTACCAAAATTCATACAAATTTTATTTAAAAAATACACATTTTTTACGCTAAAATAACGTTGGATCTGCTTGTACAGTTCTATTATCAATTCCAACCGCATTTTCGCCCATCATCACCCAATGATGTGATCTAGCATTGGAGCCACACCCTCTACACTGTCTAATAAACAATGATTCAAAATACATTCACAAATTATACATTGTCATACGGGTTTCGTTGTCATTTTGTCATATATTTGGATGTTTTTTACTTGGCCTGTATGTATGTTGTTGGCTAAATAAAATGAATTTAATTTTATATTTGTTTCCTGATACTTTTACACAGCTTTATACATTGGTTTGTGAAATTTTCGATCAGTCTGTATACGAGTAATACTGGCACCTGACGAAACTAAACAACCATGAAACATTATACTATCTTAAAAAGATCAAAAGCTCAAGATTTACAGCCACTATTGAGCCGCGTAATTAATACGTAATCAAATCGTGATTGTAAATGTAAAATGTTGCATTTCCAGTTGCAAAATAATAATGCTATTTTTTATCACAGGAACTCGAGGTAACATGGTTGTCCACAAACAATAATAATTATTATCCTTCTATAACGAACTACCGACGTTCATCCCAAAAATGTTCAATATTCATCAACTAATAGAATAACCTCAATAACAAGACAAGTAAAGTTAACAACAATTCAATTTACCTCGACAGATGCGAAGTCGGCAAGCCAATACTTTCCGTCTTTTTTAGCGACCCGTAATTTGACAGGACCGGAGCTTAAGGCCTTCACTTGTTGCGTGGTGAGGGAGTGAGATAAACGGACCCGAACGGTGAGTAGACGCATTTCTCTAAATTCTTGAGGCAACTGCATGAGGTCAGCAGGCTTGCAAACTGCTTCATTGCCAAAGTCAATATAGAGCACAGTGAGGGGCTCCAGATTGCGCACTGATGCTCTAAACCATTCGCCTTCATACTTTGCTGCACACTTCTTATTAATAGTTATATCCTCAAGATGTTCAGAACTATCTGAAATTTTTCTGTTCAATGCTACCTGTAGTTTATCAAGATCTTCCTTCAAATCAAGCTTGATTACATAAACATTTTTCTCATCCAAAACTTCTTGGACGATTACTTCGTAGATTTCGCCTTCTGTGAAGTATGGTGATTTGGTAGTTGGAACCGGAGATGATATGGCTCTTGCTGCTACAGGAGCTTGATCTTTGTTAAATACCTCCGAAACCTCCTGTGAATAAAAAAAAACAATAATTAAATACAATACCAGTAAGTAATAGGTGACTCGTTGGAGATAACGCGCCGGTCTGGTAATAGAGGTTCCGAGTTCTTGTCAGGGTTACAATTAGTTGACCATAGCGTAGACTCATCTACGGCAGGAAGGCATTCAAAGGCTAAAAGAGAGCGGCAGGGTAATCTACAATGATGAAATTTGACCAACATTGAGTTGGCTCTCCACTGAAATATTTTTGAAGTTCCTCAACGTCATCGTTTTGAGCTCATTTTGAGCTGATTTGAGCAACGTTTATTTAGTTTTGAGCACCCACCGTTATTGAGATATAACGTCTTGAAAATTGGAGAGCTAAGTTAATGGTTTTTTTTTTAATTTACGAAAATCAACAAAAACAAAAACACTCCATCGTTTTGAGCTGATTTGAGCAACTTTTATTTCGTTTTGAGCACCCACCGTTTTTGAGATATGACGTCTTGAAAATTGGAGAGCCAACTAAATGCTACTTTTTTAAAAATTTTCGAAAATCAACAAAATAAACACGCCATCGTTTTGAGCTGATTTGAGCAACTTTTATTTCGTTTTGAGCACCCACCGTTTTTACTTTCCTTGCCCTACCTACTACCATAGGTAAGGAAAGTATTGCTTTCCAAAAAAATTTAAGGTACCCCGATTTCAAGTTTTCTATCCGTTTCAAGGTCCCCTGAGTCCAAAAAAGTGGTTTTTGGGTATTGGTCTATGTGTGTGTGTATGTGTGTGTGTGTATGTGTGTACGTCTGTATACACTATATCTCGATCCCTAATTGACCGATTGACTAGAAATTTGGAACTTATGGTTCTTATACCATTAGGACCGGACTCTAAGAAATTCAAAATATTTCATGGAAAAATTCATCGAAAAATGGCGGATCATATGCCAAAAATTGTGTTTTTCAAGATTTTCTTGAAAACGGCTTTAACGATTTTTTAAACATTCATACCCAAAATAGCCCTATATAAGCCCTATCGACTGCCATGAAACTCGAAAATGGATTTTGCAATATTTCGATTCCTAATTGACAAATTGACTTGAAACTTCGAACTCAAGGTTCTTATACCATTAGGACCCGACTCTGAGAAATTCAAAAAAATTCATTGAAAAATGACAAATAATATGTCAAAAATGATGTTTTTTGCGATTTTCTCGAAAACGTCTCTAACAATTTTCCTGAAACTTATACCCGAAATAGTCCTATATAAGCCCTATTGACTGTCATGAGTCTCGTTCCTGGCAAAATAGCAGAAAATCCACAGCATTGTTGAGAATAATGGATTTTGCAATATTTCGATTTCTAATGACCAATTGACTAGAAACTTCGAACTTAAGGTTCTTATACCATGAGGACCGACTCTAAGAAATTAAAAAAAAATAATCGAAAGATGGTGGATAATATGCCAAAAAATGTGTTTTTCAAGATTTTCTCGAAAACGGCTCTAACGATTTTTTTGAAAATCATACCCAAAATAGCCCTATATAAGCCCTATCGACTGCCATGAGTCTCGTTCCTGGCAAATTCGCAGAAGATCTGCAGCATTTTTGAGAATAATGGATTTTGCCAGCCGAAGCGCCGATAGGCCGATAGGCAAGATATGATGGGCCGAAGCGCCGACAGGCGCGAGGCCTCAGCGACGAGTGAAAAATTCACTGTTGGTACCAAACGGAGAGAAAGTAATGGCCTAATGCAATTTGCACTTGCTGATAACTAAGTAAAAATACTTGTATTAGGTACCGTATGCAAATATGAATGGCAAGGAAAGTTGTGTGAGTGTACCACACCAGATTTTTTAGATAAAAAAAAACGTCTTGAAAATTGGAGAGCGAACTTAATACTAATTTTTTTAAACTTCCAACAATCAACAAAATAAACACGCCATTGTTTTGAGCTGATTTGAGCAACTTTTATTTCGTTTTGAGCACCCACCGTTTTTGAGATATGACGTCATGAAAATTGGAGAGCCAACTTAATGCTAATTTTTTTTTTAACTTCCAAAAATCAACAAAATAAACACGCCATTGTTTTGAGCTGATTTGAGCAACTTTTATTTTGTTTTGAGCACACCCACCGTTTTTTTTAAAAAGACGTCTTGTAAATTGGAGAGCCAACTTAATGCTAATTTTTTTTAAACTTCCAAAAATCAACAAAATAAACACGCCATTGTTTTGAGCTAATTAATATGACGTCTTGTAAATTGGAGAGCCAACTTTTCATCATATCATTAAGAATCAAAAAGTAATTAAAACTCCGAAACTGGAGGTTCTCAAAACGTTCAAAATTGCATATCAATAGAGTAACATGTGATGTTTTTTTTTCATGTAATTTTCTTTGAGTGAGGTTCTACTTAGTTTGTTAAAATCATTCATCCAATTAATAAAGCCATCAATTGATTGTATCAGGAAAATACAAAAATACTTTCTATACAAAATATGTAATGAAACTAGGCGTTTTGTAATGAATCATGATGGGCATAAGATGTGATCGATAATAATCAATGCTGTGGATGCTACCTTCCAAACTGCGAAAAATAAAAACACCTCATCAGTTATAACAGAACTGTTGTTTATCTGGCAAAAGGATAAGAATTTTGTTCGGCTGACTCGCAAATCCTTCAATTTGGAATTTGAATTTCCTAGTTTCAATTTTCCTAGTTTTGTTGTCTGCCATTATTGACAATGATAACATAACTTTTTTTATAGTTAGAATCTAACGGTTCGTGAGGTATTACTAGTCTGGGTGCCAATGGGGTAACCTTTTTTTGTGGTATGTCGTTGATTTTTTGATCGAATAAGATAGATTTTGATGTGTAGATTGCGAATCCGAGTGATGCCAAGCTGTAAAAGTTGAGCATTTTTTGAAATTCAAGATGGCGGCCAAAATTTCGGTTCCATTTCTAGTCTACCACAATTTACGTCGAAACGAAGCGTCGGACGAAAAAAATCATTCCTATCTTTTTTTTAGTAAATTAAATTTCCAAGGAAATGATACCAAATTCATTCCTCTATCTTTATTAGAAACCGAGTTATGATTTTTCAAAAAAGAGGTTAATTTTCGAGAAAACCGAGAATTTGAGTATTTTCAGTTTTGTTTGCTTAGATCTTAGATCTTTTGACGTATTCATTTGAATCGTGTGATTCAAAATCCCTCTTGGGATAATTCTGTCCTCTACAATTTGAGACCAATTAGACCTTTGTATCTTGTATAGTTTTCGAACTAGGACAGTAAAAAGATATCCTTGTATTTCAAAAACCCCTTTTTTTGGGGAAAATTGTCTCAAAAAAACTTTATACGAGCTTGTATTGAAATTTTCTCTGGTAATAATATATTTTAGATCAATTTCTAGCAGATAAGTCACCTACCGACCTAAATTTTTGTCATGTTCGAAAGTAAGGACCCTTTAAGGATCTTAATCTATGGATACCTCTAACTATTGTAAAATTCATCAGATCTCGAAAATCTATAGCTCATTATTTTGAGCTCATTAAGGCGGTTTAAATTCATATATAATATGTCAAATTCTGTCGAAATTGAGAAAAAAAATTTCTGAGAGAGTATTGACTTTTCCATCATATAAAAAAAACGGGCATTTTTTGCTTACAAATGAGTATATCTTCCAAGTCCTTTGAGGTAAAAAATTGAAACTACCAAAAAATGTAGAGAAATTCTTCTTCTTCAATCTCCTATAAATAACTTTTATGGCATCACGCATTTAAGATAGTTAAATCAACTTGAATAAATTCTGAAATTCCATACGTTCATTTTTTAATGGCTTATCAGGTAATCAATGCTCTAAGTTAAGTCTGTTTCATGGTGAAAACGTTTATGAGAGGATCAAACATGTAGAACAAATTATTCTCTGCAATTTGAGCCTAAAAACGTGTTTCTATCTTGCTTCAAACTTGATTTAGAGTCTATTTAGTCTTTTAGCATATTTTTCCAATCATCTTAATAACTGTTGAAGTAACAAACTTCAAACTGGATTCATTAAATTCAGCAGATAATTCAACATAGGAATTGGCCTACTTTCAAACCTGAATAAAGCCTCTAAAAATTAGGAAAATAAAATCTTTTTGAAAATGTTAATTTTCCGGTTGTGGTGGGGAGGTGTTAGAGTATCGGTTGTTGGTGGTCCCACGGAGAATCCTCTTCAATCTCCTATAAATAACTTTTAAGGCATCACGCATTCAAGACAGTTACATCAACGCAAATAAATGGTTCCATACATTCATTTTTTTAATGGCTTGTCAGGCAATCAATAGGCTATAAGTCAAGTTTAAAACAAGATAAAAACACGTTTTTGGTCTCAAATTGCAGGCAATGGTTTGTTCTACGTGTTAATTTCTATCATGAACCTTTTCAACATTAACCTAACTAGATTTGGATTCCAAATAAAGGATAATAAACTAAGAACATTCCTAACAAGTGAATGGACCTTAACAACTGATAGCTCATTGTTTTCAACTTAAAAAGGCTGTTCTATTTCATATATCAATCATAGGCGCGGCTCGAGCTGTCTGACACAGCAATGGGATAATATATTACTCAAAAGCAATTATTGATTGAAAAAATGGAGCCTAACATAGCCCATTTGCTACAATGGAAAAGAACTTGAAGAATGGAGAGAATTTATTATAATTTCCTGTTACGAGGAAGACCCGAAATGATTCTAGTAATTTAATGAACAATACTTACACTAGCTTGAACCTTTTCAACGGTCCACTGTCCAGATTTGCGTTCAGACAAGAAGCGCATTGGAATGACTTGATCACCATCATTGGCGCTGAGGCCACTCGCAAGATGGACGTAGGTGGCAAAAGGTGGCAGTTGGGCTGACAGATCAGCTGGCAGCATTTTCAGCTCATCGAGCTTGGCGGGCTCGCTGTTGCCATAGTCCACGTAAAGGATCTCCAGAGGTGCAGTACTGACAATACGCGCACGGGTCCAATCCTCTTCAAACTTTTTGCAGCACCACTCGTCAACCACTGCCCTTTTCAAGCTCGGTGAATTGTCACTAATACGTTCTTTGAGTTGACCAACCAGATCAGTTAAAGCCGATTGATCATCGGTGCAATGCACCCAGAAATCGGTTAAAGAATCCACACCAGCAACAATTACATTCTTCACCATGCCAGCTTCAATACGCTTCTTCACGTCTATTCTGGGTTCCAATTTGATGCTGGACTCCACTTTTTTCGCAGACTGTTGTTTATGCTCCTCCACTATGGGTACCTCCTGTAATAAATCAAATCATCTATTTCAATGCTTTCATATATAGAGATGCCATTGCGATGTCGCTTCAATTAAATTGAGCTATGCTATAATAGTCCAGGCATTTTAGGATTTAACCTCCCAATTAGAGCAGCTTAGCTGAAAATTGGCACAATTCACTATAATGCCATTCTAAATAAGGATTCAGAAGTCGACAACTGTATCATGTCCGCTAAGTTTTTTTATTCGAGGTCAAGGGTCACGAAAATCAGTTTTCCGCGAATAACTTGTTTCCTGTTCAAGTTATGTTTTTAGATGTTATTATGAAAATTGTAGAGCTCAAAAATCCCTACAAGATTGGTTATATGCATTTTTCTCGAAAAATTGAAGGTTTCCGAGATACGGCGCGGAGAGGGGGGATAATATAGTATGTGGATAAGTCGCAGTATGTGGATCGTATAGTGTCCATCAAGACTCAGACAGTAGAATATGAATTTTCGTGTGGAGAATAGCTGAAAGTTCATTTCTCAGTGTCGCTATGTCTAGCAGAAAAACTCAATAATATTTCCATAAGTTTTCTTGAACTGTAAATATGCAATGAAGAGAAAATAGGTACCGTATACTAGTATGCATAGTAGTAGTGGTGACGAAAAAACTGTACTCATCGTTGTAAAGGCATATAGTATTGCTTTAAAACTGTGCATTTACTTCCCAAGATATCCTTGTTTGTTGTTTCCTTCTTTTTCATTATGATTACTCCCTGCTAGAAACGTAATAAACCTTTTTAATTATTTATGTGAAAAATTCAACTGGTGTGAGAAAAAGTCGTGGTATCTACAACAACAGATCAAATGTCCTGCCTAATAATTTTTATCTATTTGTAAACATCATTTCCATACCAAGAATTTCATAAAATGAGGATTGAGAGAAAGAAAAGTGAAGGGTCCAACTTTTGTCGTTATTTTGATGTCATGTGATAAACTCACTTTCAATTTTGTTGTGATTGTGTCACTTTTTGGCACATTTACTTGTGGAAGTTGGTAATTTGTTATAACATTTTTTAAACAATACAAATTATATTTTGCTACGGCAGCTACCACATCGTGCTCACAATAAATCCGATTTTCAACCGATCTCCACGTTTTCTGCTTTTCGCAAAATAGTGTATTCAAATTCTTGTGTAGGCCTACTTCCTTTAGAAATCCTCTTATATTAAGAGAGTAATTTCTATGTATGTAATTTCTATTTGAGAGTTTATGTATGTAATTTCTATTTGAGAGTAAGTATCTATGTATGTATGCAAGCAAGTATCAAGCAAGTAATAGTTATGTATGTATGTAGGTTCAACCACAGATCTAGAAAACGGCTCTTACGATTTCCTCGAAATTCGAAATGTAATATAACCGTGATGGGAAAATAAGATTGCACCAGGTCTCATGTCCGGGAAAACTCTCTGGCAGGATTTATGAAAGAATAAAATATTCCTTCAGGAATTTCTGTGTTTAAAGGCTGTTATCGTTGGCTGACCAATGCTATCTAGCGGGAGTAAAAATGGAGTTACATTCAAGTCTACAACTCATGATCATGTCAAAAAATTGTGAGAGGTGATCAATTTTGAATTAATTTTTACAATAACACATTTATGTTATTCAACAGTTCGGCCGCAGTCAGCTTCAGAGCGAAGCTCGGTACCAGATATCCTATTATTTTAAGCAAGCAATTTCTGTATGTATGTTTGTGGAACCACGGATCTAGAAAACGGCTCTAACGATTTTCTTGAAATTTGAAATGTAATATAACCGTGATGGAAAAAAAAGATTGCACCAGGTCTCATGTCTGGGAAAACTCTCTGGCAGGATTGATAAAAGAATAAAATATTCCTTATTCAGGCATAATCCCAAGTACTGCGTATAATGGCTGTTATCGTTAGCTGACCAACGCTATCCAGCTGGAGTGAATGGAGTTACTTTCAAGTCTATAACACATGTTCATGACTGTCAGAAAATTGTGAGAGGTGATCATATCAATTTTGAATTTATTTTTTACAAGGAGGTTCTTCCTTGATTTTTTACATTTATATTCATGAAATTTAACAGTTTGGCCGCAGCTTCAGTGCGAAGCTCGGTACCAGATATTTTATTACTTAACCGTTCATATCGGCTGCTTCTGATCTGCACATCAGCCTATCACATTACTCATCAGAGCTGTACCACGAAACATACCAACACAACTATTTTAAATCAATAGCAACCACTGGCGGCTCGTGCCCACGAAAAAGATTAAGTGCTGTACAGTAAGATATACAAGCACTTTACCTGTTTCGTGGGCTCGAGGCCACCAGTGACGCAACAAAACTCTTTCCAAGGGGCGAGTTCGGTATGGGCGAGTCCTCTTGACTCATTTTTTAGCTGCAATAAAAATTTATATTTAGACCCACCTGAATATGCAATCAAATTCCTGTAATAATAGTATTAACTCTTCGTGTAATACGTAGTGTCTATACATATGCACAGTCCAGTTACCAAAATTCTCAAATGTTCCATGTGTCCGTCATCTACATCAACAATCGTAGTTCCACACAGTTCAATAGGCCTACTGTTAATTCCACAAACAAAGATTTTGTGGAATACAACATAATTATAATAAAGCGAGAAAGTGGCTTTTCAAGGAATAAGCCAAAAGATATTGATGCAGATTTAAAATGGCCCTTATAACCTGCTGTTGAACCTCGGCAGGGTCTTTATTACTTATTTCCGATAATCGGCTATATTTCCGATAATTTAGATTAATTTTAATATTTATAATTTTGAAATTGTGGGTAATTTGTATAAGAAGAGTTTTCTATAATCAATTTGTTAACTACAATAGTATCTGATTGCACTATCAACATAATATAGCGAATCGAACATTCTACTTCATAGTAGGCATTATCCCTTGATAAAGTGCGCGCTCCCCCTCTCCGCGCCGTATCTCGGAAACCTTCAGTTTTTCGAGAAAAATGCATATAACCAATCTTGTAGGGATTTTTGAGCTCTACAATTTTCATAATAACATCTAAAAACATAACTTGAACGGGAAACAAGTTATTCGCAGAAAACTGATTTTCGTGACCCTTGACCTCAAATAAAAAAAGTTAGCGGACATGATACAGTTGTCGACTTTTGTATCCTTATTTAGAATGAAATTTTAGTGAATTGTGCAAATTTCAGCTTAGCCGCTCTCATTGGGAGGTTTCACCTTTTTTCGTCTAAAATGCATGGACTAATAAGTATCGGTTGAACTTGAAGGAGCCTCAAAATCCCCTCCATTTGCAATAATTACACCAAGTTCTATTTTTTTTCTATTATGAATTTCCAAATTATTTTTAAAACGAAAATAACTAGTAACCCTAAAAGCATATAACGTAAATAATACATTAGTGACCTTAGCTGAATAGTTAAAGCCTGTCCAAGCAAAGAAGGCATTCTGGCAAAATGAGGAAATGACTTCAGCTCGGTCAATATTGGCTCAAAAATTATCAATTTGGTCGAAAATAATTAATTTGGTCACAAATTGTAGGAAGTATATCGATCTACAATTTGAGACAAAATTTATAATTTTCGAACCAATATTGACCGAACTGGAGTCATTTTGCCAGAATGTATTCTTTGATTGGACAAACTAGAGTACTGTATGATTTTGCAAAACAGAGTGAGCAGCTACTGATAGAGCTGAGCATAAATAATTCATTCCTCATCCACCAAATCTATACAGAGTGATCCGAAAACAAATGATTCAAGTAAAACCACGGTGTTCTTCAAGTTGAATCAAACAATAAATATCACTGGCAAAACGCCAAATCCTCCTTAGTTTCAAAGTAATCCGCCATTTCTTTGAATGATTCTTCATCATATCTTGATAATGGATGGACACTTCCAAATAAAATTTGGCAGGCTTGGAATAAGTCTTTGGAATAGTAATTCCAAAAATTTTCAAAATGGCAGCAGGTGATGCCGCACTGTCTAGACACAGCAATGAAATAATATATTACTCATAAAAGAAATGGATGGTTGAAAAAAGGAAGCCTAATTTAGATCACTTCTGACGGTAAATGGGAACATGAAGAATAGGAAAAGTTCATTATCATTTCCTGTTATGAGGATAATTTACTATAATTTCCTGATATGAGGAAAACCGATGTTTCCACTAATTTAATGAACAATACTTACACTAGCTTGAACCTTTTCAACGGTCCACTGTCCAGATTTGCGTTCAGACAAGAAGCGCATTGGAATGACTTGATCACCATCATTGGCGCTGAGGCCACTCGCAAGATGGACGTAGGTGGCAAAAGGTGGCAGTTGGGCTGACAGATCAGCTGGCAGCATTTTCAGCTCATCGAGCTTGGCGGGCTCGCTGTTGCCATAGTCCACGTAAAGGATCTCCAGAGGTGCAGTACTGACAATACGCGCACGGGTCCAATCCTCTTCAAACTTTTTGCAGCACCACTCGTCAACCACTGCCCTTTTCAAGCTCGGTGAATTGTCACTAATACGTTCTTTGAGTTGACCAACCAGATCAGTTAAAGCCGATTGATCATCGGTGCAATGCACCCAGAAATCGGTTAAAGAATCCACACCAGCAACAATTACATTCTTCACCATGCCAGCTTCAACACGCTTCTTCACTTCTATTCTGGGTTCCACTTTGGTGCTGGGCTCCACTTTTTTTGATGACGGTTTTTTATGCTCTTCTAGTTTTGATACCTCCTGTGAAAAATCAATTCAAGTCATCAATTTTAATCAAGTAAAATATGTGATATCGTCTGCAATATTTCCAACATTTTTTTCACATAATATTTTCAAACATAACATACAATAACCAACAAAACTTAGCTGAGGTAATTATATAATCAAGTAGCCTGGGTTGATGTAACAGCGCTGCAATGGTATGTTGCATGAGGTTGATATAGAAATTAAATACAAATCAAAGTACCTTTTTTAAATATATTTTTTTACACTTTGAAAAAAGGGTACTTTAATTTTAATTATTATTCAAAGTTTTAACAGTGACAGAACCTACAACAGGAATTATTCATTTATAATCAAGAAGCTCTCATTTTCAATATATGACTGCAAACAATCTACTCAATGAAGATTGATAGCAAGGCTTTCAAGTCATTGGAAATAGTTATAGCTAATTCAGCCGTAACGCTGACTAAACTCTAGTTTAGCGGCTAGACTCTAGTCTGAAGAAGAGAATATCTTATGAAATTTATGATTCGGGTATCGATTCAATGTTAACCATAAGGGAGTTGACAAAAGTATCAACATTAAATATCCAAACTGTGAGTATACAGTATCTGAAGTGTACAGAATCATAAGAACTGTACACAGGTAATGTTGAATAAATATTCATCTAATTTGTCATCTCCAACAGTTTTTCTACATAATTTTCAATTCCAATATGTGTGCCCTTAGTCGTTCGACAAGCATTCAAGCAATAATCAGTGTTGCTCTCCAAACTTTTGCTAATTTTTCTTTGGTTGTGGTTATCAATTTTCCAAGTGGTTTAGGTCGCGATTTTTTGTGAATAAACAATGTTCTTGATGAAACTCCACAAGAAAAAAATCACAAGATGTCAGGTCTAGACTCCTTGGAGGCCACAGCATAGGCCTATCAATCGATCTCGAAATGTTTTGTACAATGCGTCCATCACCAATGCACTGAAGTGCAAAGGAGCACCATCTTGTTGGAAATTAAATTTATGAATGTTATCGAGTTCATGTAGCTGGGGAAAGCAATAATTAACGTGTCGAGATACACAACTCCATTAATTGTTCTTTCAGCAAAGAAGAAAGGCTCTATTTGTTTGTTTGTCAATGGCGCAACAGCCCTATGAAGGGCCTAGGCCTACCAGCTGGTTGCCAGTTTCATATTCACCAAACTATACAGTCCGTCCAAGCAAAGAAGACACCCCGGCAAGACGGGAAAACGACTCCAGCCCGGTCAATACCGGCCCAAAAGCCATAAATTATCGAAAGAACCCACAGCCCCCGAACCAACAACGACCGAGCCGAAGCCATCCCCACCCCGCCAGAATGCCCACCCAGCCCGGACAGAAAATACAGCAGGCGAATAATCATGAACCAGGATAGAGGTAACGTGTGGTTAGCACGTCGATCCTCTCAACCATAAGCCAGTCTTCACAACCAAGTGAAGATGCAGAACACCTCAAAATAACATGCAGTTAATCAGTTAGAGTGTATTGCAACAATTAATATTCCTCCAGAAACGGAAAACGACTGACTGTCTTTACTAACGACAGCCAATCTCCCAAAGGAGGCTCTATTACGCGATTTTTCATCACACCACATCAAACATTAACTTT
This sequence comes from Sogatella furcifera, assembly GCA_017141385.1. NCBI lineage: Eukaryota > Metazoa > Arthropoda > Insecta > Hemiptera > Delphacidae > Sogatella > Sogatella furcifera. The sequence goes on from CM029550.1 coordinate 32,966,462, forward strand.
AGGCGAATCACGTTGTTTCTCAACAATTGCGTGTGGGTTTTCAGATCGCCACATTCGTGAATTATGTCTGTAAACACATCCACTCACATGAAAAGTAGCTTCGTCTGTTAAAAAACAGGATTAATGAAGCAATAACAACCATAACCAAAGAAATGTTAGCGAATGTTTGAAGAGAAATTTATTATCGCTTGGACATTTGTCAAGCAACTAAGGGCGCACATATTGAAATTTATTTTTAATTATGTAAAAATACTGTTTGAGATGACAAATTAGATAAATTAACAACATCAACTGTAATTTGGTTTTTCTATAAACCATGTTCAAAACCGCACCATTCTTTTATGATAAATGTGAATTTATGATATTACTCATACACCAAAAGGAGCCTGATTTAGCCCACTTGCGACAATATAAAGAAGAACTTGAAAAATAAAAGAAAGGAGAGAGGATGGTTAAAATGCAAGAGAACAGATAGAGGTAGTTCGCGTGATTGGATGAGTTGCTGATGAGGTAGAGTGAAAGGTAATTGAAAAATGGAACATAATTTAGTCCACTTGTGACAAAAAATAGGTAAGGAACATGAAGAATGGGGAAAGTTTATAGTCATTTCCTGTTATGAGAAAAACCCGATATGTTTCTAGTAATTTAATGAACAATACTTACACTAGCTTGAGCCTTTTCAACAGTCCACTGTCCAGGTTTGCATTCCGACAAGAAGCGCATTGGAATGACTTGATCACCATCATTGGCGCTGAGGCCACTCGCAAGATGGACGTAGGTGGCAAAAGGTGGCAGTTGGGCTGACAGATCAGCTGGCAGCATTTTCAGCTCATCGAGCTTGGCGGGCTCGCTGTTGCCATAGTCCACGTAAAGGATCTCCAGAGGTGCAGTACTGACAATACGCGCACGGGTCCAATCCTCTTCAAACTTTTTGCAGCACCACTCGTCAACCACTGCCCTTTTCAAGCTCGGTGAATTGTCACTAATACGTTCTTTGAGTTGACCAACCAGATCAGTTAAAGCCGATTGATCATCGGTGCAATGCACCCAGAAATCGGTTAAAGAATCCACACCAGCAACAATTACATTCTTCACCATGCCAGCTTCAATACGCTTCTTCACTTCTATTCTGGGTTCCACTTTGGTGCTGGGCTCCACTTTTTTTGATGACGGTTTTTTATGCTCTTCTAGTTTTGATACCTCCTGTGAAAAATCAATTCAAGTCATCAATTTTAATCAAGTAAAATATGTGATATCGTCTGCAATAACAATGAATTCAAGTTAACTTCGGTATTATAATCTAAAATCAACCAGGTATACTAGACTACATGATAGGGATCATGCGCATATTTCAGCTAGAAAAACAGCCAGGGTGTCTAGCGATTTGCATGAATGAAATTCAAGACTTTTTTTGCGACTTTTTTCAAGACAAAGTTGGAGTTTCTCTATGCGTTTATAAACGCTGCAACTCGTGAAAAAGTTGTGATATGATTTTATGGCTGAAAAAATACCACCATTTTACGTCCAATAAAATATGATATATTTTAATATACACATAAAAACATATTTTATGTTTAACATATAGTACGGTGCAATTAGACTCGAACCTCAACGTCTAAAGAGAAAGGACGATTCCTACGTCAACTTGTTCTATACAACCCCTTTATTGTTTGGTAAAAAGTTACAATTTTTTGAGCGTCAAATTTTCTATTTAGTACGGCGGGATAGATTCTTATATTATAATCCAAATTCGGTGAAAAACTCCAAATTCAGATTTAAATGATAAGAACTCTTGAATAATAATCCCTGCAAATTGAAAATTCAAAATTTTCACATTTGAATTCTCCCAATCCGGCAGTTGTGAACGAAAAAATCTTAAACTTATCAAGAAATGTAGAAAAATCTTCCTCTTTCAGATGGTTACGATAAAAATTGCAAGACATTCGACATAAGAAGGTACACAACCGGTTTTTATTATCCTTGTTCTGATAAATTCACTCATTTTTTCCAATTCTACTGAAATTTCTTCAACAATAAGCATTGAACAAACAAATTTTAATATACAATCTTTTAAATAATAAATTACTCTAAATTTCTAGACCAAGAACATAACTCCACCGTCAATAGTTACCGAGTTACAATTGAATAAATTATTAGCATTTTTGTAACAATTGAAAACGCAGATTTCCCAGTAGTATTATCATTAAGAATATATTAAAGAGTTATGATCACTTTTTTCTACAATTTGAGACCAAATTCATAATTTTTGAACAATTATTTAATTAGCTACGTACATTTTTAAAACCAATCATCGTCTTCTTTAGCTCACCGAAGCAGTCGACAATTGGTTTAAAAAAAGGTTCTAACTAATTCAGTAATTGTTCAAAAAATGTGAATTTGGTCTCAAATTGTAGAGAAAAAAATACTCTTTAATACCATATATGATTTACTATATTTTTTTAATAACCTTATAATGAATTCATTGCTGGAAAATCAGCTACATCAATTGTTACTTATTTTTAATAATTATTCATTTATCTGTAACTTTGTAACTATTGAAGGTAGAGTTATGTCCTTGGTCTAAAAATGTAGAGAATTTTGTCCTCCATAATGATTATAGAATTATAAGCCAATTCCAATATTTTAAGTCAGTATTTTGTATGATAAAATGTGATTTTAGAGGGTGTAAGGGTTTTCTAAAATCGCTGCAGCGATTTATATTGGATATCGGTTCAAAAACATTAATATTTGCAAAATATCGATGTTTGATACCAAACACTAGTTCAGGCCAGCGCAATATGAAAATAACTCAACTAATATGAAAAAAATGAAAAACTTTATAATCTATGAATTTTCCCGACTTAATTTCAAATTCCAGGATAATTCCCGACTTTTCCCGACCTTATTTCATTTCCAGACTAATTCCCGACTTTCCCGACTGCTAGACACCCTTGTACGCTTTGGTTTTTGCAGAGCTCAACGACTATCGGCCACAGTCGATCTGCGGTAGCCAATCACAGCTCTTGCTTGTCCTTCAGCAAGACAAGATCTATGATTGGGTAAAACTGATCGACTGCAGCCTACAGTCGCACAAACCAAAACTTACCTTGTGAAGTCACATGAACACATAAAAACATTATGAAAAATGTGCTGATTATCAGCTGATAACCAAGCTCAGACCAAGCCATAAGATACTTTTTTTGTGGGTTCATGGAGCGTCATTATATTATCAATCTGTATGGGGATCTATGATCCCTGTAATATATATGAGTATAGTTGACGCCAAAAAGTTAAGCGGTTTTATATGTGTAAAATTTTGAAGACTAAAAATAATACTAAATAAGATTTCGGTGCAAGTTTGCTGAAAAAAAGAATAGGTGAAAAGGAATTAAATTTGGCACTTACGTTGTTGTCCAGCAAGGGATTTTTAGTGCACAAGATAACGTCAGCGCTGGACGTTTGAGATGACATGGTCTCGAAGAAGAAGAAGAAGAAACAGCACAGTTTTGAGCTAGCGCACAGAACCGGCAATATTTAAAGTAGCATGTCTGGGCGAGCACTAACTTGTAAAATAATTGATACAAATGGGGCATTGTTTTTTTTTGCAATTTCGTAATGCCAGGAAGGGGTTGGGGAAGGCAAAATAGATAGAGAAATGAGAGAGAGAAAGGTTGTATTGTGGATAGGATTGAACGATATGTCTGTATGTGAAATAACCTACTAACAGCATCTTTAAATCTTTTAACCTAATTTAAAACACATTTTGTCTCTTTTGATTTTAAATTCATGATCTTGGCTCAGCTATGACAACTCTAATTGACAACATCAGCTGTTGGAACGAACAAAGAGCAGACAAAACCGCCTATCAGCTTTGGCGTCAGCTTTATCCATGATTTAGGTAAGAAAAACAAATGTTGTCAGATCCACAAAGTTTATTTAAACCAAACTTAAGTTTCAATGATGATGATGATGCCCTGAGCATTGAAACTTGAGTTTGGTTTAAATAAACTTTGTGGATCTGACAACATTTGTTTTTCTTACCTAAATTATGGATAAGTTCCACAACATCTCTGATCAAAGTGTAAATTTTATCCATGATTTCAATTGGGCTGGCTTGATGCATTTAAGCTGCAGTGGTCTGTAGCAAGCGGTTTGTTAATATAGAAACTAATACTGAGATTGCAATATACAGTACAATGATTATCATGCAAAAAATGGAAACATTCATTATTGATTTTGTTAATTTTTCGTTTCGGTTTTTGAAATTTTCGTTTCAATTTTTCGTTTCGGTTCTTGATTTTAAATGTTAATCACAGGACCCTTTTCAATTATTTTTATTCATGCATAACATGTTTCGACTATTCATAGTCATTTTCATTGATTAGCATACAGTAAGCTTACTTATTATCGAATTAATTTGTTCATTTGCATTTGAAAATGACTATGAATAGTCGAAACATGTTATGCACGAATAAAAATAATTGGAAAGGATACTGTGATTAACATTTAAAATAAAAAACAGTAATAAAGTAGCCCTAAGATAAAGGAACCATAAATAAGGATTTGATCTAGCCTTCTGACCGTTCTACACAGGTAAGTAAAACTCAATTTCGTGTCATAACATAGAAGAAGTGGATACCATTGAGAATAAAAATACTAAATATTTTACTAACATCTATAACCAGCCAATCTCCAAGATTCTAAATATATATTAGATTCTAAATGTATATTTTTCAATATATTCTAAATCTTTGAGATTATTTGGTAGGATATTCTTATGGACCACTGAACTGAGGCGAATCTAAGACAGCAGTTCTGTATGATACAGAAAATAATATATTAGAATTATGCGTGTCTCCATACCGGCTTAACGCGTTATTATATTCCTCTTAGTATAGACACTTATCTCGTATACATAGAGTTCAAGTTTAGAATTTTTCTTCTTCTAAATAAGGCCACGAAAGCTATATCTTGTGGGCTTATTGTAGATTGTGAAAGAACTTGATGTATCACAAATCCACTTCAAATATTTTATGAATTAAAGTGGATTTTTGACTAAATTAATGAATTAAAGTGGATTTGTGACTACATCAAGATCTTTCATTATGGAAAAATTCCACATCAACATTCACTCAACAAATTTCATCATTGTAGATTACCCTGACCGATCACTTTTGACCTCTGAATACCTTTCTGCCGTAGATAAGATCCCCAAGACATTACGTAATATTTCAAATGACTTATTCCTAATAATTAGAATAGATAAGTTATCAACCAATAAATCATTTATTCCATCAAATGGAGAGGTGAGTACAACAGGCGTAAAGCCCAAAACTTATATTGGTAATAGGCTAATTTATAAGAAGCGTTTCGCTTCTGTCTGTAACAGGGGATCTAAAGATCAGCCTAATATTTCAATAGGAAAGTTTTTGTTAATCAATGTAATACTTGATTGCGATACGAAATTTTCAGAGAAAATGATGAATGACGAAACCCGTTTCAAATATACACCAATTATTGATTGTATAAATATCTTCTCTTAATCAGTTAATATCTCCAATAAGGTTTGAAATATCGAATTCAGAAAACCCGGCGCAATAGTATTTCTGTATTACGATCCTACTTACTGCAGTTTGTTCCAAATTTTGTAAAAATCGTCAGTAATGTTTTCTAGATCCGACATTATACATACTCACAAACATGGATAATTTAATATGCATCCATGGATACAGAAATTAGTCGCTTCATAAAAAGGATTTAATGAACAATACTTACACTTGGTTGAGGTTGGGCCTTTTCAACGGGCTCCTGTCCATATTTGCGTTCCATCTTGTTGGTGACATCTACTTTGTTCGATTGCGTGACAGATGCCTCCTTAGATGCAGACACGGGTGCTTTTGAATGATGTTTCCAATTACTATTATTCTTCTTGTAATGAGAGTTTTTAACGCTGGAGTCAGATTTTCGATCGTTGTCATCCGTTATGGTTTTCACAGAGCTTGTGTCAGAAGCGTTTGACATTGAATCAGACTGATATCTTTTCTGATTGTGATTTTGTGGGACAGTTTTTCTTGTTGATGGTCTTAAATACATGTTTGGTTCAGCAGGTCTCCTCAAACCTTTTTCGTGTGTGAATGATTCATTCATGTTTCTTCTATTTTCACAAGAACTCATAGTGTCAGAATTTCCCCCGAAATTCGATTTTATGTCAGTTGATCCATTTTTTCTCTCGATTGTGGTTCCTAAATCTTTTTTCCTACAAAAAAAACATCGAAACAGCAATAAGTTCACAAACCAACATTATCAAAAGTGAAGATCCATTTCTAGTACAAAATCAATCAAATCAATACCGGTACTACATTAATAATTTTTGCAAGTATTCGAATGACTTTTCAAACTGGAGCCAAGCTGGAGCACACTCCACGTCAAGATGATGATGCAACCTTCTCATCATTTTCCTTGAGATAAATTTTAAGTGCTTCTATAAATTGGAAAAAGCTTAGTGATAACACCGGGACACTCTTTCAGAACTAGTCTATAATTTTAAATTTGATAACAATCAAATTCAATTCGAGGAATTGACTAATTTTCCCACCAGACTCAGATGCCCGATTTTTCCAAGCGCACTCAAATTTGAGGGACCCTCAAGTTTACTACATTTCCTATACTTATCATAGAAAATGTCGGCTGTTCATCAAAATTTGAGCGTCCCTCAACTTTGAGTGTGGTTGGAAAAACCCGGCAAGACACTCTCAAGCCGCTAAGGGGCACGAAGTACGGCATATCGGTGATGAATTGATGAAAGGGAGTCCAATTTGGCCCACCCTGTATGTCAAGTTGATACAGCTTTAATTCGTTCATTTCGAAGCCAAGGTCATTTCAATATCTGATAATATAAACGAATTATTACAACATAGCAAATAAAGGTATCAAAATTTCAGATTCAAATGAATGATATATACATCAGTTCAATCATTAAATTTTCTCATTACTTTTTAATTTCTTGAGTAAATCTGCTAAAAACTAGAACATTCTATAAATTGAGGGCTTTGGAGAATGTAGATTAACATAAAGAAACTAACCGGCAGACCAACTTGTGTTTTTGCCAATCCTTGGCCTGGCAGCCAAGGCCGCAGTAAAACACCTCTTTGCAACGGTCGCAATAGAAATTGCTCAAAACTTGGCAAAATGCACATTCGCCTTTTCTTGAGTTGTCTGGCATCTCCGGCTCCTCACCAGAAACGTGGAGGATCTGAAAATTCACAAACGAATGTAATCCTTCATATAACAGAAAAAGTAAATCTTAAAATTTAATGCCAATGGAAATGTTGGTTTCGAAGCCTGCATAAAGCCTTTAAATAAAAATCCTTTTTATGGAAATTTACAGTCTCCCGCCATTGTAACCTCGACAACAATGCATTTCTAGCGAGTATGCCTATGGAAAGTTTTTCACTATTAGGAGTAAGGAATCAGCCTGAGAAGTTTAGCACCTTCCTTCTGAAACAACCTGCACATCAGTAATGTTCTTCATCCCATCTGGTGTTTTTCATTATTAACGTTATTTTATTACTGAATACGTAGTAGAGGCTTCCATACTTTGCACTAGCTTGAATAAAAAAATAATGAATTGTTTAAATTCAACTCACTTTAGACCTTGCAATCCGAAAATCCCTCAAATGGCTGAACATTGCAGCTTCGGCAGGAGTTTCTCGATTGTTGAAACTGAAAAATTTTTTATTTATTTATAATAAAATTACATTTATAAGATAAAATTACATTATTATAAGTTACATTTATTAAAAGCCAAACATTTGAAAAATGCTTTTCTTGACCAATAGATCTACTAAGACTAAGAGTAAGCAAGATTCCTACACCAACCTGTTCTATACAACCTCTATATGGTTTGGTAGAAAGTTACACCAATTTGAGCATCGAGTGTTGGGTAGAGGGGGTGAAAGTTACCAAAATTTCAGTTTTTCATAAATTGTAGGCGAACCAAGCGTCGAACGAAAAATTATTATGCATTTCTTCTTGAAGATAATATAATTTGGATGAGATTGAGACCGATTACAACTCTGCATCATCAACCAATTTCAAGTTAGCCTACATTTTTTTAAATCTATAATTTTTGGAAACACATCCATATTTCAAAATCACTCTCGGAAAAGTTCATTTCTCTTCTATTTGAGACCAAATCGACACTTCTATATAAAGTGGTTCATGTGCTACATCGATTTTAAAAAAATCACACCCTCGAACATACAAACCTTACTAAGCAAATTTTCAATGAGACAATACAGCAATCTTTCCAAAAATTCTTTTTTATCGGTTTTATTTCCTCTATATCCTGATTTGTGGGGTTTGGGTGTGTTTTAGACAAAAAATACTGGGTATCTTCTCTTCTGAATTGAATTCTCTTTACAATATTACATAATTAAAATACCGGTCAACAACAAGTTTGATAGATTCTTATCCATTTGAAGTTGAAAATTCGAGTTTCTTAGCATATTTGGCCCATTAAAGCAATAATCATCGAAGCTACAAATTTCCAACTTATTCCATTGGATTTCTTGGCTTACATAAGAATCTTTATTTTTACATAATAATCAATCACTCAAGTACCCTTATAAGACCGCCACGAAATTAGAAAATTAAAAATTCGAAAAAGTTAAATCTCCCGCCATTATTATCTCGGTATCAAAGCATTTATCGATTCTTGTTTACTAGTACTTTTTTTCTATTTTGATGTAAGTAAACACCTCATGGACTACACTGAGGAAACGAAAAATAACTTAATCACCACACAACTATCATTGGTCAACAAAATATTACAATATAATTTTTATCTGTAATGGAATTGAAGAAAATCTATAACAATTAGCTAACTATTGGAATTCCTTCGTTTCACATGTTTTTTTACTATATATTTCGGCAACTAATGCTTCAACAACATAGTGAGCAGCTCCAGGCTTGAGAAAGAATGATACTCACCAATTTGTTGGTCGCATCCAGTACACTCGCCCACCAGAAACTCTACGATAATTTGGAAGAGACATAGATTGCTCATACATTCTTCCAAGGGGGAATTCTTCAGTTAGATTTTGTCCCAACAAGGCTCTACACACCCTATAAATTTCTGGTATGGGTGCGGGAACACTGTAAAAAATATATTCATTGATTAACAAAATTCTTTCAAATATACTTGTAATAAATTATAATTAATTATGTCATTAAGCCATCTTTTATAGATTTGCTTTATTTAATTTATACTTCAGAAATATGTTTATTGCTTCTTAACATAATGCATCGTGACATCTGTTTTACCACAAAAGATTTTAAGCAATCTCCAACCACACAACCCTGAATTAATGAATGTCCTTCAAATCATTTTATACTACAAACATTCTCTCAACAATAGTCAATTAGTCATTCTTGAGTAAATTAGTTTTGTACAAGAGCAACTATTTCTTGAAACTAATACATTTTCAAATTGAATAATCAAGTTAAATTGAATAATTTCAATAATTTAATAATAAAAATTCAATAATTTCCGATCGTGGATTAGTGCTTCGAGTGTTATTTTTGTGTTTGGTTTTTTTTAAAGTTTCAAAAAAATACAGTAGCCCTAGAAGGAAAGAAGTATTGTGTTTGGTTCTATGACATTTGAAGAAATTCACCAAAATTCCAATAACTTTGTTCAATATTAACAACCACAATAATTTCCCAACATGGGAAATTGTGGTTATGTCGGCTGTGGAACTTCTTCGGAACTCCCCACAAAATGAGTCATACGAAATGATGAAGTTAAATTGATGGCCATGGTGAATCTAGAGTAAAGTGAAGAAACTAAGCGGCAACTAATATAGCTGACTCCAAAAAAGGAACCACTTTCCTAGCTGAAGTGAAGCATCTATTGTCTCTTTTGATTCCAAAAATGTAATCTACGCACAACTAATTGACAACATCAGCAGTTGAAACCATCTAACTTTTTGCGTCCGATATTGTCATTGCGCGAAAAGAACTGACATTAAAGCAGCAGCCAAATCAACTCTCTGTCTATTTCTCTATAAAAAAAGGTCTCTTCACGAGATGATTGCATCATAAATTTCTTTTTTTTTTAAGAAAATAAAATTTTTCTACACTGTGTACCGTATTTAAGAAAGCACTGCATTTTAAAAGTAAATTTTGTCTTCAAACCAAAGAATTTACAAAGGAAGAAAATTTTTCATGGCTTCCCAATAGGTGGGAAGACCCTTACGGATAGGTTCAATGTAGGGTTGTAATATTTCATTGTTCAATGAGTGCTCATCTAAAAAAAGTAAAAAAAAGATTAGCATTCTTCAATAATACTTCGATTTTTATTCTGTGATCATTTGCTTTTGAATTTGGTTTTTATGAGTTGAAACATGCAAATCATGCTTCTCAATAAAAAACTGAAAGGGCTACCTAGATCTTTGACTCATTGTTTGAAACAGGGGTGGCTGATGTTAATGTTGCACAACTTTTCAACTTTATTCATCACACCAAATAGGTTATTTCACACCAAATAGTACAACAGGCTTCATAGCCCATAACTGTTCCTCTTAAATTTATAAAAACAAACCAAACAAAAAAGGTTATGCCATAAACCATTCCTAAAACACCAAATTTTACACCAAATAAAAAATTCGAAAATTTAGAATTTTAAAATCTGTTCACAAAAATCTTAACCAAACAAAATCACTAAATAAAAATATCTAAAATGTTCCTGAATTTTGAATAAACTTGTAAAATTTAGAACTGGGCACTGGCTTATAAACATTATCATATGGGTCTCGTAAACGTTTCCCATAATTCGGAAATTTTACAACCTCAGCTGGCTAGTTGCTGACATAAAAAACCCAAAACTTTGCTTCCAATGCAATGAATTGATGAATATATTATTATGAATATAAATATCGATTATTATTTTTATTGTGAAATTTGAATAGAAATTATTTTTGTCGTTAAAATAATATCATAACCTACAAATATGAAACCTTGAAGTCAGCCATTGATGTACTTTCAACGTCTGCAGTATTAGGGCAACAGCTGTTTTTATCCAAAATTTGGAACATTGTAAATCGAACGTTTTATTGGTGTATCTACAATCCCGATCACTTGTTTTTCTTCAGAAAAACAAGCTGTAAATGTTTATAAGCCAGGGCCCACCGGCCCAGGGCCCAATTTCACAAAGCAACAAGTCTTGTTATTAGCCATGGTTACTGACAAGTAATTGTGATAACAAGTTGTTGATTACAGGCGTTTCACAAAGGAAATGAGCTACAAGTTTACAATTCTACAATTTGACAAGTGTTCCCACCCATCAGTGCCATCTGTATCGGTTTTCGATACTTTCTATAGTTAGCACTGATATAGTTTTGGTTAAAATTTGAATTATTTGTGGTAAAGATAAATTGATAAAATTGATTTTCAAAATAAATGTATCATTACCGGTAGAAATCCAAATCGTTGAACCCCCATGTTATTTGGAATAAAAATAATAAATTAATGAAACATTTTCAATTCATTTAGATCCATTACTTAAACCAATAGTTATTTGTGTATCAGTGCGCAAAGTGTGATATTGCTGCATCGAGAGAAACACTTACGCACGAGCCGCAGGCGAGTGCGGAATAGTTTCTCGAGTGGAACAAGAAACCTTGTGCCAGTATTACACATTAAATTTTTCCTACAGCTACCGTATTGAATGTGAAAGGTAGAAATTGAAACAAAAATTGTCATATCTCAGTTATTTATCATCGAATCCTGACAAATCAGGCACCATTTTATTCAGAATTTCAAGCTCTAAATTTTTGTAACAATACAGAAGTTTATAGAACCATTACTTTTAACATTAAATTCAAAATTAATATTTCAGTCGGCCACCATTATGAAAATTTTCCAATTTTAAATTTTAAATTTCGAATTATAAATTTTAAATTTTTCTTTTTTCTTTTTAATTTTTTTCATATCAAAGAATCTCAAAAGGTCGTTTATCACTTTTATTTCTATGTAAATAATATTAGAAGTTGTTCTAAGTTGAAAACAATCAGCAAAAAAAAATGTTCTGCTCAGGATTCGAACCTCCCCTGATCGGTAAGCAGTGAAATACTAGTCCACGTCGCTAACCACTCGGCCATCGCGGTTCGTTAGGGGTTATTTTAGGTTAGCTTTTGCCAGTGATGCCAACATGATTTCAAGAGCATAATAGACTTTACTAGCCTGAAATGATTCACAAAACTGATGTTAAGTTGCAAGTCTGGAGTGCAGAAAAAATTTTCCCGCACTAGAGCGGAAAAGTAGATTTTGGGTATTGTAATCAATGCAGGAACAGGCTCTTTCTAACGTAGCTGTAGGAAAAAAATATTACAGTGAGCTTGTAGTAGTCTCCCCTCATCTCACATGTTATAAACATAGCCTATATTCTACTGGTACTGATGATTTTTCTAATTTATTGAATTAATATTTTTGACTCACTTGGGCATAATAAAATGTACAAAGAAACAATATAAAATAGTTTTAATCATTGAAAATAATATTGAAGCTTTGAAAAGCATCTTTATTAACATTTGTAACTTACTTACTTAGGTCTATTCATAGGTAGAAATTTCATGGTTAATTACAAGTTTTTTTTGACAAGTCTTGTTCGTTGCCATCCATGCCAACGTTCGTGAAACACTTGTTCATAACCGGCGGAACGCTTGTAAAATTGTTAAAATTCACTTGCTATCACAAGTCAACCATTGTGCGTTCGTGAAACGCCTGTAATCAGCTGGATTAGTAGATTTGTTATAAATCATGGTTAGTAACAAGACTTGTTACGTTGTGAAATAGGGCCCAGAATAAAATTGAACACACAAGAAGCCATTACAGCTGTTTTGCTTTTTCTTGCAAATTGGATTCTCTTCAACTTCCATCTATCAAAAATACAAATTTATGATTTCATACTGAGTTGAAACCCGTCATTATTGAAAAAATATGTTTTCAACATATTTCCCCATTATCTCAATAACCATTAAGTTATCACAAGTTAAAAACTTCAAACTGGTTTCACTTGATTCATAAGCTAATTTTACATATGAATTGATAATTTTAGAACCTGAATTAAACCTCTAAAAAATTAGAAAAATTAATATTTTTGAAAAATGGCACTTTTTTGTCATTGTTATCTCGTTTTTGGGGGTTTGTCCCATGGAACTTCGTCTACTTGGTGTTGGGAATCAGCCTGAGAATTATTGCATATTTCTCCAGAAACACTCTGTATAACAAATTGGAAATTTATTGATATTGACCTATAAATAATTTAGTATAAAACTTACTATTCTGTTGATCGAGCAATTTGATCTTGAGTAGATAGAGCTAGAGCCATTGAAGGAACAGGCATTGAGCCATTGAAGCCCGGAAAATCTTCTCCATTGTTCTGAGATTGCGATTCAACAACTGACAATTGCAAATATAAGGGTTCCTTGTTGTTGAATCTTCTTATTGCTGATGTCGCTTCACTGAAATTCAAAAGATTTTTCTTCAATATAAATGCAAGTCCATCTCAAACACAATCAAAGGTTTACGATATAAAATTCAGATAAAAATACTGCAATGAAACAAAATCGAAACCAGTGAAAGTGAGAGTGATATCCCTATTGAAGTTGAGAATTTTAGTATTCCAGCATATTTACCCATTATCTCAACAATCATCAATGATAAAAAGGTAATTTTATGTGTATTCATTGTGGTCAATGGTAATTTTAGGTGTATGGAGTTTTCAAAAAATTGTAACTTGGAAACGATTGATGATATAGAGTTGTAATTGGTCTCAATCTCTTCCAAATTTTATTCTCTAGAAAAAACATGCATGAAATTTTTTCATCTGACGCTTAGTTCGGCTACACTTCATGAAAAGCTAAATTTTACACCTTTGACACCTCCCCCCTCTCGCAAAAAACCGACGCTCAAAAGGGTGTAACATTTTATCAAATAATAAAGAGATTGAACAATTTATAGAACACTTTGACGTAGGAATCGTCCTTTCTTTTTGGATGATGAGGTTCTACCGCACTGAGATTGCACCGTACTACTTGTAGAAGTGTACATTATTTATATCAGGTAGTTCAAATGTATATTGATTGTAGAATGTAGTAGGATACAGAGCTTAATTCAAGTTATGGAGTTATTCTGTAGATAACTCTTGATATTGAATTTTTTCCATTGACTCACCTCATGGTCCTATACTCAACATAGACTTCCATGTAAGATTTGAGATTGTCTCTCTTAATTTCACGTATAGTAGGTTTCCCACATTGTGAAAAAAGGTTCATCAATGCCAACTAAAATAAAAAACAAAAATGATAAGAAAACAACACTGGTCCATGAATAAAAATTGAATTTTATCATGAAATATAAATAAAAATTACTCAAGTATATAACGTAATAAAAAGCTACAGATTTTAGCAAATTATCAACAGTAATACAGAACGTTCTCAAGGGTAAGTGTTTGGCATTTTCTGGTAATAAATTAAACATAAGAATTTGCGAATATTTATGACTCTTTAAAGATTTAGTCAATCTAACCTTAGGTCTATTATTACACACAGTACAATTATAAAGTAAAATTTGAAAATTCTCATCAAATTTGACATATAAGAATTTATACCGCCACAATGAGCTGAAAACGATGAGCTATCACACGATTAAATCCGACGTATCGTTCAAAAGTTATGAATAAATATATATAATTTAAAATGTAGGGGATGCTTTTGACCTACCCCCCAAGAATCCTACGATACTTTTGGTCGAATGAACATTGCTAATGACAGCCTAGGGTCTCAGGTACAGTATTCAAGAAGTATAAGCGAATCTCAATTTTTTTAGTAAGTTTTTTGTTTTAAAATATGCAATTTTTGGGGTTTTTGGGGGTGTAAGGATTTTCTAAAATCGATGTAGCACAAAAAGTATCAAACATAGAAGTGTGGCATTGGTCTCAAATGAAAGAGAAATGAATTTTGCCGAGAGGGATTTTGAAATTCGAATGTACGGGTGTTCAATTTATAGTTACAAACTTTCTAAGTAAGAAAAATTTCAAATTCTCGGTCCTATGAAAAAATTGCCAAATTTTTAAACAAATGTATCTCAAAAACGGTTGATGATACAGAGTTGCAATCGGTCTTATTCTTTTCCAAATTTTATTGTCTACAAAAAAGGTCCTATAAAATTTTCTCGTCCGACGCTTGGCTTACGAAAAAACAATTCCTAGTAGCTAAATTTTACGGTTTTTTCAAGATGGCGGCCGAAGCTCACTGGGGACCCTTGGGGACTTTTAGTATGTTATTCAGCGCCCTTTTCTGATTATATCTGCAAATTTTCAGCTGGGTCCTCCGACTTTCACTTTTTTTCCTTAATTTGACTGGACTATATTGTGAACCAGATAGATCATGTTCTTGTCACCAAACGACATGCTAGCTCCATAGAAGATGTCAGAGCAGCAAGGGGTCCGAACTGTGACTCGGATCACTTCATGGTGAGAGTAACAGTGATCCAGAGATTATCAATGACAGAAAAAGGACCCCAGAAAAATAGGTTCAGATGGGATTTAGAGAAACTGGCAAATACAGATATAAGACAACAATATCAGAACACCATGATCAGGGAACTTGACAAAGCCTCTTATGAGATAGCACAGGAGAGAAGTGAAAATGATAATAGAGAAAGTATGGAACAGAAGCAGGCAAGCAGTAATACAAGCAGCACAACATTCCATAGGAGAAAAAAGGAGTGGAAGGAGAATTGAATGGTATGGCGAGGATTGTAAGGAAGCAGTAAATAAAAAGAATGAAGCCAGAGCATCAATGTTACAGAGAGAAACCCGTCAAAATGTAGAAAAATATAGAGAAAAAAGAAGAATAGCCAATAAAATTATAAGAAAGGCAAAAAGGGAATATAACTTATGAAAAGTAAGCTTAAGCATCTAGAGGAACTAAGTGCTTTAAATGAGACGAGAAAGTTTTACAAGGCACAAAAAGTTGTCAGTCTAGGATTTAAACCCAAAGTCAAGGCATGTAAGGACAAAGACGGTAACGTGATAATAGAGGAAAATCAGATTATTGAAAGATGGGCTGAGTACTCCGAAAAGATATGCCCAAGCGTGGAGAGCTCACCAAGCATAGAAGAATGGGTGTCAAATTATCATACGGCAGACCTGAAGGTAACTGAACCAAGTCTTGAAGATGTAAAATAAACTGTGAGTAAAATAAAAACGGGAAGGCAGATGAAGAAGATAATGTTACAGGGGGAATGTGGAAATATGGAGGAGAAGCTTTAGTGGAATGTCTACACAGGATAATATCATTGATATGGAGGACAGAAAAGATGCCAAGTGAGTGGAAGAAAGGTCTTGTTTGCCCAATTTTTAAAAAAGGCGACAAATTGATGTGCAACAATAATTATCGAGGCATAACTCTACTAGACATGGCATACAGAATATTTTCACGCTTTCTCACAGAAAAGATGAGTACATTATCAGAAGTCATGATTGATGAGTACCAGTGTGGATTCCAGCCCGGCAGGGGAACAAGAGACTAATTTTTCCCATGAGACAAATAATGGAAATGTTTTATGAACATAACATCAATCTGCACATGTTATTCATTGATTTCAAGCAGGCCTTTGACAGGGTGAAGAGAATTGAAGTGCTGGAAGCTCTAGATAAATACGGATTCCCTAGGAAACTTATAAATCTAGTGAAAATGACCATGACTGACAAATAACGCATGGTTCTGACTGAGTGAAGGAAGGGTGAGTAAGGAGTTCACAATAAATGACGGCGTGAGACAAGGTGATGTACTATCGGCACTACTCTTCAATATAGTGCTTCAGAGAGCAATGGAAAGCGTTGACAGGAGAGGCAACATCACGAATCAAATGACGCAAATCTTAGCAAATGCAGATGATGTTGTAATTATTTCAAGAAGCATGCGGTCATTGGAGGAAGTCTTTTTGCAGATCAAGAATGAAGCCAAGGTAGTAGGCCTTGAAGTAAATGAACAAAAAACGGAGTACATGGAAATCAGCACCAGAGGACTGAGATATTCAGAAGTTATCAAGTTAGGGGAAAGCATGTTTGAAAAGGTTACAAGCTTCACTTACTTAGGAATTGAGATTAACTGCAGAAATAAAATATTGTCAGAGATCAGACGCAGGATAATGCTTGGCAACCGCGCGTATTTCGCAAATAACAAACTGCTCAAGTCAAAACTAATCACCAGAAACACCAAAATGAAAATTTACAGAACGCTCATGAGACCAGTCGTTACATATGGATGTGAAACATGAACGATCCTGCAAGAAGACTGCAAAGTGTTGCTGGTGTTTGGAAGAAAGCTGGTAAGGAGGATCTACGGTCCAATACACGAAAACGGTGAATGGAGAATAAGAAAGAATGTGGCAATCTTGCAAAGTAAGAATATTCTCCGGTTCGTCAAGGCAAGAAGAATAAGCTGGCTTGGTCATGTTGAAAGAATGACCGAAGAGCGAATGCAAAAAGAAATGCTAGGTAAGAAACTGCAGGCTGTGAGAAGAAGAGGAAGAACGACGGTTCGATGGAAGCAGGATGTGGAGAGAGACCTGAGAGTGATGGGAGTGAGAGGATGGAGAAGAAAGGCGGGAGACAGAGATGCTTGGAGGCAGATAGTGGAGGAGGCCGAAGCTCACATCGGGCTGCAGCGCCAGGATAAGTAAGTAATTTATCCCATTATTCGATTTAAACATTTTTTAAGTAACTTTTCCAGCATTAACCCGTTGTGCTGTCTGCTATTATACTGCTCTGGCGTCTGCTACAACTGGTTTCCAATCAAATCTTTAGACTAGTATTGATAAAGCAGTTTGAGTAAGATTTTTATCTCAGTTTGGTGTTGGTGTCTGTCTGTGATCCTTCCAATTTCTTCATTTTTCTAAAAGATTACTATAAATTTTAAAGATGGTTTGTCAATCTAGGAACTTTGCTTCTACGGTAGGCTAAGTAATTATCGTACTTGAAGTGATTAATACATGTATAAATGGTTTATTAATGGAAGCAACAAAATATCATACAATTATTAAGAGATTCTATGTATTGTAAAGTCTAAATTGTTTTAGGTTCTAATTGTAGGCAATAGACTACTGTAGGCGGTATAGCCTAGGCTAGGGCTCTATAAAAAGGGGATAGACGCACGGTCCGCATTTCTGTGGTCAATTTTTAGCGCCAGGTTTGAATTCATATAAATATGAAAACTGAACTTTGAAACATAGGGCTGTTTAAAATAATTGGAAAATAAATAAATATTAATATTTTTATCCACATTGATAATGGGCTAATGTGCCGAAACATGTCTGTGTTTTAATAATTTTAAAGTTTTTTTAAAAGGGCGTTTGATTTTTATTTATTTTTCATATAATTCATATTGAGCAAATGAATTAAGTTATTGTTTTGAAATCTTGGAGGTTAATTTGTCATATAACATGGTTCATATTGCTTAGCATCAAATTGCAAAAAATATAACCATTTCTATCATAAAACTGAAATTAAAATACAAATTTGCCAGATGCAGGAAGATGAATCATGGTTATAATTTTGACTTAAAAATTGCCAGACTGGAAATTCGATGCTCTGTGAAGTGAGTATTATTTTTTCTAAAATAATTTTCATCATCAATCATATGTTTGACTGTCGAATCGAATGAATTCAAACCTGGCGCTATAAGTTGACCACAGAATGGCGGACCGTGCGTCTACCCCCTTTTTATAGAGCCCTAGCCTAGGCTATCCTGAGATTTTGTCAATAGGCTCTTTCAATCTTTAAATTTACACCGTTCATGTTCAATTGTAATATATTATTTTGTAACTGATAAATAGACGGATTATAGTAGCCTATACTATAGCAGTAATTAACTTATTAGAACTACTTATAATGTTGCTTGCACTCATAACATAACCTAAAAATATAGTACAAAGTAAATACTTTTGTAAACTTATACCAAAAAATCGGCTCTTGGCAAGAGATCGACTGATTGGCAATCAGTTGATTTGAATTTTCAAAGTTTAAAAAGTTTTAAATTGTGTCCAAGTCATCATGAAGTTCTGATGCGGGCCTTGATCCTCAACTTGGAAATATGGAAATCTTAAAAATGTCTTGTATCTTTTGAAGATCTGAAGAGAATGCAAGGATCATTTTCACAGTCAGACACAAACACCAATCTGCGATAAGAATCGTACTCAAACTGCTTTATCAATAATAGGCTAAGGATACTTCGAAACCAGTAGCAGACAGCCAAACTTCAGGGTAATGCTGTGAAAGTTACATTTAAAATGTTTAAACTGAATGATGTGATAAATTCAAGACTGAAAATTAATGTTTCAGATATCTGGAACTTGATGAAAGTACTCCCAACTCATAGAAATCTATTCTATTCTTATCAAATCTATTCTATTTATATAATCGTAAATGTGAGGTGATGTTTTAGTCCCGTTCAAATAACATAGTCTTCTTCCCTAGCAACCGTTTGTTTGGAAACAGATCTGCCTGAAAACCAAAGTTTGACGTCACACTTACATCGCCTAGGGCTCTATAAAAAGAGGGTAGACTGGGGCTCTATAAAAAGGGTAGACCAATACCTACTATTGTATTAGTAGGTATTAGGGCTCTATAAAAAGGGAGTAGACGCACGGTTCGCCATTCTGTGGTCAACTTTTAGCGCTAGGTTTGAATTCATATGAATTTTTTGATGATATAGACGATCAACAGATGTTTATCAAGTTGAACAAATGGATTAAGTTATTGTTTTGAAATCTTAGAGGTTAATTTGTCAAATAAATGGTTTATATTGCTTAGCATTAAATTGCAAAAATATAACCATTTTTATCATAAAACTGAAATTAAAAATTTCAAATTTGCCAGATGCAGTAAGATGAATCAAGGTTAAAATGTTGACTTAAAAATTGCCAGAATGGTAATTCAATGCTCTGTGAAGTGAGTATTATTTTTTCTAACATAATTTTTATCATTAATCATATGTTCGACTGTCGAATTGAATGAATTCAAACCTGGCGCTAAAAGTTGACCACAGAATGGCGGACCGTGCGTCTACCCCCTTTTACGTCTACCCCCTGCCCTAGTAGGTATTGGGTAGACGCACCATCCGCCATTCTGTGGTCAACTAATAGCGCCAAATTTGAATTCATTCAACTTGACAATCAAACATATGATTAATCATAGCAATCATGTTAGAAAAATTACTCATCACTTCACAGAGCATTGAATTTGCAAATTTTTAACCTGGATTCATCTTCCTGCATCTGGCAAATATGTATTTTTTCAATTTTAGTTTTATTATAAAAATATTTATATTTTCGAAGTTTGATTTAATAAACCATAAATTATTTTAAACCATTACAATAAACCATTTCATTAGTCCAGTCATTTTATCCAAAAAAGGCCCTTTTTGGGTAAAAATTCAGGACGTTGCGACATTTTCGTGTAATGTTCCTTGGTCCTTGGACAACTTATATTCGAAAAGTTGACCATGTAAATATGTAAACCTTGTGCTTAATACAAGGTGCCCCAAAAACCACAAAATTTCTATTCCACTTCTAGTTTTCTGTGATTTACGCGGAAATGAAGTGTCGGACAGGAACATTTAAATCATAATTATTTTAGCTTATAAAATTCCCAACCAATTGGTATAAAATTCAACCTTCTATGTTGAATGATGACCGAGTTATGATTTTTTTAAAATGCAGTATTTTTTCAAGGAAAATGAAAATTTGATAATTTTCAGTATTTGATTGTTTATAACTTTCGCCTGATGTTTTGGAAATGTGTATTTCAAAATCCCTCTGGGGATAATTTTACTCTCTCTACAATTTGAGACTAAATTGACCTCTCTATCTTAAATAGTTTTCAAGCTACACCTGAAAACAAATGTCCTTGCATTTCCAGAAATCCAGTTTTCTTGCTATTTATTTGAAAATTAATCTTCACGTACCTATATTGAATTTTCCTGTCAGAATACTTTCAATTTGATCATTTTCCATCAAATGACCCACCAACCAAACTCAATCGAGGTCATTTTCTAGCATAAAGAGTCCTTAAGGATCATACGCTAAGGACACCTCTAATTTTGGTGGGAGTGGACGAATCAAGATATGGGCATTTGAAAGCAAAAGATAGCCCATACTCATTACACAAAGATAAAAGTTAAAGTCACCACAGGAATGAAATGTTGGTTGTGAAGACTAGCTTATGGTTGAGAGGATCGACTTGCTAACCACACGTTACCTCTATGCTGGTTGATGATTATTCGCCTGCTGTATTTTCTGTCCGGGCTGGGAGGGTATTCTGGCGGGGTGGGGGTGGCTTCGGCTCGGTCGGTGTTGGTTCGGGGGCTGTGGGTTCTTTTGAGAATTTATAGCTTTTGGGCCCGTATTGGCCGGGCTAGAGTCGTTTCCCGTCTTGCCGTCTTCTTTGCTTGGATGGACTGTATAGTTTAGTGAATACGAAACTGGCAACCAGCTGGTAGGCCTAGGCCCTTCATAGGGCTGTTGACAAACAAACAAACAGGAATGAAATGTTTCAATTTTGACTAAATTTGACTTGTGATATATGCATTTGAACCGCCTTGATGAGCTGAGAAGAATGAGCTATGATTTGTTAAGATTCGTCCACTCCCACCAAAGTTAGAGGCGTCCTTAGCGTATGATCCTTAAGGATCCTTCAAGGCCTCTGTATGCCAGAAAATCGCCTCAAGTGGGTCATCCGATGGTAAATGATCAAATGCATGATATTTTGACCGAAAACTCTATAGTCCATTCACGGTCACTTGAGACGAAATAAACAAACCTTTTACGTATGTGTGCGTGTAATGGTAGATCTTCATTTCTATGCGAAACAGTCAGCTGCAGTCGAACAGCTGACTCTTGTCTGGAGCTGTGATTGGCTACAGCTGTTGGTCTGTGGCCGAAAGTTTCGCATAGAAGAAGACCTTCCATTACACGCACGCACACACACTCAAAAAGTTTGTTTATTCCGTCTCAAGTGATCGTGAATAGAGTATAGTGCAGGTAAGTAAAGATTAATTTTCGAATAAATAGCTAGAAATAGTGGAAATGTTTCTGGAAATAAAAGGATATTTGTTTTTAGGTGTAGCTTGAAAACTATTCAAGATAGAGAGGTCAATTTGGTCTCAAATTGTAGAGAATAAAATCATCTCCAGAGGGATTTTGAAATACACATTTCCAAAACATCAGGCGGAAGTTATAAACAATCAAATACTGAAAATTATCAAATTTTCATTTACCTTGAAAAAATACTGCTTTTTTCAAAAATCATAACTCGGTCATCATTCAACATAGAAAGTTGAATTTTATACCAATCGGTTGGGAATTTTATAAGCTAAAATAATTATGATTTAAATGTTCCTGTCCGACGCTTCGTTTCCGCGTAAATCGCCAAAAACTAAAAGCGGAATAGAAATTTTGTTGTTTTTTGGGGCACCTTGTAATAAGCACAAGGTTTAGAAGGTCAACTCTTTGGATTCAAGTCGTCCAAGGACCAAGGAACATCACACGTAAATATGGCAGCGTCCTGAATTTTTTCTCGTGTGAAACCTAAAATGACTGGACTATTATTATATGACAAATTAACCTTCAAGATTTCAAAACTATAACTTAATTCATTTGCCCAACTTGATAAACATCTGTTGATCGTCTCTATCATGAAAAATATTTATACGATTTCAACCCTGGCGCTAAAAGTTGACCAGAGAATGGCGGATGCTGCGTCTATCCCCTTTTTATAGAGCCCTAACATCGCCTATTGTGTGAATGTTCAGAAATATTTTTATTAAAATTAGAAAGATTTTTCTTAACAGATGTTAAATTATAATATATATACTGAACAAGCAAGGCAAAGTCATAATTTTTTGTTCAACAAAAATTCCTTTCGAAGTCGAAAAAATGCATTCCTTTCCAAATAGAAGTTTACAGGATTGTTCTACTGAGAAACGTCTGATATGAAACTTGTAGAGCTTTTTAAGAGCTAAATTTTGACACATAATAGTTAAAATTTTCATAGAATTTAAGGGGGGTTAAAGTTTGATAATATGCAAAAAACATCATATTGCATGCCAAAATTCGTCCATTTGAGGAATTTCATTCGGAAATAATAAATTTGGGAAAGAATATATGAAGCTGATTTCTTCCACATCGATAACCAGAATATAGACAGGTGTTCTTTAAAAAGTCCTGACCCTTACCCCTCTTGCTTCACCTCATTCCCCACCCTGTACCCCCTCAAAGTTTTCATTTGCAAGGGTTTCTCATATTGTATGTATCACGGCTTGGTGAGGAGAGGGGGGTCCCACTTTCGAATCAAATTTTGAATATACCGATAGTAGGGAAGATTGAAAAAGTGTTTTATGTTTTTCAATTGTGAATAAATCTAACCTTATCAGCTTAAATTCATGATTTCTACATATCAAATGATAGAGGAGCTTATGCTCTAAAATTTATGCCCAAATGCGAATTTTTACTATCAATGGCTTCCAAGATAGACACATTTTAACACAAATAATAGGCTTTTTTCCCGGTATATGTGAATGAACTCAAAGTACTCAAGGTCGTAAAATTCTTCAATTTTGATCGAATTTAACAAATGATATATGCATTTGAACCGCCTTGATGAGCTGCAAACAATGAGCTATAGTTTGTCAAGATCCATTGAATTTTTCGAATGTTACGGATGTCCTTAATTTATTATCCTTAAAGAGTCCTTCCAACTGGAAATAGCCTGAATTAAGGACGGTATGGTGGGTATTATATTGAAATATGGTCTAACAAAAAATATTCTGGTATAAAACTCAAATACAAGGATATAGAGATTTATTTTGGTCATTATTGTTGAAAATATTGTATTTTTTGTTGTACAAGGAAATATGTTGAGAGCTCTAGCACAAAAAAATATACAAGATAGAATGCCCTACTTAGTCTTGAATTCTAAAATTATCCCCAGAGGGTTTTTGATTTTTACATTTCTAATGAAACATACAAAAGATATAAACAATCAAAAATTGAAAATTTTCTTTCAAAAAATACAGCATTTTTAAAAATTCATAACTCGGTTGTCGCTCATCACAGAGGGTTGAATTTGATATCAATCGCTCAAGAATTTCATTTACTAAAACATTGTAATTACAAATTTTTCTGTCCGACGCTTGGTTTTGACGTGAGTTGCAAAAAACTAGAAAATGAACAAATTTTCCGTGGTCTTTTGGGTACTCTGTATTTTGCGCCACTAAGAAAGCGTCGAAAACTTATATTAAACTTATTTGGGATGCCCACAGTGGTTTAAGATCATTTCCAGCTATCCCTCATTTTTTAGGCCCTTTTTTAGTCTAATTTGCCTGGGCTTATGGAACTTAATAGTACTGTAATTAATTGATTAAAAATAATGTGCTTACCTCATTCAATTCTTTTGAAACTTTTGATACGCGAAGTAAAACACCTCCTGATGTTCTGAAAAGTACGAAAAAAATTATACAGGATATAAGACTACATTCAAGTACAAATCTTATATCTTTATTTTCATGGCTCTTGACAGAGCCATATTTTTATATTGTTGTTTGAATATTTTTGAAACTGAAAATTCAGTAAAATATTAGTATTAATTCAAAAATATAAATAATAGCACCACGTGTCTCAAACTGAGAAAAAACGTCGTACACTTTTAGGCCTGAGACATAAAAATGTATTCGAAACACTGATATCAATCTCAGCTGATATCAACCCTACTCTTCAACTACCAGCACCCCACAAGCGATGCTTTCTGAAACTACGCTGGCGCCCAGTGAACAATAAAACCTACGTGTTCTTATTAACCGAAATAAATAATTGTAGTAGTGCTGCTATCTCTCGGCACGCTCCAGAACTAGCCAATTCTAGAATGAAACTAAGCTCGATTCATTGTAGGTACGCTACGCCACTACATGCGCAGTTTTGGAAAGCACACCTTTGGAATTTAGCAATGGAATACTAACAGTGCTGTTCATTTTTTGAATATAAGAGAGAGAGAGAGAGAGAGAGAGAGAGAGAGAGAGAGAGAGGAGAGTTAAGGTAAGTTTCATTGAATTGCAGAAAGATTCCAATAATGGCATAGCAACATTGCTCTTTTTACACATAAGTAAAGGAATTGCCATAAAATGCAGCACTGATGCATTCTAAGATCAGCGCAAACTTTAGATTGACCACTAAGTTGATACATTTGAGTTGATCTGAAGTTTAAATTTTTTTCTGCAATTTAATCTTGGACAGCAATAAATGAAATGTATTTTAGGCTATATTCATAATTTTATAATCCGGGCAGTCAATTGAATCCTCATTAGCTCAATCATTTGGATGGAGCATTGAATTATTATGCACTAGGACTCACCCATTGACAGCGTTGTGAGTATCCAATCCGAGACCAGAGAGGTAGGTCCTGGAAATGGCATTATGGTCCAAGCGAGGATCATAATTATCAGGTAATTCCATTACGTTCACCACTGTTAATGAAAAAACGAATCAAATTATGGCTACAAAGGAAAAAGGTTAATATTTTGTGATTCGGTGCAAGCTCCTCTACAAAAATTCAGTTTGTATCCTAAAGCTTTGTACACTTTTTCTAGCAAAACTTGATGAGTCGGTAAAGAATCACCACACGTCAATGTACAGAGTTATTACGTTAGCCTATAGTCTTGTCAGGCAAAGAAGAAATTCCTTCAAAATGGCCGATTGAAGCGAGAACGTAACTACGCATGCACAGATCTAAAAATTTTAGAGTATTATTATTATTAGCGTATAGCTTTATTTGGTGGAGAAACCAAAAGGTGTTCCACCTCGCCGACATAACCTTGTTTAGGAGGAAACATGGTAGAAGTTCTTGAATATGTTCACAGTTACTTTTATTCAGAAGAGTTATTTTCAATTTACAAGGTTTTAAACACCAAAGCATAAGTCAAAATCACTTATCGAAAACTACAGAACTAGTGAGCTGTGGAAAAACAAAGTTTGCTGAATAATGGAATTTCACGATCTTTTCCGACATTCTCTTTCAAATACGATAAAATATTCCATTAGATCTATAATACGATTTAATAAATAACCTTGAAATTGAGGAGCTGACACAAAATGTTAAGCGGTTTCGTCTTCTCCTCGTACGCTCCAACACGGTTAGAGTAAAATCACTTTTGCCAAGACATTGCTGGTTGGATGTGAGAAGATAGAAGTGAGACATATACGTAGTAAAAGTGGGACTGGGACTATTTTCATTTCGACAGTTGGAAGCATTGAACAGCTGCCATTTTGAAGGAATGTCTTCTCTGTTCGACCAGACTATACTAATAAGGCTAACTGACGTCACTAAATTAACCGCGTTTTAGGTTCCAATAAATATAATATTAAAAAAATGGACAAGACGATTTAGAAGACGAGGGCAGTTGAAGAAACGCGGCAGCGCAACCAGTGTACTAGTAAAATCACCACAATGATAAATTAGTTGATAAATAATTACCAAAATTAATTTTAAATTGAGAATATTTCCAAATATTCAATAAAGCTTGAATATTTCCATTCAAAATATTCATCTGTCTAAGGGTGCGTTCATGTCTAAGCTTCCAGTATCGATCCTCGCATCAGCTAGATAAATGAAGTTTGTCTTATTACAATTTACTCTCTTCTAGGATCGATGCTCGAGCCTCAAAGCTCCGACATGAACACACCCTTATCCACATTAGCCAATATTTATAATCACCTGCGAAAATTGTTCCCTTAAAAATGATCGAAACTAGGAACCTTTAGCTATCAGAACACTTGGTAGTTTTAAATTTGAGGAGCAAAACTTTCAGGTTTCCACAAAAATCTTACAATGACGGAAATCATTATCGTAATTTTAGAGAATAATAAGTGTTTCTGTTCATGAAGTGAATCAAAGGAATCAACTTGCTGCAGGCTGCAGAATGATTTGTGGATAATACTTTGTGCTTCAAACCCAGGTTAATTAAACTATTAGAATACATAATGATTATACCTAAAGGCCCGTATCGACAGTGCGAGGCATGTGCCGCGAATGCCTTAAGGTATATTCTGTTCAATATACTGTATATTGGTTCAAAAATTATTGATTTGGTCTTGAATTGAAGATCGAAATGTTTCCTATAATTGAGACACTGGCGGCTCGTACCCACGAAACAGGTTAAGTGCCCGTATCTTTTACTGTAGCCTACAGCACTTCACCTGTTTTGTGGGTACGAGCCGCCAGTGAATTGAGACCAGATCAATAATGTTTGAACCAATATTGACCGAACTGGAAACTGGAGTAAGACTCTTCTTTGCTTGAATAGACTATACATTGAGGCATTCGCGACACATGCCTTCCACTGTCGATACGGGCTTAAATGGTTAAAATATTTAATAAAATTATAGTCTAAATAAATAGATTTTCCATATTCGTAGGTAGCCTGTAAAGTTACCATAAGTCCTCTTTTCCCCGTACATGTCCAGTTTTTTGGTCATTTGAAAACGTCCGGGCGGATTTTTCAGAAATCCCTTATTTGTCCGGGGTTTTCAGGAAAATGGGCAACAAACATTTCAGTAGATTTTTCACATAATTATTGAGATCCAAGTCGTCAGAGTTGATGTGCCATTGCCTTCCCCCGGGAAATTGTTTTTTTTTTCATCAATAAAGCACTTTTATATCTATATCCATCTATAACCTAGTGTGTTTTCAGATGATAGTGAAAAGTTTTTCGAATCATATTTTTGAATCAATTGTCAATATGGATAATAAAGATTTTCAAAATATGTTTCTTTTATCCTTTCATTTATTAAATGAACTGGCATGACATACAACAAACATGCCTGAATATGTTCAGAAAAAACTTCAGGAAATGAGAAATAATTACATTAATTTAGTAGCTCGCAAGTTCCAATGTGAAAATGTAGCCTGGGTAATGTAATACGGTAATTTTAATTATTGTTTGTAATAAATCTGTTTATTATTCTAAATCTCATCATTTTAAATTAGAACCATCTCATAAGATGAGGTGTAAGATTCAATATTCAACCTCTCTCTCCAATATATTCAATAGTTAACCCTCTTTCGGTTCAACCAATTAGGCTATTACTTATAAAATAACATACGGTACTCTTATCCGGTTGGATACTGCTCAACTTAGCTATCATAGGTTGATCCCTACTTAAGGCGCCTCCATACATGCGGTATTTGGGGAATACCGAACATTTGGTATTTGGCAAACAGTTTTGCTTGCTATTTCCCAACTAACAAACACACATCTCCACACATGCATGGTTTTGCGAGCACGTATTCGTACTGGGAATAGCAAATCGTAGACCAAATAGGTGACATTTTCAAGGTCAATAATGTCAAAATACTCTTGAAAATTTCAACTTTCAAAAATCTAACACTACGGTACTAATTTCTACTTTAATCTGGGCAATGATTGAATATTAATGTTTGTATGAATTTCTAAAACATTTAAAGAATAAAGATTATAATTCAGTAACCTGAAACGGACTGGACATTCCCTAGCTTCCAATATAATACTTGAATTGAATTTAATTCAATTTCATAGTATCAAAATTGATTATATCACTTAAAAATCATCCAAAGACTTTAATTTAATATTTATCTCATCTAAAAAAATCATGTATTAAGTTAACATGTAAGAAACTTTTTCCTTAATTGACTTAACCTCAATCTATATGAAACAACAAACAACAAAATTAGCCAAACATGAAGGCAAATGTGTGGATGGGCAATGTGTGTTCCATCCATTGTCGGTCTTTTGGACACATCAAAGTGGATGAATGTTTGGCAAATAGCAAACTTTTTGCCCATCCACACATTCGCCTTCATGTTTGGCTGATTTTGTTGTTTGTTGTTGCATGTAGGTTGAGGATAAGTCAATTGAGGAAAAAGTTTCTTACGTGTTAATTCAATACATAATTTTTTTAGACGAGATCAATATTAAATTACAGTCTGTGGATGATTTTTAAGTGATAAAATGAATTTTGATAGTATGAAATTGAATTAAATTCAATTCAAATATTATATTGAAAACTAGTGAATGTCCAGTCCATTTCAGGTTACTGAATTATAATCTTCATTCTTTAAATGTTTTAAAAATTCCTACAAGCATAATTATTCAATCATTGCCAAGATTAAAGTAGAAATTAGTACCATATTTTTGAAAGTTGAAATTTTTGACAGTATTTTGACATTACTGACCTTGAAAATGTCACCTATTCGGTTGACGATTCACTATTCCCAGTACATATACGTGATCGCAAAACCACGCATGAGATGTGTGTTTGTTAGCTAGGAAATAGCAAGCAAAACTGTTCGCCAAAAACCAAATGTTTGGTATTTCCCAAATACTGCATGTATGGAGGCGCCTTTATATGTAATTTTTTTCATTACTTTTCAATCATCATAAAAATTATCTTAAACCAAAAAGTAATAGTTTTGCATGATTAGGTACATAATTTTAGTCTCTTTAGTACAAAAAGATAGTTTTGAATAGTGATGTAAAATACCCGGGTATTCAAAACTCGGGGTAAATACCCAGGTATATCATTAATACCTGGGTATATTGGGTATAAGGGTATTTATTGAATCATTGATATTTGTACCCCTGAATATGTTATTATTGGCATTGATGATATATTGGCATAGTAATAGTCAAGTTATAATATTATAAAAACTTATTTGCTATTTTTCAATGACTTTATATATTTTTTTAAAGTATTACTTGAAGTTTTGAATGAATGGGATTCTTCATGGAAGCAACTGGGTAAATAAGACTAGGGAAACTCTGCAGGATTTTTATGCATATATTTCTACTTAAAACTATAGGCTACTAAATAAAAATAATAAACTAGGGAAGCGCATGCGGAGGCAGCCGCAAATTGAGCGGAGCGAGCTTTCTTTTTGTCCAAAAGTTTTTGAAGCGTGTGGACTCGAAAATTTGATCCCGGTATTTTAAGCCTAATTAAATAATTTTTAAAATTTTAAATTTTCTCTTAACCAAACAAATCTTAAAAGGTCGTTTATTTCTATGTAAAATAATATTAAAAGTTGTTCTAAGTTGAAAATAATCGGCAAAAAAAATGTTCTGCTCAGGTTTCGAACCCCCCTGATTGGTAAGCAGTGAGATACTAGTACACGTCGCTAACCACTGGGCTATGAGGGTTCGATGAGTAGCCGATTTTGCCAGTGATACCAACATGATTTCAAGAGCATAATATACATTTCTGACCAGGAACGTTTCTCAAAACTGATGTTAAGTTGCAATCCTGCAGTGCAGAGAGCATGAATATAGCATGAATAATGTGTATAGTAATAGTGTGTAAGCAATCCTTTTTTCCTTTTTTCGTCCTTAATATGCAAATTTTCAAAATGCTCTATAGCCTATAACCTGGTCGTCCATGTCTACTATCACCATGGCAAGTTTGAATCAAATTGCTCGAGCGGTTCCGGAGGAGTAGTTAAATACAAAGAGTGACTTTCGTAATCCATTAGAGCTTCGCTTCGCTCCGCTCAATAAGAAGATTAAAACCAATAGTTACAAACTTGAAAATCTCGTGAAGCATATGTAGGCTATTTAAAAACAAAAATAAGATATTAACTATTAGAAAATGTTTTTGAGAATTTTTTGTGTCAAGAAAAACCTAGGTAAGGTTTATGCATATTTTTATGTACAGTATCTACTTGAAATTGTAATAAATCTGTAATTTTAATTGAATCATGAATTAAAATTCTCTAGTTGGGAACAAATAATATTGAAATATTTTTAAGCCCGATGAAATTGCATAAAAATGGATCAAACTCAAAGTTACATACTTGAAATAAAATTAATTCATTGGAAAATTCATTTTATCAACATTATAAAAATGAGAGGCCTATTGGCATAGGTTGGGATAGAGCAGGTGTAATTTTAGATTGTAAGAAACGTTTTCAGGTGTTTTCTGAATGTAGACTTTTCATGAAAAAGATTCCTGAATAATATCCTCACGTTAAAATTTCGCTCAATATTTTCCTGATAAAGTAGGTAGTTTCTGTTCTCTTGAAAATATTTGGCCTAAATAATACTTAGTATAGTCTGACCAAGCAAAGAAGAAATTCTGGCAAGATGGGAAAATTATTCCAGCTCGGTCAACATTGATTCAAAAATTATAAATTTGGTCCCAAATTGTAGGAAACATTGTGATCTACAATTTGAGACCAGATTTATAATTTTTAAAATAATATTTCTGGAGCTGGGGTCATTTTCTCATCTTGCAAGAATGTCTTCTTTGCTTATACAGACTATACGGTACCAAAAACGAAATCTCAATAAAAAACTGAGTAAATAATCTGTTTTATTTTTTTCCAATCACATAAAGAACGTGTAATTTTGTCAATCAAAAGATTGATAAAAATTACATTGTTCGTATGGGGCATGATTTTGCTGTTCGGCAGTTGGCCGTCCACTACCATCAACCCTTAATCAGATTAGTTCGTATCAATGGCATAATGCAATGTTTCCACAACGAAATCGTCAATGAAGTCAATCTTTATCAATGAAATCATGACAGCACACCATTAGAAAAATAGTGAAAATGCTTCTATTGTTATTTCGTTTTATTATGATTTTTCTCTAGAAAATGGATTGCAAGTGAAAAGTAATACTAGGTCAAATTCCCCTCTCTTTGAACGCTAAATAATAGTTATCATTCAAAACAAATTTCTTGCCATTTCCAATAAGATTTAACAACACAGAAACAAATAAAATCATAAATACCCAGTACCCGGGTATTTATGTCAATGATGCTCGGAAGTTAAATGCTATTATTTGTCTCTAAAAAACATTTTTGTTTGCATTTTATCATCATTTCACTATCATTGAAGGCGTTTGAATTCAAAGAGACAACTAAATCTTTTCTAAATTCAATAAAAATGATAAATACCCAGTTTTTGGGTATTTACCCGGGCCTCTTATACCCAATTTATATTTACCTACCCACTGGGTATTTACCCGACCCACATCACTAGTTCGAATCCTACATTCTCAATTATTCCTCTTTGACACCTAGCCTAATTATTCAACTTTTTCATCTTACACCAGGGGTATGGGTATGGAGTACCCCACCCCCCAAGACAACAAGGTGTCCTGTTTTTTTACCTAAGCAATAGGTAACCTAAGGTTTACCTAAGTAACTCAAACTATGGATGAATCAAGTATAAATAGTAAGTTAATAGATGAATAATAACTTCCTGACTACTATAATTAATAGGCTCAAATCTGCACCCTAATGTTTTGGACATAAGAAGTTTAAAACAAATTAACCACGTGTTGTAACATGATAGACTGGCCTGTGTACAAACTATGAGAATGATTCAAACTCTACAGACCTTTTCTTCAGATCTTGAGGTTTACCATACTGAAACGAGTACCGTAAAAAACAAGCTATATCAATAAAATTGTAAACTCAACATTTAAAATTAAATCTCATAGAAATTCCACTTACATTTTGCTTACCTAGGAATGCTAGTTATTACAATTGGAAATAGTTTGGAAATGAGAACTATTACAAGGTAGAAGCTCGCTGGATAAAAAATGTAATACGTTAATAAAATCCAAAAACCAAGTAGAAAAATTAATTTATAAAATCGTTGAAAACAAACTCTGCAATATTTGAAGAAATTCAATTCACACACCAAACTACACTAAAAGTACTGTAGCAAGCAAGGAGAGGGAGGCCAACTTAGACCAAGAAGAAGAACAAGAAGCAAGAAAGAAGAAATCGGAAATTTTTCAACTAGGCTAGTCAACAATGAACAAAACTCTTGTAGAGAGGCATGATATACCAGCGCTCCCTAGTCCGGTATTGAGGAGCTGAACAAAGGGAGCAGCGCTTATAACGTGATCTGGTTGTACTAAAAGTGAAATTGTCAAACTTTTTATTATTGTTTTTTCTACCATTCTAATATATTTGCATCTGCTAATTTATTCAAACGCAGATAATTTTATTTTTTCTTATAATTATTAAAATTTTTGGTAACTCGGTCATGTAAACATTGTAATGAAGGTCGTTGATTTGTTCATATTGGACAAAATAGGCCTATTTGAGAGGGAAGAGGGAAAGACAATATATTATGTTAAATATTTAGTTTCGAGCTAAATTCTGCTGCCCAGTTACAGAATAAGTTTGTATCAAAGTAATTATAAGATATAATTTGCTTAAGATTAGTCCGCTGCGCTTTCTAACTTATGTGAGTTTTATGAATTTATCCTGAACCTTTATTTCATGTTCACATGACAGAGTTACCAAAAATTATGATAATAATAGATATTCAATTTTATGGATGAATAAATAAGCGAATGGAAATATACCAGTATATAACAATTTTTTAGAAGAACTTTTGAGAATTTTTTT
Source organism: Sogatella furcifera (assembly GCA_017141385.1). Classification (NCBI taxonomy): domain Eukaryota; kingdom Metazoa; phylum Arthropoda; class Insecta; order Hemiptera; family Delphacidae; genus Sogatella; species Sogatella furcifera. The sequence goes on from CM029550.1 coordinate 32,999,978, forward strand.
TCAACAAGTACACGTTTTGTACATTGGGCGCGCTTCCCACGTTGTTTCAGCTGCCCAAATCTATTTATTTATCTGAGTGGAATTCTTGTCTTAATTTTGAGGTTATGCCTTATGTGTATCAATTATCAAATGTTAGATCTTCGCCTCTTCGGTGCTTCAAGTTAGATATTTATTTTTATGTATCTTTATAAATCAAGTTTCATTAATCCAAAATAATGGCAATAGCTAGAAGTTCAATGCTATTGGGGAAATGCTTCCCATGTGTTAAAAAGAATGCGTCAAAAATAGTTGTCAAAAGAATGGTTTTGGACAAAAACTTATTGATGGTATGTATATTTTCGGTACAAATTTACAAGCTCTTTACAATCGATTTGTCTTCATTTTGTAAATAGAGTAACTAAATTAATTTTAATGAAATTCAACTACTGTACTAGTATTGCTTCAGCCTTGGGCTTGGGAAAGTCTCATGAAAATAGAAAAGGTAAATGTACTTTACCTGCCAACCTTCCTATGAAGTAGTCGAAAATAAATAATATTTGACCTAGAAATTAGTCAAATTTCTGGTTGCAATCAATTAAGTATGTTATTCTGATGACAAAATAGAAATAAATAATCATCGTTACCTCGATCAACACATTTCTCTACTACATAGCCTATTTTAAAACTTTAAAAATAACAAGGGTACTTGATTGTTATTTTTTAAAGTTTTATAACGAATACAGTAGACCCAAGAGGAAATGAGTATTATATAGCCTATCTATCCTTAGAACACCCTTGTTATACCAAACAAGGTACTTGTGCGTCCAGTTACTGAGAGTCAGATAAACTATTTCAAACATTTGCTGTATCTGGTGGATTGGAATGAAATTATAATACCTGATTTTCCAGAAGATAGCTTTAATAAATTATTCAGCCAAGTAACTGTTTGACAGTGTCTTCCCAGTGAAGGTACAGACAGCTAAAAAGTGGACCAGGGACAGGAAAAAGCCCTATTGGATGAGTCAAGAATTAACTATCCTCAAGAATTGGGTCATTCTTGCTTATGAGCACCACAAAAATATAAGGACAGCTAATTCCAAACAGTTATATATATATATATCACTGAAGAAGGACTTGAAGGAGAAACTCTTGAAAACCAAAAAAGAAATGAATGCCCAGCAGATGAACGCCTCACAAAATAAGTGCTCTGCAGCATGGAAGGTGATAAAGAGAGAAATGAGTTCTCAGCGGAGGACCACATGTATAGAGCCTGATATATTCAACTCCTTTGTGGATTCAGTCACAACAGTTCGTGCTTCTATCAACACCCCTGATGTTTCGGCCATGCAGTTCCTGAATGCTATTCCCAGACCAGAAACAACATTTGTGCTCCGCCCAGTATCTTGCAAAGAGGTGTTGGATGTTGTGAGTAAGCTGAAAAATTCCGATAGTAAGGACTTCTTTGATTTGTCAATGAATCTTATAAAAAGAGTCATCATTCCAATCCATGTACCTCTGACTTTCTGCTTGAACTCATGCATTGTGGAGGGCGTCTTTCCTACTCTACTGAAGACTGCTAGAACTGTACCTGTTCACAAGAAGGGTCCAACTGATCTACCGGGTAACTTCAGACCTATTGCAATCTTACCTGTGTTTTCCAAAATCTTTGAGAGTATAATCAAGAAGCAGTTATGCTGGTATTTTGAGAGTGCTGGACTGTTGGTGGATGCTTAGTACGGGTTTAGGGCTGGAAGAACAACTGCCCATGCAGTGGAAAGACTATTAAAGGTTGTGCTTGAGAGCTTTGAGAGCAGGGGTTTCACAGGTTTGACATTGTGCGATTTGAGCCGTGCTTTTGACACTGTCGACCACCAGATTCTGCTGTCCAAGTTGAAGTTTTATGGGGTCACTGATGCCCCTTTAAGACAGGTGGTCCAAGTGAATGGTAGGGTTTCTGCTATGAAGGCTATTCTACATGGGGTCCCCCAATGGTCCATACTAGGCCCTCTGCTCTTCATAATTGCTGTTTTTTTACTTGAATTTCATATGCTTTCATCATATTGTTTATTAATATCTAATTTTGTGTAATTCATTTGTTCTTAATGAGGTTTGTTTTGGCTTAGAGCTGTAAAGCTTTCATTGTTGTATCACGTTTGTAATAAATAAATAAATAATTATGACCAATGATCTACCTTGTACACTGGGTAATAGGTTAGCAGCCTATGCAGATGATAACACCATCTTTGATGTGAGCAGCTCTTCAACAGATCTGACAGAGAAGATGACTGAATCCTTTAGTGCTGCATCTGTGTGGTTCAAGTCAAACTTCCTCAAGCTAAATGAGGAGAAAACTCAGAGGATGATTTTTAGTTTGAGAAATAATATGGATCAGGAGAGAAGTGTACAACTTCTTGGTTTTCACCTTGACCCAAAATTAACCTGGAACCCCCACATTGAAGTCATCTGTAAGAAGCTATCATGTGTAATTTCTCATTGAGGCAGCTTATGCTCAGTGTGCCAAAAGACTATGTCAAGACAGCCTATTTCTCGTTCTTTCAAGGAATCATGATGTGTGGCCTTGAACATTGGGGCGCAGCTAGTGGAGTTAGAAGAATTCTCCTGCTTCAAAAAAAGGCCATACAAATTATTACTGGTTCAGGAATCATCGACCACTGTTGTCCTCTCTTCCGTGCCAAATCCATCATGACAGTGATATGCCTCTACATCTTCATATCACTGAAAAAAGTTAAGATTTCTGTGGAGATTATGCAACTGCGTGATGACATCCACAACTTTAACACCAGGGGCAGGTACCAGGTCGACATTCCATTCACAAGGCTGAGCAGAGTGAGGAATAGCCCTAGCCACCTTAATGCCAGTCTTTTCAATAGACTTCCGGCAGCAGCTAGATCTCTACCAACCAAGAAGTTTCTCCGGTGCACTTACAATTTTTTGATAGGAACTCCTATGTATGAGATGAATGAGTTTTTCAGTGTTCCTGAAAGGACTATTAATATGTTTTAGACAAGTACCTGAATCTTACTGTGATATTTCTGTATTTTGATAGACTGAACTCTATATTTATTACAAATCAACTTTAGTACCTACCTTGTTAACTTTGACAGACCAATTGCTGTATTAATGGCTTAAAGGAAATAAAAATCATTTATCATTTATATACTCATAACCAGTGCTTGATTTGTAAAAAAGAGGTATGGGAGCGATAGGTGAACTGGCTCACAGGGAGTCTCCCCCAGGAAATTTTTAAAAAATCACACTTGAATTGGAGCATTCTTAGCAAATCTGGACAATAGCTTGTTTTGTATAGCTGTCTTTTATAAGACTAAATATCTGGTACCGAGCTTCGCTCTGAAGCTGCGGCCAAACCGTTGAATTACATAAATTATTATTGAATTACATAAATAAGTTATTGTAAAAAATCAAGGAACCTCCGGCCTTGTAAAAAATAAATTCAAAATTGATATGATCACCTCTCACAAGTTTTTGACAGACATGAACATGTGTTGTAGACTTGAATTTAACTCCATTCACTCCAGCTGGATAGTGTTGGTCAGCTAACAATAACAGCCATTATACGCAGTACTTGGGATTAGGCCTATGCCTGAATAAGGAATATTTTATTCTTTTATTAATCCTGCCAGAGAGTTTTCCCAGACATGAGACCTGGTGCAATCTTATTTTTCCATCTTGGTTATATTAAATTTCAAATTTCGAGGAAATCGTTAGAGCCGTTTTCTAGATCCTTGGTTCCACATACATACAGAAATTACTCGCTTAATATAATAGGATAATTCAATTTTAAAGAATGCCAGGTTATATTATTTATCTATGTTGATTCCCAGAAATTTCGTGATGTTTGCTTCATTCAAGTTATACCCAAGTCATATCCATGTTTGGCTGTTGTCGATTGGGGTTAACTTTATAGGAGCTGTTTTTTTAAGTTTGATGGGTTTTAAATTGTTGCAGATTCAGGTGGCTTTATCAAAGGTCGATTATATTGTATTTTTGTAGATGTGTTTCTTTTGGTTATTGTTGGAGTATCATCAGCGAAAAGTATACATTGTTCCCTACTCTAAATCTCTAGATATTATAGATAAATCATTTATATAGATTAGAAAGAGGAGTGGTCCCAGTATCGGACCCTGCAGTAGGCCTACACCTTTAGTGACTGTTTGGAGAGGTGATCGATAATTCATTATACAGTTGTTCATCCTGTGCTCTAGTTCAATATATTGTTCCCACTTTTTCAAGTGTCTTTCCAACCATGAGAGTACTTTCCCTGCTATTTATAACTGCATTTCAGCTTATTTCTAGAATTTTCAAATCAATTGTGACAAATGCCTTTTAGAGGTCGATAAACATGGAGGATTTCGCTCTTCTCAGATGTCTACTATTATTTTTCAAATGTTTGAAATAGCAGAAATGGTGCCTAGACATTTTGTCAGAATTGTAGTAGTAGTTTCTCGGTTCTTCTTTGTCGCCTTCCTTTAATTTTGGTTATATTTTTGCTATTTTCATTTTTCATGAAAAATTGTCTGTTTAAGGGATGAGTTAAGTATTACAGAGGTTTCTTCAACTCATCTCCACAGGGTTTTGTAATTTACCTGCTATGTCATCATACCCTGCTAAGTTCCTTGATTGTATTGTTTAGGGAGTAGTAGGAGTAGAAATATTATCCTCTATAGTAGCAGGGAGGTCATCAGTGGTAGTGGAGGTCTGTTTGTGGTTGTATGAATAGGAAGTTTAATATGTTGCTGTTATGATATGTGTCTCTTGTTAGTCTTGAATAAGTTATTTCAGCTAAAAATTTCTGTAAACCTCCATGGCATAGCTGTAGAATGAACATTCAGCAAGCCTTGACTGCATGGCAAGAGCAATGCCAACTGTTGGAAGATGAGAACCGAGATGTGATATGTGTATCTGCTTTCCCAATGGGGTTCACTCTGTCTAGAAAAACATGGGTGCATCTCAATAGAATAAGGACTGGTTGCTGTAGAGTAAAAGTTACAATGCTTAAATGGGGTCTTGCAGTCAGCAGATTGTGACTGCGGTGAAATTCAAGCCCTCCACCATCTTACTGATTAGCTTTCCAACTGGGGCTGCAGGCCTCCTCACTCTTAGTCCAGATGCTCTCCGGTGGCCAAGTGATCTGGACGTACCAATTTAGAGATGACATATTATTTAGTTAATACGTGGTTTTTCATGTAGACTTGTTATTTTTATACTTTGACAGTGCTATTTAATTTCTAATCTAATTTCAAAGTTTTACAGCACTAATGTTGACTCTCTATTGAGAAAGTGTTTTTTCTATTGTTGCATTATGTTTTTCCTCTCAATCCATACGAATATTATATATTCTCTTGGTTTGTTCCTCACCTCATTAATACCAGAGTACCTTTATTTATTGTCTGCCCACTGTATCCTCTCTTTTGTTTGAGCTATTCTATTTCTCTCATAGGCATCATAAGCTTTTTTCAAATAGCTTTTTTAATATCATGAACTCTTTTCTATTTGCTGCAGAACCTGTAGTAATGTATCTGTCATTTGTTTGAAGCATTTTGTTTCTCAATGTTATTGTATTCCTGATTCCCTGACCTGTCCTTTGATGTCAATGCATCGCAGCCTTGAGGTTTGCGTGCTCCTCAGCATCAGCATTCTCAAAGCTCTTTTTTGATGTCATAGATTTGACTATTCCACTTGTATTGGTTCCTCCTTTGGGAGATTGGCTGTCGTTAGTAAAGACAGTCAGTCGTTTCCCGTTTCTGGAGGAATAGTAATTGTTGCATTACACTCTAACTGATTAACTGCATGTTATTTTGAGGTGTTCTGCATCTTCACTTGGTTGTGAAGACTGGCTTATGGTTGAGAGGATCGACGTGCTAACCACACGTTACCGCGATCCTGGTTGATGATTATTTGCCTGCCAAAATTGTGAAAAAAATTGATTCAATCAGTCCAGTTCAATTCATATCAGCATAGTTTTTGATCATAGATGAAAACCGTGATTGGATACGTATTTCATGCAGAGTATTTGAAGAATCTGTGTCAAATAAAATTCATTCCAATTACTAATTGAGATTTATGAACGCTTAAAATATAGAGCTTCATGAATTTTTTCTCAAGAGTTACTCGTTCACATCAGCTGAACCTACATATCCATTGTATATCCATATCTCTCCAGTATCTCTCACAAAACTGACACAACAGAATTCAGCTTCAGCGTGATTTTTCAGCGAAATATACGTTTAATAGATGATTTTATTATCTCAAATTGAAGCTAATAAAATTCTCTACAAATCTCTCATATATAAATTTGCTGTGGAATACTTAGTTTTCGAAGTTTATAGCAATTTACTTCACAACTACAAAATTTCACATCTTTTTTGAGAAAATAGCTTGTTTTTGATAAATGATATCTTGATCCCCAAGAATCGAAATTCTCTCAATTATATCTCAAATTGTAGATAATTTTATGCTCTTCAAATGGTCTGTGAACATAAATTCTGTGCGATGGATAGTTTTCTAGTTATTTGGCTAAAACCAAAAAATGAGCAGATTTTTCGTCGTTTTTTCAAGATGGCGGAGTTAGCACAAGGTATTTTTTGGTGATAAATTGGTTACAGACTTCTCTTATGTATCCAAACAACATACTAAAAAATCAAAACTACTATACATTTTGCAAGCAACAATGTATAAAGTGACTGGACTAATATACTGTTTGGCTCTATTTTATGTATTATTCCAATTTTCGATGTAATCTTATGCATTTATATGCTCAAGTAACAAGAAAAAATTTATCTATCTACAGGATGCACTGCAGTCTCAATAGAGAATTTTCTTATTGATAATTTTTGTTAGCAAACATCAGTTACGTAGCTGAATTTATTGGATTTTTCAATGAAAAATTCAGGCTTTTTAAACTTGCTTATTTAAATTGGATATGTTTTTTCAATTACTTGAAAATGCCTTCAATGTGTAGCCTAATTGCAAATAAAGATTGCTTATCTCAGAAAACGAGAAGTGGCAGACACTGATTTTTTCCAACTGAAGAGTTGGGTAAATTTAACTCAATCATGATTTTTTACTTTTGTATTCATTTTTCTATAACATCCAAAAATATCATACCTCATTTACAATAACTTGATATAAAGTAATCAACCCCATCTAGGGTGGCTGCTCTTGTGATCACAAACCATAGCAACAATACTACACAGTTCTGACAAAAAACATTATGGACATATACGCATTGCTAATTCTATGACGTGTCTATGCTCTATCCTTTATTGGTTATAGTTTGTCATGACAACTTTTATATAGAGTAACCCAGTTCTTTTTTTAATTTTTCTGTGATTTTTGAAAGTACTAAAGATGTAATAATACTGTAATAACAAAACAATAATAATACTAGTGTATACAATTAATTTACTATCAATGGAGATAATAAAGTAGAAACGTTGCCCCCTTAGAAGACTTACATCTGTCTTAAGGGGGTAATATAATGAAGAGTTGGATCAAATCAAAATCATTTATTGTCATCACAAAAATACAACTTGTATGTCAACTTGTCAAGTAGGCCTTTGTGGAGTTGCATGAATACTAATCAAAGAATGTAATACCTCTGCTATAAGTTATTCATTTCAGGCCAGTATTTGATTATTAGAATAGTTCTATGACAATAGGAATGACATGAAATAATACTACTACTTTCTTCACATTTCCTTTGTCATTTCAACTATTATAGTTCAATACCAGACCAAGTATGTGCGTAAAAATCTAACATTGTGTCCATTTAAGCTAGGATTTGGCTGGTGCGGAACGTAACGACTGTCGGTCGTGGTCGATCAGCTGTAGCCAATCACAGCTCTTGTCTTGTTTTGTATTGACCTTTAGATTTAATAAGAAGAGCTGTGATTGGCTACAGCTGATCGACCACGAGCGACGGTCGTTACGTTACGAACCAGCCAAATTGTACCTGTACCTGCTAATTCATCCATCCTTTGTTGACACTAGCTATAAGATTGTACAGATTGTATGAAGCTAGGATTTTAGACATGAAGCAGTTGTCTATACATTGATTTTAGTAGATTGATACTAACTTCTAATACCTTAAACTGTTGATCTCAATCCTAAAGCAGTTCAAATCTTAGTGTTCTCTATGTCTATAATACTGTGTAACGCAAATTACAGACATATAGAAAGTGTAAACCATAAATAAGTAGCTGTTAATGTTGACCATAAATAGCAGCACTATTTGCTCCAAGAGATTGAATTGATCTTCCGTGCTTCAAGCTTATGCGTTGGAGATGACGATTGGTTTTAAGGCAGTTGGGACCGACGGCTTTACGTCTCCTCCGAAAGACTTGGTGGCCGTATCTGTGTTAACACTGTAGTCAAAGAATTTGTTTGTTTGTTTGTTAGTTTGTTTGTTTGTTAGTTTGTTTGTTATGAGGGTGAAGCCCACATGAGCTCATAGGCTTGTGCGTGGGTAATGATATGGATGATAGATGACGACTACTTTGAGGTAGTCGGGACCGACGGCTTATCGTCTCCTCCGAAAGACGGGGTAGCCGTATCTATGTGATTGTGCTGTGGTCAAAAATTGTTCCCCGCTTGGGATTTGAACCAGGGTCCACCTGGTTATCAGACCGGCGCTTTATCACTCCTCCAACGAGCCACCCAAATTTTAGCCACGAATTGTTCCCCGATCGAGAATTTAACTCGGAACCTCTGATTATCAGACCGATGCGTTATCTATTTACTCCAACGTGTCAACTACGCCAGGGAAACTTTTGAATGTAATAATTTTTATTGTATAAACTTAGCCTATTTATCTTCATTATACAGAGTGGTGCAGAGGAAATGCATCTTTTTCGACCTGCTAGTGCGGGCGACGGGAGGGGGTATCGATCTCAAACGAACGTTGGTAGATGGCTCATACAATGCCGTTTAAGTCGCTATGGTCGCCATGGAGCGTACAACATCGTGTGTTTGATGTGGAGTGTTTTTTAGAAACAATAACTCTGCAGTCACAGTGCAACGTCTTCTCCATCAATATTTTAGAGTTGAATGTCGAGGTGCAGTGTCTGATCTATGATGAAAAAGTAATACTGGTTCTTTGATGTATTGTGACATACCCAGCGCTACAGCATATCGTCTTGTCGATTGTCAAGGACTATAGTCGTCCACAGATCATTGGAATGGTCAAGGACGAGCAATTCTTCCGATACCACTCTCTGTTTCTCCCTCCGGTGATGCCGCTTTGTACTTACGGGTAGCTAGTAAGAGAGTGTGTGTGAGAGAGGAGTGATGTTTTGTTTGGGTGAGGGTGGACAACAGTGGCAACAGGGCTCAGCAATCCCGTGACCTTGGTAATTCCCATGATCTGTGGTCGACTATAGTAATAACTGCTGTTCTGACTCGTTTATCATTTTCCGGAGTACGAACTGAATGGGGAAGTCCATTTGGTTTCTTTTTCATCACAGAACCAGTACTTCTGAACGCTGCAACCGGAGTGCGGTATTTCGATCAGGCACTGCACCTCGACGTTTCACTGTGAGTACTGAATTGTTTCTAAAAAACTCTCCGCATCGAACACACGGTGTTGTACGCTCCATAGTGACTTGAACGGTGTCAGAGTGAGCCCTCTGCCAACATTCATTCGAGGTCAATACCCTCTCCCGTCACCGCGTACTAGCACTAGCAGTTCAAAAAACATGCTTCTCCTCTGCACCAACCTGTATTGTAATGTGATATTATTCTTGGTGAATGCTGGAGAATATTGAGTTGATGATTATTGTTATTGCTCAACAAATTACAAGTATTGATGAATTATTTTTCATTATCACCTCACTTTTTTAAATTTCAGTATTTCGATGAGGAGAAAACGTACTTCGCTCATGATCCAAATAAAATCTGTAAAACTAACGACATTGTTCTAATAGAAGAGCTTCCACAAAAGCTCACAAAACTCATTACACACCGAGTAATGGAAGTTGTTTTTCCTCATGGTGATGTCACAGATCCAATCACTGGAAAGAAAGTTATCAAAACAAAATACAGGTGAGTATACTAGTAGTGCGAGTACAATTGGAGATTATAGATAGGCTATAGAGACTGTTTAATCATAGTGAGGCCTTTGGTGTGAAGCGCTTCATAACAGTTTGTTGGGATCAAATTTTTTCCCACCAGCAGCCATATTTTTGCCAAGCTTTAGAATTATGGTGTGGATTACAGGCAAACATAAACTATTTCACTCGTTTTTCCAACTTTCTTCAATAGAAATATCATAAGGAATGACTTTTCTAGCATTCAAAACAGTTCCTTCCCTTTTGATTTTGATTTAAATGTAAAAACTGAAACTGACAGAGGCAATTCTGGGTGAGAAGTGAGTATCTCAGAAAAACATATGATTTCAATGTAAATCTTATGAGAGTTGGCAAAACTATAGCGAAGTTGTCGGAGCTGACCAAGGAGGCTGAACCTCCTTGGAGCTGACCAATGAAAAGTGACACAGTCAATGTCCGCACTATGATTATGCAGTCTCTATAAGATGGGCTATTAGTTGTCTGGTGCATTGGCTTCTCAAATGGAATGTTCATTTTAATGTGCAAGAGTACACTATTCATATTTTTCTAATTGAAAAGACATTTATCACAGAAATGGAAATATAAAATTTGATTGATTAAAAAAACATACTAAAGTAGAACTATATCACCATAATTTTGTCAAATTAAAATTCCATCATTGTGATTGTAATGTCCCAGCTCCCACAGTTTTGTAGTTTTTCAATTATGGTTCGATAATTAATGCAAAATGACAATGTAAATAGCCTACCTGTGTAATTTTTATTAAAATAAAAAGTATTCATCCCTCACACTCACTATTAAGCTTTCGTGACGTTAACATTTGCCAGTTATATAATTCCATATAAGTTTAATAAATAAGGCACTGACTGCAAATTATATCATTTTTGAAATGATTAATTTTTATCTTTACATAATAATCATCATATTTTACCCTTTTTCTTTCATGTATCATTCGTCAAAAACGGCTTTGTAGTAAATTGAATAAATCAATTTTAGTTTGGGAAATTAGATAGAGTTTCCCTGAATACACAGTGTAGCCTAGCTTCAGTTTTATCAACTGGTGCTTAGGAGCAATCTATCAGCCACATTTTTATAGTACCCAATTTATTCTTCCAAAAACAGGTCATCCATGGGCCATCACAGTTCCAAGTTCTATACATATCCAAGTTGGTATATTTTTGCAGATAATGAGTGACTGTGGTGCTGCAGCACCTCACCTGTGTATTAAGAAACTAGATCATTCAACATTAGACCTACTTTTCGATATTTCTTATTTATTTTATCAAAAGATCTCGTTGAATGGATCCTTGGTTCCTTGGTTCCTTGGTTCCTTGGATCCTTGGAAAACAGACCGTCAGCAATAGCAGGCAATATGTTTTATTTGTCCATGATTTCAAGACAAGCACCATGGTGAAAAATTTACTGATCATAAATTGATGTCAATGAAGATTGTTTCAACTGAACATTGTCTGTATTTTGAGATTCAAGTTGATTCCATGAATAAATTACATGTTTGTACATTACTTGTATGTTTCGTATGTGTGAATATCTGTTTCACTGACTGTATAGTGCTGGATTATCTCACCTGTATCAAACAAAATGCCAGTGTTTCTCAGAGTTCACTTTGAAAAATCGCCTCAGTATTTCGGGTTTTCACCCTCGTTTTCAACTGTGGTGAAAAAATGTAATGTAGTAGTAGTAGTAGTACTATTACCTTGTACCGACTAGGCTTTGGGAGTTGAGAATTGTAAAATATTTTGATATCTCATTCCTTTAGTAATAAATTTTAATGCTTTTAATTCCAACTGGATATCGAAGCGCTCTTCCTCTCTATACACTGGTGATATTTATGATACCTAAGCTGTTATCTCCAATGTATTATTGTATCAAAATCTTTCTCTCTCTTCAGTCCGGATCATCAATATAAACCCTAGATGAACATAAATCATTTTGGTGTTTCAAAGGTCATCGATATCAGAATAAATCAAGAACACACTATCCAAATCTCAGGTATAGTCTGTCCAAGCAAAGAAGACCCTCTCGCAAGATAAGAAAATGACTCCAGCTCGGTCAATATTGGTTAAAAAATATTGATTGGTCTCAAATTGTAGATCAGAATGTTTCCTACAGTTGAGACCAAATCAATAATATTTGAACCAATATTGACCGAGCTGGAGTCATTTTCTTATCTTGCCAGAGGGTCTTTTTTGCTTGGACAGACTATACACGGTTGTATGAAATCGTATTTATTGTCTGTTTAGATTAGTATGTCTTGACTATGTTCCCAAATTAAAAATAATAAATGATGAATTTTATCATTTTTCAGGGATGAAATGGAAGAAACAGCCAGATTGTATGGGAAAACCGACAGAGGTTATGATTACGAATCTGCGCCTCCCCGAGGATGGCAGGAAGACAAGAAAGATTTCTCACACTTGGAAACCTATAATAAATTTTCTGCTGACGACAAAAATCCAAATGCTGTTGATAAATGAAAAGTATGCTATGTAATAGCAAATGGTAAATGATTATGTGTTATAATAGATTGTAGTTGTAGAATTTCTAATAAAGTATTTTCAATTGTTTTAATCATAATCTTCATCCATGGATCGCCCCTCTCAGTATAATTCGCTGTACGGTATTTATTATTTGGCCTACTAGATTTCTGTGATCGGAAACTTACAGAGTGTAGGCTATTTCAGGGGCTAACCCAGAAACTTAATTCTCGAGGGAACGGGGTTGGTTATGTACCATGACATGGCATTGTTTCATGGATTTGACATTATTGTTTCATGGATAGATATTGCTTCTCCCCCTCCCCTATCAAAAATACGTCTAACTATTTAACATTTAAGTTGTTCGAACAAGTTCCCTATCAATTGAAGATTCTAATTAATTATTATTGAAGAATGCATATACGATCAATAATGAAATAATTATTTATCTTCTCTCCAAGCTAAACATATTCTGGCTTGAACTTATTCTCTCTTTTTCGTAAACGTGGAGGGACCTTATAGTTGGCTTCTTTGGTAGTATATTATGGTAGTGAAGTACCATCTTTATTATATTTTTGATTTAAAACTGAATAAAAATCACTTAAAAATGGAAATAAACTTACTTAATAGTAGTTACTATAGTTTCGACCTGTTGTTTGGCCATCTTCAGACTGAACAGTAAACTCTGTTCAAGGTTATGCTGTGGAAGGTGGTTGGAGGAAAAGGGTGGGGATAGTGGTGTGGGGGTGTAGTTGTTATAAGGGCGGAAATTTTGAATTTTGGTGAATTTTGTCAAAAAGGGTGTGGGATGAGAAGTTCAATTGATCATTCAGGATATTGTTGGGAAACTGTTTTGTGTGATTGTAAATTTCAAATTGTTCCAATACGTTTAATTTTCTGCTTTTTTGTTGTATGTGGAGAATTTCAAGGTTGGTGTTTATGTCAGTATATGTGTGGTTGGATGTTATGAGGTGGTCAGCAAAATTTGAATGGGATGTTGGATGATTTATTGCCCTGATGTGTTCTCTGAATCTGAAATTGAAATTTCTGCCTGTCTGCCCAATATATTGTTTATTACATTCATTGCACGTTAACTTGTAAATTCCTGGTTGGTCAAATACTTGGTTGTTTTTTGGCTGTTGGTGCAAATGTTTTCTTAGTGAATTTGTTGTTTTGAAAGCAATTTTATAATGTAGTTTTTTGTAGGATGATGCTATTTTTTGTGATTTTTTGTTGTGGTAGGTAAGTGTGATGAATTTCTTGTCATTATCTGTACTATTTTTGTTGTTTCTATGTTGTTTGGATTTTATGTTGTGATGCAGATTTTCTATTAGGGTGGGTGAGTATCCATTTTGTTGGGCTATGTATTTGATGGTATTGAACTCTTGGTTGTAGTCAGTTTGTGTCATGGGAATGTTCAGTAGTCTGTGAATCATATGGTGAAATGCTGCTAGTTTGTGTTGGGTAGGGTGGTTTGAAGAGTTGTGAATTACTGTGTCTGTTGTGGTGGGTTTCCTGTATATTTTAAATGTTCTGAATGAGTTTTCTTGTTTGGATATTGTTATGTCTAGGAAATTGCTGGTATTGCTGTTTTCCAGTTCTATGGTGAAGTGTAAATTAGGATGTATTTTATTTAGTTTGGAATGGAACAATTGGGTTTGTCTGATATTGCCATGGTACATAGGATCAGGATATCATCAACATATCTGAACCATCTGATGATTTTATTTGTTTTATTAAGAATGTATTTCTGTTCAATATTATGGACAAATATTTCAGCTAAGATACAAGAGATAGGACTTCCCATGGGGAGACCAGTTGGTTGTGAATAATATTTGTTGTTGTAAGTGAAGTAGTTTTGGGATGTGACCAAGTTTGTGAGATGCAAAATTTCTGTAATTCGTTCTGGTGGTGTGTTGTTCTGTTTTAGCATTATTTCAAGATACTTCAAGGTTTCATTTGTGTACAAGGTTTGTGATTGGTACATTTGTGTCCATCATCTGTTTCATTTGGTAAGTTTGAAATGTCTATTGAAGCTAATGTGGTGTTTTGTGGACAGTGGATGTTTTGTAGTTTTGTTGTGAGGTCAATGTTGTTCTTTACAGCAGTGTGGTTGTGGAAGGTAATATTGTTTCTGATAGTTGTGTCCAGTTGTTTGGCTAATTTGTGAGCAGGTGCTGTAGTGTGGTTGATGAGTGGTCTTATTGGTGTGTTCAGTTTGTGGATTTTTGGGAGGGCATTGAGTCTGGGAGCTTGTGGGTTGATTTGTTTGAGGAATCTTTTCTGATTGTCAAAAAATCACAAAAAATAGCATCATCCTTCAAAAAACTACATTATAAAATTGCTTTCAAAACAACAAATTCACTAAGAAAACATTTGCACCAACAGCCAAAAAACAACCAAGTGTTTGACCAACCAGGAATTTACAAGTTAACGTGCAATGAATGTAATAAACAATATATTGGGCAGACAGGCAGAAATTTCAATTTCAGATTCAGAGAACACATCAGGGCAATAAATCATCCAACATCCCATTCAAATTTTGCTGACCACCTCATAACATCCAACCACACATATACTGACATAAACACCAACCTTGAAATTCTCCACATACAACAAAAAAGCAGAAAATTATACATATTGGAACAATTTGAAATTTACAATCACACAAAACAGTTTCCCAACAATATCCTGAATGATCAATTGAACTTCTCATCCCACACCCTTTTTGACAAAATTCACCAAAATTCAAAATTTCCGCCCTTATAACAACTACACCCCCACACCACTATCCCCACCCTTTTCCTCCAACCACCTTCCACAGCATAACCTTGAACAGAGTTTACTGTTCAGTCTGAAGATGGCCACACAACAGGTCGAAACTATAGTAACTACTATTAAGTAAGTTTATTTCCATTTTTAAGTAATTTTTATTGAGTTTTAAATTTTAAAGTGAAAAAAAGAATGGATACACAACACCATATTTTTGATGTTATAAATATTTTACTTTTGTATTTTTTATGTTTGGAAAAATAAATTTGATTTGTTTTGATTCTTCATAATTATATTTAGGCCTGTGTAACTTTATGCTTATAAAGTTATGTGTAACTTTATAATAGACATCATGTAGATTCAGGGCCAAAAAAGTAACGTGTATTGACGCCGGCGGACGCGAAATAATAACTAATAACTGACAGTACCTGTCACCAGACGAACAGCTGTTCGTACATGATGTATAGTCTTTCCAAGCAAAGAAAAGCCTCTGGCAAGATGAGAAAATGACTCCAGCTCAGTCAATATTGGTTCAAAAATTATTGATTTTGTTTCAATCGAAGGAAACATTCTGATCAACAATTTGAGACCAAATCAACAATTTTTGATTTAGTATTGACCGAGCTGGAGTCATTTTCTCATTTGCCAGAGGCTCTTCTTTGCTTGGACAGACACTATATAGTACCAGTAGACGAGATCGTTTGGCAATCAATTATCTAGCTATCGATATTTCAAAGTAGTATCATCGATACTAGTCTCAAATTCGTACCTCGATATTGGAAAAATATCGCCGACAAAGTATCGATGTTACCGATATAGCCCGCGCATAACCATCTATCATTTCTATATAATGATAGAATAGAAGGTTGGTGAATGACTAATGAATTATTATTATTAATCATTGTTTGACCACCATTTTTGAATTTACTGTTATGAATTCTCAGCTTGGTCAGGACATTCGGCGAGCTGTCTGTGAGAGTAGGTGTCTACCAACTAACCCAATCTACCAGTAGACCCAATTTTTTGGGCTCAACATGGCGAGGCTACCTTCACGTCGGAGATATTTTTAAAACTACTTCAACCACTTCTGAGAACCTTTACCGTATGGAGTATAGTGACATTATCAGTAAAGTGATAGGGTACCCAAGTGATAATGCCAGCTCCAAGTAAGTTCTACTGGGTGTATGTCACAAACTCCAAGGATCATTAGCTCCAAAACCAACCCGCCACACAGTTTCACAAACTCCAAAACAAGATCGGGGCACGAACAAGAAGGATACAGTATCATATACTCGTTTGATACTGTATCAAGTACTGAGATGATACTGTATCAAGTACTGAAATGATACTGTATCATCAATTTAAATGATACAGCCTTCTACAATGATACAAGTCAGTATTTCAGTGATTTTCCCCAAGTATTCTCGGGTGTCGTTAATATTATTGAGTCATAAACTAATTAATCATGAATAGCTGACGTTAGTTAGGCGGTTAGAGAATAACTGTTATTAATTCTCAGCTCTCTCAGGACAGTTGGCGGGCTGTCTGGAGTGATGAATTTTATGAAAAGATAACTTTTGGTTCGTAAATTTTAATTAGGCTATTATACCGTAGGCCTATGTCCCTTAAAGAATTTCAAATTTATTTATTTTTGGAAAATTTATTTCTTGATGAATAATTTCACATAACCTACATCTATCTCAGTTTTATTTAAAAATTAGGCTTATTATGTTGACAACTCTCAACAATTTTTCATATATGACTGTGTTATGGATGCTCCAACGCTATAAATATAATCATTTTGACTCATTTAAAATGTTCTGAGAGCCGAAAAATTTCTGTGCATTTATAAAATACTTTTAACTCCATGAAGGATACTTTTATTTATTTTGTTTTTGAAACTATTATGAGTTTCAATTCATTATATTTGAATTTAATTTATTCATTTAAATAATAGCTACATTATATTATCTATTGTCAAATTTTAATTTTAATCAATAATTTGTTGCTTATTGTCATTTCATCACACATTTATTGCTCACAATTCAAATCTAACCAAGAATGAATTCATAAAGTATTTTTTGAGTTGTCAATTTCTTATTACATTACCAAATACTTATTTAAAAATTTTTTGTCTATTCTATAATAAATGTATTTGAAAAACTTTCAAAAACCGACATTTTTAAATCCGACTAAAAAGAAGAAAATAAATTTCCGGCCAACTTTGAATCTCTTTATGTAAGTTATTGAATTATAAATATTTTCATGAAACCTTATTGGTTTAGAATTTCTTGTAGCCTACGTGTTTTCTGTAGCCTCATGGTTTGTGATAGAGATTAGCAGATAAGATTGAAAATAGACAATTATGTCAAAAGATAATAAAAATATTCTCATTGCTTTTAATGGTGGGGAGACCCTTACGGGTAGTTCCACCTCGCCAATGTGTACTTGGCCAAATACCGGTCACCCATCCAAGAGCAGTCCACAGTATTCGTGACATAACAATATAGCTATGATTTGTAGCAAGTCAAATGTGAGAACGCACATAAGAAACTCTCCGATAAAACAGTTGATTGAGAAATGATTTAAATGCTTTCAAATGGACCGACTCCTATTCTACATGGTTGTCAGTTTCAAGACGATAGTCTTTTTTAAAGGTGGCTATGCTCTAGCCAGTGGCGTAAATAGCACCCCGCAGCCCCCGCGGTGCGGGGGCGCAGGCATCTGTGGGGCGCCACTTTAAAAATGTAATTGACTGCAAAGAAATGGATTTTTTTAATTAAATTTTTAAAATTAATAATAATTGAATAATTTTCTAATGAATTTATATTTTTATATTTTCATTCAGACTTGTTATACATATCTTGAAAATATAGTCCTAGAGTACAGTGTTCTTAAAAAATTTCCCCTGACCCAACTTTTACGATTTGATAAACAAGACAGAATATACAGAATGTTTCAGGAGGAATGTGAAATACTTCTCAGGCTGATTCCTTACACCAAGTAGACAAAAAATTTCAATGGGAAAACCCCCCAAAACCGCTTTGTAAACGAGATAACGATGGCGGAAAATTGAAATTTTTCAAAAGATATTAATTTTTTGATGGCTTTACTCAGGTTCTTAAATAATCGATTCCCATGTAAATTTAGCTCGGGAATTCAATGAAACCAGTTTGAAGTTTGTAACTTTAACGGTTATTAAGATAGCTGGAAAAATATGCTAAAAACACAATTTTTCAACAATAAGGGTTATAACTGGATAGGGAATCATAAATTTGTATTTTTTATAAATGGAAGATGAAGAGAGTGGGTTTCTAAAGAAAAAGTTAAAGGGTGGCGATTGTGTAAATCTTACCCAAATTTCGGAAATAACTATTAAAAATCGCTACTAAATACAAATTTTTCACTTGTGGTGTATTTTGTCTATTTTGCGATTTTTGATCGCTATTTCTGAGATTTGGGTAAGATTTACACAATTGCCGTCATTCAACTTTTTCTTCACAATCCGGCTCTCTTCAACTTCCATTAATAAAAAATACAAATGTTTGATTCCTTATCCAGTTATAACCATTATTGTTGAAAATTGGTGTTTTTTAGCATATTTTCCAATTATCTCAATAACAGTTAAAGTTACAAACTTTATTTGTAACTGCCATTGTTATCTCGGTAACAAAGCGTTTTTGGGTTTGTCCCATGGAACCTTTTTGTCTACTTGGTGAAAGGAATTAGCCTGAGGAGTATTGCATCCTCCTGAAACACTCTGTATATAATTTTGCTAGAATGGACTCGTTAATCAACCATCACCTCTTTTCTCTCCTCAGTCCTGTAATGTTAATAGTACTATTAATCTAGACGAACTTGCTGAAGATTTTTTGAGAGCAGAGAAAAGAAAAGAAATGGATATGAAACTGGCAACCAGCTGGTAGGCCTAGGACCTTCGTGGGCTGGTGAGCCGCGGACAAACAAAGAAAAGAAGAGGATTGACCGATTGGTGATCGCTCTCTGGTCTACACAGTAAACAGTTTGTAGTTTGTATGTAACATTTTTGTTTGTAATAAATAAATATTAGCTAAACACGACTCATAGTCTACAAGTTCTTTTTATTATAAGCCCATTAAATTATAGTGCGTTTACTGCATAGCTCAAACCCAAGGTGTAAATTTTAGTTCTGTATAATATATTATGGGCTATTATATTATATTTACAGCCTATTATTTGGAAATATTAATCCAAATTGCAAACTAAATTTCTTTTTACTTTTAGTTCCTTTTAGGATATACTGTAGTAGTTGGAGTAGGCTTAATTGTTTCCGACCTTTACAATAATTTAATCTATAATCACGTCAAAGAAAGGCTACTGTCGAGCTCACGTTTGTCACCGTACATAACACATGCAAAAACAAAACAAAGGTACCATAGCTTAGATGAGTTATTCCGCTTCGTATCTTAGATGGTAAGGGGGGGGTTAAGGGCGCACACACTCGGCTCGCGGGGGGCGCTCGGGTGGGAGCGCTCAATGGCTTAGTTACGCCACTGGCTCTAGCTCGTGTCGAAGTGGATGAAAATTAAATTATTTGAGCCACAGTTAATTTTGCAACCTGCTACAAATTCCTTGTACATACATGTTTCGTGTCAATAACTGGATATATACGGTAGTAATTTTTATGTTAATATTGAAATCTGAATTTTATTTTTGATTTATCTTAAGTGGCAATGATTAAATTGAATAATACGTAGCCTGAATTAGGCCTATCGATCAAATGCAAATCATATAGGAGAGTTTCCAGTGCTAAAAACTATCTAATATTAATTAAAAAACTATTCAAGGAAAATAGTTTTAAACGTTTATTGGTCAAACAGTATCAAAGATTTTTCACCAGTGAAAATGTACAAACATCTTGAAACAAATATCACAGTCATGGGCGGAGTTAGAAGATATTGCTTGGGGGGGCCTGGGGGTATGGAATACCCCCAGGAGAGGGGTCCGGGGGCCTCCCCCGGAAAATTTTTGAATTTTTAGTTGGAAAAACGCAGTTTTGAACAAATCCCTGACGTCCAAAATAAATACTACGGCTGTTAATAAATCAACTTTTTCTCTTTTTTTCAATTTATTGTAAAAATAAAATATTTCATAAACTTTTCCCAAACATAATTGGAAAGCTGATACATCGTCGGATTTTTTATAACTTCAATAATAAATTACCTTATACGCCGTCTTAAACGCATCCTTGTAATTCAAAATAGAAAATAATTACCTACTTTTTTGGAATTTTCTGCACAATATATGCAGTTTCAAGCACATCCTTGATGTCCAACATAAATAAAAACAATGTTAACAGACTGAATAAACTTTGGAATTCATTGATATCTTGAAAGCTAATTTATGACTTCAACAAAAAATGGAAATAGGATTACATTTCAACGACCTAATTCAATTTTTGCAAGAAATTTCTTATTTGCATTGTGATAGAACATATTATTATTTCATATTTTAGCATAATATTGTTAAAATTATACAAATGAAAAACAAACATATACATTGGAATTTCTTACACAATTTTTATCAAAATATAGTGCACATTTCTTATATATTAGTGATAGTTTTACTTTTTTTCTCTGAAATTGTTATATCACAAATTATATTGTTTTCTCACAAATATGGTAATATTTAGTATATTAAGAAGCTTGAATAAAGTTAGTTGAATTGAGAGAAATCGAACAAGTCATTGCATTAAATTGCAATTTAATGGCATTGAAACGTTGAGCTTGAATTTCAATATAAGTTCCGCCAATAAGATTGAGAAATATTTATACTCCAAAATATGGAAAACAAATCAAGAAATTGCCCCAAATGAATTGAATAGGCTAGATCACTTTCTTGAAGGATTTTATCTTAGCAACTGTGAAAGCATGAGCCAAGAAATGGCAGCGCGCCTTTGGACAAATAAGGTGTACTAACTTGATGGTTGCAAGCGCAGAAATTCAAATATCTATAAGTTATCTATTCGCTATGAGCATCTACCATGCTGCGGCTCTGGTGGATTATCGTGTGTACTTTTATACGCGTTTTAGCATACAAAGCATAGCGCTAAATGGGAAAAAACGCATTTATAATTAGAATGGAATTATTTGCTGCTTCATGCATTTCTCAGTAATTAGAACATGATATTTAGGATAGGAGTGTTTGTTATTGATAGTATTATATCTCATTATATTAGGAAAATCCTAGTTTTCAAGTATTTGAGAGCAGACAACCGCAAACAGATGTATTTGAGAGTCGACAAAAACTTTGAGATAACAGCTGATAAGTTATCTTACATGAAAATGAAAAATTGGCACAAGCTCACATTTATTTGAAAAATTGAATAATATGAATATTCCTTATTAAAACATAATTAATAGAGTTTTTGCGTTGATAATAACAGCTTATTAGATCAACTAACATAAAAACTATTCATGTACATTACCTGATGTACAGCTTAGAATGGAGCACTCCATGGTCCTACTTGATCAACAAATTCTTTTGCACATAAACAAAACAATAAGGTTAGCTTCACCTATCAATATTTATTCAATGCAGTGAACCATTCTTATTATTGATGAAACTTATGTATGGCAACTGGAAAAGTGTAGAACTTGAAATTTCCATTGCGTGTTTTATTTTTACAATCCGGAACACAACAAATTCTCCAGGACATTATTTTAGGTTTAGCCCTATCTCCTCCAATGTTAATTCTCTCAATTTTTCGCCGAAATGATCCGCCAATAGCACCTTGGTCGCCAAAAATATCCTTTCCACCCACTTGCACACAGCGAATAGAAGCGAAATGGCACTGACTGACTGACTGATTCATTCATCACCAGAACTAAAAATCCACTGAATCGAATGCGTTCAAATTTGGCAGACATGTTCAGTTGGACGTTTAGACACGCGCTAAGACGGATTTTTGAAACTTTTCAAGGATACGCCCAATATTTGCATTTTTCTATAGTTTCTCTGCGTTTTCTCAAAACCAATCGGCAGATAATGTTGAAATTTTGTGGAGAGGTTTGCCTAAGGTCTAGAAATGTTGTGTTGAAATATTTTTGAAATCCGTTCAAGATTACGCCAGTAATAAGGTTTTTCGAAATTGTAGATGTATTGTGGGTTGCATATCTTCCGCGTTCATACAACCAATCCTTACTGTAAATTCAATGGTTCAGCAAGATTATAGATGAACTAATTTAGGAGATATTGAATCAATTTTCAAACTATGACTGATATACTTCCCAAGGTTATGCTCAATATTAGCTTTTAACTATTTTTTGGAGTTTTCCTTAGATTTTTTTGAGAACCGATTGACAGAAAATATTGAAATTTGGTAAACATCAGGAGAAGGCAGAGGAGGCTAGGCGAAGAAGGCGAGCAAAGCAAGCCTGCCGGCTAGTATAAAATAAATAACTTTTAGATAGAAATTTGAAAAAAATTGGTCCACTAGACACTGAAATGGTCGAATCTTAGCGAAATACTGCTACCCCGAGTTAATTGGGGTTTTTGATGTTAGCAGCAGTTTTGAGACGTAGTTTTTTTTATAATTTTTTTCCTTTATTTAATTTTATTTCTTCATTTTTTCTGGGAGGATCTGGGGGGGGCACTGTGCCACTGCCCCCGATCTAGTGGACCAGACACTGAAACGGTCGAATCTTAGCAAAATACTGCTACCCCAAGTTAATTGGGGTTTTTGATGTTAGCAGTTTTGAGATGTATTTTTTATACAAATATATTTTTTCTTTTTTTCCCTTTCTTTTTTTCTCTCCTTTTTTTCTCCTTTTTCTCTCTTATTTTCCCTTTCTTTTTTCTCTCTTTTTCCTTTTTTTTGTGGGACGATCTGGGGGGGCACTGCCCCCCCATGCCCCCCCTAAATCCGCCCATGATCACAGTTATTTTCAAAATTAGTTTTTTTTTCAGTACACATTTACATACCAATATTTTCGGTGGAATCAATAGGCACTTGCAGTGAATTCCTGATTCAGGAAGCCTGGTGTCGTACAATATTATTGTACTGTATCCAAAATTATAACCAAATCTTATAGCAGTAGTTAACGAATTTTAACCTATCTAGTGGTTTTTTGATAATGTGTAAATTAGTTACTTATGTTGAAGTTCAAAGGGAAATATCCCGATTGATTGAACCTAGCTAACTACAAAATATTGTAAACATTCGAATTATTAGAAAAGCATTCTAGCAAACATTCCAATAAAGAAGAGAGAGGAACACAAAGAGAGCAAGTGTCAGACTTTTACAATATTCATTGTTGTGAATCAGTTGTTGATAACATATTGTCATATAATTCAACTAGTAATATAAATTAACTTGATCCAAAAATTATCACTATTGATTTTTGGACAAGCGAATTTTTACGTAAATTTCAAAAATGATGATATTGTACTTATCTAATGATTGCATTCACTACAAAGAGCAAATGGCTGTTTTCAGTCTATCTGATTATAAGGCCGCCGTCAAATTCAAAAGCCCGCCGTTTCCTGCGAATCATATGTCTTGGCGCAATGATTGGCCAATGGCAAAACGGCGCGCCAAAGCCAGTCGAAGTGGAAGGTTTGAATAAAAATTTGGGTGCGTGACGGTTTTTCATCCCGGCTCCACACGCTGGCCGAGCGCAGGCGATATCAGGCGAGCGCGAGCGTGTGGATGGTCCGCTCGCCTGCGATCGTCTCCGCTCCGCTCGACTGGCCGGCGCTCGCTATTTTGTCGGTCTCTGACCAAAGATCAAAGGAGGCGAGCGCCAAGCGAGTCGATCCAAAATCTACCATCCACGCGCTCGCTCTCGATCGTCCCTGGTCACGTGACCTACTACGCCACTATTGTTGATGTTTTTATTTCAACAGTGTCTTATTTTCTTTTATAGTGTTTAGTTTGTTTGACGATTTACAATCCACTGAATAGAATTTATCAATGCAATAGCAATAAATTTCTAATTCATCTTGTGAGAATATATTATTAATTTTATTATTTATCTATAATCTTTACTCTAAAATTCTACCATTTTGTAAAATGTTATAAATTATATGGTTGATAACTCTTTTCAAATTCTAAATTAAATTATTAATACTACTCATTAATAATACCAATAAATTTGAACTTGAATACCAAATATTAAACTAAATACTAAATTTGTACTAAATACTAAATTTTATAAAACATAAATGACAGAAACACTGCAATACAACAAATAATTTTATTATACAATATTTATATTTATTTCGTTTCTGTCATTTATGATTGAGATTAAAGTTTTAATTTATTGGTATTATTAATGAGCAATATTAATAACATAATTTTGAATTTGAAAATAGTAATTAACTGGATAATTTATGAAATTTTACCAAATGGTAGAATTATAGAGTGAAGATTATAGATAACTAGTAAGCCCCATGGGCTGAAGAACTCGCGTGCAAACTTTTTAAGTTAACTTATGGCTTTGATATGAACTTGATGATGAAATTTTGCAGTCAAGTCCACTTGATCAAGTTTGTTGATGCGTTGGATGCCGCAAATAGGTAGAATATGAATCAAAATTCTTATCAATCCCTATATTTAAACAATACTGAATGTTCCTTCTATTATGTTTCAGTCAGTATAGGTTTACAAAATTTCAAGATTGATAAATTAATCATTATTAAAGAATATTATTCTATTTTAGTGATTTATATTTATCAATCTGTTATTTCATAAAACTTCATAAAAAATTATATTCCTGTGGAATAAATTAGTTTTAATACAGCTAAGAAAATAATGATTTTTTTTTCAAGTTTAAGAGCTCAGAAGCTAAAACATTTCTATTTGCTATGAGCATCTACCATGCTGCGCTCTGGTGGATTATTGTGTGTACTTTTCTACACGTTTTAGCATACAAAGCATAGTGCTAAA
Source organism: Sogatella furcifera (assembly GCA_017141385.1). Classification (NCBI taxonomy): domain Eukaryota; kingdom Metazoa; phylum Arthropoda; class Insecta; order Hemiptera; family Delphacidae; genus Sogatella; species Sogatella furcifera. The sequence goes on from CM029550.1 coordinate 33,025,258, forward strand.
TGGGAAAAACGCATTTATAATTAGAATGGTATTATTTGCTGCTTCATGCATTTCTCAGTAATTAGAACATGATATTTAGGATATGAATGTTAGTTATTGATAGTATTATAGCTCATTATATTAGAAAAATCCTAGTTTTCAAGTATTTGAGAGCAGACAACCGCAAACAGATGTATTTGAGAGTTGTCAAAAACTTTGAGATAACAGCTGATAAGTTATCTTACATGAAAATGAAAAATGCGCAAGCTCACATTTATTTGAAAAATTGAATGATATGAATATTCCTTATTAAAACATAATTAATAGAGTTTTTGCGTTGATAAAAACAGCTTATTAGATTAACTAACATAAAAACTATTCATGTACATTACCTCATGTACAGGTTAGAATGGAGCACTCCATGGTCCTACTTGATTGATAAATTCTTTTGCACGTAAACAAAACAATTAGGTTAGCTTCACCTATCAATATTTATTCAATGCAGTGAACCATTCTTATTATTGATGAAACTTATGTATGGCAACTGGAAAAGTGTAGAACTTGAAATTTCCATTGCGTGTTTTATTTTACAATCCGGAACACAACAAATTCTCCAGGACATTATTTTAGGTTTAGCCCTATCTCCTCCAATGTTAATTCACTCAATTTTTCTCGAAATGATCCGCCAATAGTGCCTTGATTGCCAAAAATATCCTTTCCACCCACTTGCACACAGCAAATAATCAACTGATCAAAACTATGAGAGGATATTTTTAAATTTCTATAATCAGCTGATCATAGCTATAAGAGGATATTTTGCGGATTTATTTTTATGGAACAACCATTTTGCTCATTTAGACAACTTACAGACTATCCTGAGAGAGAGCTGAGTATTTACCAACCGCAATTTCTGTTACATTGAAAACATTGTGTGATAAAATCAGATTTGTTTTGAAAATCTTGTTAGCTCTGAACAGATTCTTGTTTCTTGGATGATTATTGTATTTTTATTTTCAATTTTTGTTTTCTATCAGTTGCTTGCTAAATTTGAACCAGATAATTATGATTTAAAAATCATAATCATGATTTCTCATCACATTTTTTCCCGTGATGGCTGCCCAAGAGCAAATAAAAGCCCTTCTCTACCAAAAAAAATACTGGAAAAATGTCTTGTGATAAAATAATTCAAATTTGCCGCCTCTTGTCAGCTGTTTAAGTAAATAGACTCCTATCACATGTTTAAACTTTGAAATAAATATTCAACATATGACTTGAATTCAACATGAAAGTATTTTTCATTAATTGAGAACATTATTTTTTTGTGATAGTTCACCAAATTTGCCGCTAATAAATCAGCTGTTTTATTGAAACCAGATGGATTTTCCAAAAATGATTTATTCAAATTCCATATGACATTTTTCTAGCCGTGATTATTTTGTTGAAATATAATAGAATGCGGAGTATATATATAGATATATTGTTGTTGAGAGCTTATCCTTTTTTCGCCAGAAAAAGGATGATGAGTCGGTCAATTTCATTGTCCAACGAACTTGACCTGTATAAAAGTATGAAGAATATATATTATGAATTTGAAGTTGATTAATTAAGGCGTTCAAAAGTTATTGTCGAACATACAGACAAACAGACAAACAAACAAACAGACAGACAACAACTGGGCTTGATTCAAAAGAAGGAACTTGCTGACACTTGTTCAATAAGATATTCTCACAAGATGAATTAGAAATCTATTGTGTATCATAAATCATCAAACAAACAAAATACTATGAAAGAAAATGTTTTGAGGGTTGATTTCAGCAATCACTTCTATCATAATCATTCAATTTATACCTCAAGTTCAGAGTTCAGTCCTTAATCTTAAGTGTTGGTTTCTCCAAAAAATTGAGCTAATTCTAGTTTAAACCATCACTTAGTCCAATTGAAAGTTGAAACACATCTTAAATGTGACCATACACTTACAGCTGATGGTTTAAAATGAAATTTCAGATGAACTTATAAGTAAGTTCTTATAATGTAAGAACTGAAAATTTTGAAACAATAATTTAATATTTAGGGTCGGTTTTTTTCAAAAAGTCCATCTAAAATTTCAGTTTATACCGTCAGCTGTAAGTGTATGGCCACATTTATTATGATGTGTTTCAACTTTCAATTGGACCAGGTGATTGTTCAAACTAGAATTATATAACTCAATGTTTTTGGAGGAGAAACCAACACTTAAGATTAAGGACTGAACTTGAGGTTCAAACTTGAAGATTATAATAGAAGTTATTGCTGAGATCAACTCTCAACACAAATTTTAGTAAGAAAAAGCAGCGTATGCTTGAGCAACAGTAAGGTCTACAGTTTCAAAAATCAAGAAGAACTGGCGGGATCGGCGCTTGCCTCAGCGCTCCCTTGCGCTTTAAAAATGGCAAAATGGCGCTGAAACTTGTGTGGCACTTGCGTCGTGTGTGGATGGTAAACGAGCACTGAGTCGCTCAAAAGGCCGCTCGAATTGGCCACTCACCCGAGCATGTGGAGCCACCATCAGACGTATATGATAACAATACCAACGAATTTTTTAAAAAAATTCATATAGGCCTAGCTGACGCCTATTAGTTAGGCAGTTGGAAAATTAATTTTATCATGCTTAGCTCAGTCAAGACAGTCTGAATCTGTCTTCGATAACGAATTAGTATAGCTGTGGTTACTTACGTTTTTTGTATTCTCGCAGACATCTCGCCAACTGTCCTGAGAGAGCTGAGAATTAATAACTGTCATTCGCCAACCGCCCAAGTAATTGGCGTCAGTTACTATTCACTATAGTATAGACTTCAATTTGTATGGATTTCCTATAGACTAACAAAGTTATAACATTTTTTCTTTTGAACTTCAGTTAGCAAGCAAAAATACATTCACATAGTACACTATAGACATTGATTGGGTGTTGATGGTCACAATGCTTTTTATTTTTGTTGAAACACATTAACTTGATTAAATTAATTCAGTGTCTTCAAACTTATTAAACTTTTTTAGAATGATTCTCCAATTCATAAATTTTATTTAGTTGGTGATATTTTCCATGGTATGTAACTATTATAGTTTAATTGCACAATTTTTTCATGAGAATGCTTATTTAGAAGAATAAAATGCTTATACTTAGGCTTATACTATATTGAGGAAGCACTCGTTGAATAATATTGAAACTGATGATAATGACTGTCATCACCTTTTTCTCTCAAGTATCTCTTTCACATTTTTCCACATAAGAAAACGCTGATATTGAGCTGTCTTACATAAAAATGATTCAGGAAGAATCTAATTGATACAAGACTCTGTCTTATTAAATGTTTCTTGAACATCATAACCTAGGGAGTAAATGAATCACTGGTTTTATAATGCTCTACCATCATCTTCTTTCTTCTTGATCAATTTCTTCCTCTTCTAAAGCTCTTCTGCATGTAACTGACGATATCCTGATCAGAGAAATTTTAGAATAATTAAACTTGTTAGAGATATATTAAAAGCATTGTAAACCAGTCTATTTCAAAGATGATTTTAAATTTGTTTCTCATGTAGAAGAATAGATGTGTCTCATACTAGAACTGGGGAAAATACTTTGAGGATTCCTAATCACCGTACTACCATCTACACTAAGTCCTTTTTAGTTTCTGGTTGCCGTGCATGGAATGCACTACCAGACTCTATAAGATGTATTGAGGGTAGAGCAAGCTTTAACTTGAAACTTAGAAAATATCTCGTAGATAAAATGACTGAAAACGTCTGACCCTAGAACAACAGCATGGACAACCCTTCATCTATCACCCACTCAACATACTTGTACATACAATCGCCATTTTTAGTTTTAAGTTGAAATTTCACTTTCATAGACCCCATGTACATAAATATACGGTATGCATCATTTGTGCAGTAATAATTTCCACTTTCTTCATTCACTCCATCATCAATCTTAATTCATTACTTTTAGTATTAATAGTTTTTTGTTCAAGTTAGATTATTTTTATTTATTTATTTATTTTTTAAAACCAATATTCCCCATCTTTCTTCATTTAAAATTTTAACTGTTTTTTACTTAATTAGCCCTTTTATTTTCTGAAAAACTTTTTAAGTGTTTTTTTAAAAATGGAAACAAAAAAATTTTTTTTAATATTTAAAAAGATATTTTTATTTTTCCCAAATGGACCATTAAACTTTTTTTCTTTGAAAACAATGAAGTGGGGCCTAAAAATTACCTAACTTTTCCCAAATAATTTTCTTAACCCTTTAGTTCCCCTTTATTAAAATTAATTTTCTTTTTTGGGGTAAGAGTTTAAAATTTTAACTTTTTAAATTGGGTTTTGAAAGTTTTCCCCCCTTCAATAAAAAGTGCTTTGTTTTTTTTCAGAAAAGGTTTGAACTTTGATTTTATTCAAGTAATTTTGATTTTTTATTGTGATTCTGACCATTTAACCTATGATTTTTAACCCATTAAAAAAGTGATTAAATTTGAAAAAAAAATGACTTACAAAATTTTTACTTTCAAAAAAAGTTTTAAATTTAATTTTTGTAACCAAAAAAAAAAAAAAAATGAAAAAAATTAATAATTTCATTTAATTTTTTTAAAGAGTTCATTTATTGAGATAAAAAAAAATTGCAGGGGAAATTTTAAAAAAAATTTTTTTTTAACAAGTTTTTTTAATGTTCTAAAATTCAACTTTTATATTCTTTGGGCCCAAAGTGTTTTTTTAATGGTTTCAATAAAATAATTTTTTGATTATTATTATCTAATTTTTTTTTGCCAGATTAAATTTTCTAGAAAAACATGGTTTTTATGAAGTTTTTTTAAATTTTGTGTGTTTATATACGAAATTTAAAAATTTTTTTAAATTTTCCCCCCAAAAAAATAAAAAAAAATATTTTTATCAAAAAAAATTAATTAAAAAAACTTTTTCCCAGAAAAACCATTTTGGGGTAAAGGGGAGATTTTAAAATTTTTTCGATGGAATTTTTCAAAGGGGTCCCCCAAAAACTTGAAAAAAAAATTATTTTTTTTAATTTTTTGGGGTTTAATTTTTTTAGGGAAAATTATTTTCCCTTTTCTGGGAATTTTTTTTAAAATGTTTTAAAAAAAAAAAATTTTAAAAGGTTGGTTTTTGAGAATCAAATTTTTAAATTGAAAAAAATTTTATTAAAACCCCTTTCTTGATAAAAAATATAGTTTTTTTAAAAAAATTTTTTTAAAACGATCATTATTTATAAAAATTATAAAGTGTTAAGGCGGTTTTTTTTGCCGGGGGTTTTCCGGGAAAGGGGGAAAATTTTTTTAAGGCCACTAACCCGAAATATTATTTTCCCCAAAGAAACTTTTTTTTCTGTAAAAAAAAGGTTAAAATTGTCCTAGAACGTCCTATTGAATTACGAAACTTTGGAAAACCGTAAATTTTTTGTCGTGACGATTTAAACGGGTTTCAATTTGAACCCTTAATTGCTTTCTACCCCTGAAAAAATTTTTTCCGGGGGCCCTTTTTTGGAAAAAAAAATTTTGGGGGTTTGGAAAAATTTTGGTTAGGGTTTAAAAAACTTAAAAAAAACCCACGGGAAAATTTATACATGACTATTTTTTAAAAAAGCTGTTTTAGAATTTCTTTGTTTTAAAATTTGAAAAAATTTTTTCAATTAAAACTTTTCGATAAAAAAAAATAGGTTTTTTTTTTATAGCAAATTCATTGATTATTATGAAAATTAATTGGAAAAATTAAATTTTTTTTTTGCTTTTTCTTTTTAATTTTCCTGTTTCTCATAAATCTGAAAAATTATCTGAACTTTTTGATTTAAAAAAATTTTGTAATTTTTGGTTGACGATTTTAAATTTGGAAAATACTTCTTTTTAGAAAAAACAGAAAAGTAAATTACAAAAAAAAATTTTAATTAACCTGGTTTTCTAAAAGGGAATTTCCCAAAATTGCTTTTTTATTTTAATCTTTTAAAATTATTTTATTAATTTTTTCCTTGAAAAAAAAAAAAATTTTCGGCTAGAATTCAATAAAATTGTAGGAGAATTTTTTAAAAACAAGTTTTTAGGGGTTTTGATATTTAAATTTTACATTAAAAATATTTCTTTAGAAAATTTTGAAAAAAATTAAAGAAAATTTGTAAAATTTTCAATATTGAAATTTAGTGAAAAATAAGTAAATGTACGTTTTAAATAATAGCTTTTTTTTCTTTTTTTTTTCAATTTCTTTACTAAATTTAAAATTTCTGAAAAAAAATTTTTTCCCCAAAGAATTTTCCCCAAAATAAAAAATTGAAAAGTGTTTTTTTTTCGGTTTTTCTAAAAACTTTTTGAATAGGGTTAACCCGTAAATTTCACGGAAAAATCATGTATTTTATGGGGGGGGTTTTTTCAGTTTTTTTCCTCATCTAAAAAAAATTATTTTCATTAAAACTTTTCTTGATAAAAAATTATAGGTAATTATTTTTGGTCTGGGACGATTCTAATTAAATAATGTATGGAGAAAAATCACGTGAAAAGTGATACACGACGATTTTATAGCTGGTTTTCCGATGAAATTTCCCAAAGTGCTTTACTCATCATCTGAAAAAAATTATTTTCATAGAAACTTTTCCTGATAAAAAATTATAGGTAATTATTTTTGGTCTAGGACGATCTAATTAAATACTGTACGTAGAAAAATCACGTGGAAAGTGATACATGACGATTTTATAGCTGGTTTTTTGATGAATTTCCCAAAGTGCTTTACTCATCATCTGAAAAAAATTATTTTCATTAAAACTTTTCTTGATAAAAAATTATAGGTGATTATTTTCGGTCTAGGACGATTCAATTGAATAATGTATGAAGAAAAGTGATACATGACGATTTTATAGCTGGTTTTTCGATGAATTTCCCAAAGTGCTTTACTCATCATCTGAAAAAAATTATTTTCATTAAAACTTTTCTTGATAAAAAATTATAGGTGATTATTTTCGGTCTAGGACGATTCAATTGAATAATGTATGGAGAAAATTCATGTGAAAAGTGATACACGACGATTTTATAGCTGGTTTTCCGATGAATTTCCCAAAGTGCTTCACTCATCATCTGAAAATATTATTTTCATAGAAACGTTTCCTGATAAAAAATTATAGGTAATTATTTTTGGTCTAGGACGATCTATTTGAATACTGTACGTGGAAAAATCACGTGAAAAGTGATACGTGACGATTTTATAGCTGGTTTTTCGATGAATTTCCCAAAGTGCTTTACTCATCATCTGAAAAAAATTATTTCATTGAAACTTTTCTTGATAAAAAATTATAGGTGATTATTTTCGGTCTAGGACGATCTATTTGAATACTGTACGTAAAAAAATCACGTGAAAAGTGATACATGACTATTTTATAGCTGGTTTTTCATTGAATTTCCCAAAGTGCTTTCTCATCATCTGAAAAAAATTATTTTCATTAAAACTTTTCTTGATAAAAAATTATAGGTGATTATTTTCGGTCTAGGACGATTCAATTGAATAATGTATGGAGAAAATTCATGTGAAAAGTGATACACGACGATTTTATAGCTGGTTTTTCAATGAATTTCCCAAAGTGCTTTACTCATCATCTGAAAAAAATTATTTTCATAGAAACTTTTCTCGATAAAAAATTATAGGTAATTATTTTTGGTCTAGGACGATCTAATTGAATACTGTACGTAGAAAAATCACATGAAAAGTGATACATGACGATTTTATAGCTGGTTTTCTGATGAATTTCCCAAAGTGCTTTACTCATCATCTGAAAAAAATTATTTTCATTAAAACTTTTCTTGATAAAAAATTATAGGTGATTATTTTCGGTCTAGGACGATTCAATTGAATAATGTATGGAGAAAATTCATGTGAAAAGTGATACACGACGATTTTATAGCTGGTTTTCCGATGAATTTCCCAAAGTGCTTCACTCATCATCTGAAAATATTATTTTCATAGAAACGTTTCCTGATAAAAAATTATAGGTAATTATTTTTGGTCTAGGACGATCTATTTGAATACTGTACGTGGAAAAATCACGTGAAAAGTGATACGTGACGATTTTATAGCTGGTTTTTCGATGAATTTCCCAAAGTGCTTTACTCATCATCTGAAAAAAATTATTTTCATTGAAACTTTTCTTGATAAAAAATTATAGGTGATTATTTTCGGTCTAGGACGATCTATTTGAATACTGTACGTAAAAAAATCACGTGAAAAGTGATACATGACTATTTTATAGCTGGTTTTTCATTGAATTTCCCAAAGTGCTTTCTCATCATCTGAAAAAAATTATTTTCATTAAAACTTTTCTTGATAAAAAATTATAGGTGATTATTTTCGGTCTAGGACGATTCAATTGAATAATGTATGGAGAAAATTCATGTGAAAAGTGATACACGACGATTTTATAGCTGGTTTTTCAATGAATTTCCCATAGTGCTTTACTCATCATCTGAAAAAAATTATTTTCATTGAACTTTTCTTGATAAAAAATTATAGGTAATTATTTTTGGTCTAGGACGATCTAATTGAATACTGTACATAGAAAAATCGCGTGAAAAGTGATACATGACGATTTTATAGCTGGTTTTTCGATGAATTTCCCAAAGTGCTTTACTCATCATCTGAAAAAAATTATTTTCATTGAAACTTTTCTTGATAAAAAATTATAGGTAATTATTTTTGGTCTAGGACGATCTAATTGAATACTGTACGTAGAAAAATCACGTGAAATTGATACATGACGATTTTATAGCTGGTTTTTCAATGAATTTCCTAAAGTGCTTTCTCATCATCTGAAAAAAATTATTTTCATTAAAACTTTTCTTGATAAAAAATTATAGGTAATTATTTTTGGTCTAGGACGATTTAATTGAATACTGTACGTAGAAAAATCACATGAAAAGTGATACATGACGATTTTATATCTGGTTTTTCGATGAATTTCCCAAAGTGCTTTACTCATCATCTGAAAAAAATTATTTTTATAGAAACTGTTATTGATAAAAATTTATAAGTGATCATTCCTTGTCTAGGACGATCTGATTCATGAATCTGATTGAATAATGTACCCACGGAGAAAAATCATGTGATAAGTAATACATGACAATTTTATACCAGCTGTCGAGTTCATTATTAATTGCATGCAATGACGCAATATTCAAGGATGTTTTCATTATTAATTAATTGATAAAATCATCAAACCAAAAATCATGTGAAAAGCAATGGACTATGAGTTTTCTTGAAACATTGTTTGACAATATCAATTGTAACACGAGTTGGTTTCATTTGAAACATTGTAGTAGAGAATCTTAAGAGTAATGAGAATAATCATAGCTTCCTTTAATAAAAGGCCATGCCCTAATAATATGGCAACGTCGCACCGTAGTCGCAGTCTTTTCATATGAAAGCATTAAGTACAGATACAAATCATGCATGTTGACTTGACTTTTCTCTCTTTGAGCATAATTTTCATGAAAAACGTTCATGAAACTCTTCGTATAGAATTTCTTCTTGTGTTTATTGTAATAGGTTGTGATAGAGATTAGCAAGAAAGATTAAGAATAGACAGTTATTTATTAAAATAGCTTATGATTTGTAGCAAGTCAAATGGGAGAATGCACACAGGAAACGCATCCATTAGAACAGCTGATTGGAAAATGATTTCAATGCTTTTAAATGAACTCAATTTCCTACTGTACATAGTTGTCAATTTTTAGGCCATGACCTTCTATTCATGACCTTGATCATTATTTCTTTTTTTCAGTGAACAGAGTGAGGTGGAAGAAGATTGCTCAAGTAAAGCTGTCACTAACATAATCTTACCTGATATCAAACATCTGATGGCGTCTGGATTATATTTGGGTATGGTCAATATTCCTTTTTTCTTTCTAATATGTTTATGGTATTTCCAATTGCTTCTATTTTTCTTATAGTTCAAAATATTATTATGCACAAAAATATTATTATATGAGATATTATCTTCAATCAACTATAATTATATCAAGTGATATTGATAATGATCAATCTCATGTTAGAATGATGTAAATTTTGTCGAACAACCATAAAACATCAATATTTCTAAGGCCACTCAAAAATTCGATATTAAAGTTCCAATATCGATTAGAAGTTTCCACGTTTCTGGCAATTACAACCGCTTGTGAGCTGGTTGGATCATGACGTCAGAACCTCGGGGGAGGAGCTTGGGTCCAAACACTCAGTGGACGGAATATAGTTCTATCACAATTTGCTGCGGTACATTGATAATTCCTTGCTCTTCACACATTAACACCAGATGAGTGTTATACACAGAATGTTGCGTTCAAGGTACACTGTTGTGTTCAAGGTACACTGTTGCGTTCAAGGTACTTAGATTAGATTACTATAATCTAATTACCTTCGTTGTGTTAACAGTGTGAGAATACTGGGTTATTGAGAGGTGTGTAAGACCCTACACTACCTAGACCCTATTCACAACAATCACCACTTACTTGGTCCGGCATTTGAATACAATTCATTGTGTTATACAAATGTCTATCAAGTCTCATATGTAAGTTATTCGAGCCTCTTTTAATATGTAATAGAATAGAATTATGTAGCCTATGCATAGATATTAAGTGTTGTGATCATTTTGAGCTTGATAAGAAGGGATTTGGCATCTTCAATATTATCACTATTACCGTCTTTAATAATAATTATTTTTTTTATACAAGAAACATACGTTGCATCAAACATTTGATCAAACTAATATCAGCTCCACAAATTCCATAAAAGGTACTATGTAGGCCTATTGCAATGATACTAGTGAAATCAACATTTATTAATTATGAAAGTTTTTATGTCTTTTACGTTGTACCAATTCATTTTTGTTTTCTTGCAGAATCATTCAGCAGCAGCTACCACCACCACCACCACAGTATTCGAAATGGACAAGCAAAATTAGCCTATCTTTGCCTCTGAGTGGGAAAGATATGTAATTTTCATATTTTGTTTGATGAATAAATGTTATTGTTAGTTATTTCACTTTAATACTGAGAAGGATCAAATGAACTATACTTTTTATCCAAGTTTTCAAGTCAAATAGCATCTTTCATTATTGTTGCCAAGTATTTATTTAATTGTATTTTAATTTTTGTTAAAGTGAATATGAATAAGAATAAGAATGCTTTTATTCTTTCAATGCTTACATGCAATGCTATAGGAAATGTCAGTCAACAATATAATACGAACCTTCATGTTTTAAATTATACTGTAAAATGTACGTACATGGTACAATACAGACTAAGTAATTCAAAAAGTTCAAGCTGGTCTTGTTTATTGTTTGGATGTTACATAGAAAAAAGAGTATATTTACAAGTCATTGATTATTTCACTCTTCAAATTAAAATATATTGCACATAGTTGGAAGAAATATGTCCTTAAGTTCAATTCTTACCTTGTATTTTCAATAGTTTTATGACGAATTGTATTCAGAGTAGAGTTTTTTATTGTGCCCCAAAATCTAAGGGCGGAGAATATAGAGCTGTCTTTACCAGAACTTTGAATTATCATTCCAAACCCTAAAGACCCCTCCCAATAGTTTTCACATATTCAATAATTGAATACCAAAAATTGTTTGCTTCCATTCATTTAACATTTTTAGATTGTACAATCACAAAAATCCATCATCAAAATAGTTTTTTCAGCAACTTTCACGTAATATCTGAGTACCAGTTTTTCTGAACCATCATCCTACTGTTACATGTAACTACATTGTAAAGAAAGTTTACTATGTGAAATTGAAGCTCATATCAAAACATTACCAAATACAAACATCAAAACAGGAAAATTTTAATTTTGAAAATTACCAGAGATATAATCTAATTTTCTCTCTCTCTCTCTCTCTCTCTCTCTCTCTCTCTCTCTCTCTCTCTCTCGTAGAGGGAATCTGGAGCTCTAAATTCGCCCTGAAAAGGGTATTCCATCAATCAATTATTTTCTAATATTACTCTAATTTTTAATTATTTTTCAAGTTTTGAGGCAGTGTCTCATACTCTTGAGGATATCATGAAGTATCATGTCTGTGTTGTGTCCGCCAGAACATATTTTGATAGCTAAAAAACACTTGTGACTCTTCTTAACTTTTATTACGATTATTATATCTAATTGAGATTCAAACCGTTTTAAATTGTGCTGTTGTCCTTTGAACGTAATTAGGCTATGTAGGCTTCTTCCATTCCTATCAAGATATAGGTGGGTAGTATCAAGATAGTTTGAAAACCAATACCATAGTCTAACTATACAGTATACAGCTTAGTATATCTACGCCAATACTAAGGTGGAAAAGATGAGAAAATAATTTAGAAATAGAGAAATTGATCAAGAAGAAAGAAGATGATGAGTAGAGCATTATAAATCCAGTGATTCATTTACTCCTAGGTTATGATGTTCAAGAAACATTTAATAAGAGAGAGTCTTGTATCAATTAGATTCTTCCTGAATAATTTTTATGTAAGACAGCTCAATATCAGTGTTTTCTCATGTGGAAAAATGTAGAAGAGATACTTGAGAGAAAAAGGTGATGGCAGTCATTATCATCAGTTTCAATATTATTCAACGAGTGCTTCCTCAATATAGTATAAGCCCAAGTATAAGCATTTTATTCTTCTAAATAAGCATTCTCATGAAAAAATTGTGCAATCAAACTATAATAGTTACGTACCATGGAAAATATCACCAACAAAATAAAATTTATAAATTGGAGAATCATTCTAAAAAAGTTTAATAAGTTTGAAGACACTGAATTAATTTAATCAAGTTAATGTGTTTTAACAAAAATGAAAAGCATTGTGACCATCAACACCCAATCAATGTCTATAATGTACTATGTGAATGGATTTTTGCTGTGAATGAAAGTTCAAAAGAAAAATTGTTATAACTTTGTTAGTCTATAGGGAAATCATTCAAATTGAAGTCTATACTATAGTGAATAGTAACTGAAACTGACGCCAATTACTTGGGCGGTTGGCGAATGACAGTTATTAATTTTCAGCTCTCTCAGGACAGTTGGCGAGCTGTCTGCGAGAATACAAAAACGTAAGTAACCACAGCTATACTAATTTGTTATCGAAGACAGATTCGGACTGTCCTAACTGCAGCTAAGCATAATAAAATTTTCCAACTGCCCAACTAATAGGCATCAGCTAGGCCTATATGATTTTTTTTTCAATTCGTTGGTATTGTTATCAATATACGTCTGAAAAACCGTCACGCACCCAAATTTTTATTCAAACCTTCCACTTCGACTGGCTTTGGCGCGCTGCTTTGCCATTGGCCAATCATTGCGCCAAGGCATATGATTCGCAGGAAACGGCGGGCTTTTGAATTTGAAGGCGGCCTTATATCAGATAGACTAAAAACAGCCATTTGCTCTTCATAGTGAATGCAATCATTAGATAATTACAATATCATCATTTTTGAAATTTACGTAAAAATTTGTTTGTCCAAAAATCAATAGTGATAATTTTTGGATCAAGTTAATTTATGTTACTAGTTGAATTATATGACAATATGTTATCAACAACTGATTCACAACAATGAATGTTGTAAAAGTCTGACACTTGCTCTCTTTGTGTTCCTATCTTTTCTTTATTGGAATGTTTGCTAGAATGCTTTTCTAATAATTCGAATGTTTACAATATTTTGTAGTTAGCTAGGTTCAATCAATCGGGATATTTCCCTTTGAACTTCAACATAAGTAACTATTTTACACATTATCAAAAAACCACTAGATAGGTTAAAATTCGTTAACTAATGCTATAAGATTTGGTAATAATTTTGGATACAGTACAATAATATTGGGTATTAAAAATAAAAATATAGGCTTCCTGAATCAGGAATTCACTGCAAGTGCCTATTGATTCCACTGAAAATATTGCAATGTAAATATGTACTAAAAAACTAATTTTAAAAATAACTGTGATATTTGTTTTAAGTTGCTTGTACATTTTCACTGGTGAAAAATCTTTGGTACTGTTTGACCAATAAACGTGTAAAACTATTTTCCATTTCATTTTCCTTGAATCATTTTTTATATTAATATTAGATAGTTTTTAGCACTGGAAACTCTTCTATATGATTTGCATTTGATCGATAGTCTTAATTCAGGCTACGTATTATTCAATTTAATCATTGCCACTAAACAGAAATCAAACATAAATTCAGATTTCAATATTAACACAACAAAAATTACTACCGTATATATTCAGTTATTGACACAAAACATGTATGTACAAGGAATTTGTAGCAGGTTGCAAAATTAACTGTGGCTCAAATAAATTAATTTTTATCCACTTCCACACGAGCTAGAGCATAGCCACCTTTAAAAAAGACTATGTTCTTGAAACTGACAACCATGTAGAGTAGGAGTCGGTCCATTTGAAAGAATTGAAATAATTTCTCAATCAACTGTTTTATTGGAGAGTTTCTCATGTGCGTTCTCACATTTGATTAGCTACAAATCATAGCTACATTGTTAAGTCACGAACACTGTAGACTACTCTTGGATGGGTAACCGGTATTTGGCCAAGTACACATTGGCGAGGTGGAACTACCTGTAAGGGTCTCCCCACCATTAAAAGTAATGAGAATATTTTTATTATCTTTTGACATAATTGTCTATTTTCAATCTTATCTGTTAATCTCTACCACAAACCATTACAGAAAACACGTAGGCTACAAGGAATTCTAAACCAATAAGGTTTCATGAAAATATTTATAATTCAATAACTTACATAAAGAGATTCAAAGTTAACCAGAAATTTATTTTCTTCTTTTTAGTCGGATTTAAAAACGTCGGTTTATGGAAGTTTTTCAAATAAATTTATTAAAGAATAAACAAAAAATTTTTAAGTAAGTATTTGGTGATGTAATAAGAAATTGATAACTCAAAAAAATTCTTTATGAATTCATTCTTGGTTAGATTTGAATTGTGAACGATAAATGCGTGATGAAATGACAATAAGCAACAAATTATTGATTAAAATTAAAATTCAACAATAGGAGAATATAATGTAGCTATTATTTAAATGAATAAATTAATTTCAAATATAATAAATTGAAACTCATAATAGTTTCAAAAACAAAATAAATAAAAGTATCCTTCATGGAGTTGAAAGTATTTTATAAATGCACAGAAATTTTTGGCTCTCAGAACATTTTAAATGAGTCACATTGATTATATTTATTGCGTTGGAGCATCCATAACTTAGTCATATATGAAAAATTGTTGAGAGTTGAGTCATCATAAGCCTAATTTTTAAATAAAACTGAGATAGATGTAGGTTATGTGAAATTATTCATGAAGAAATAAGTTTCCTTTCCAAAAATAAATAAATTTGAAATTCTTTAAGGGACATAGGCCTACGGTACAATAGCCTAATTAAAATTTACAAACCAAAAGTTATCTTTTCTTAAAGTTCATCACTCCAGACAGCCCGCCAACTGTCCTGAGAGAGCTGAGAATTAATAACAGTTATTCTCTAACCGCCTAACTGACGTCAGCTATTCATGATTAATTATTTTATGACTCAATAATATTAACGTGAATACTTTGGGAAAATCACTGAAATACTGAATTGTATCATTGTAGAAGGCTGTATCATTTAAATTGATGGTACAGTATCATTTCAGTACTTGATACAGTATCAAACGAGTATATGATACTGTATCCTTATTGTTCGTGCCCCGATCTCGTTTTGGAGTTTGTGAACTTGGAGTTTTTGAAACTGTGTGGCGGTTTGGTTTTGGAGCTAATGATTCTTGGAGTTTCTGGCGTACACCCATTTCGGCCATAGCTATTGGCAGCACTGTCCACTACAGACGAGACGACTACGACAGCGGGTCAGAGTTTTTAGGTTATAGTACAAAATGAGTACAATGTATTGGTTGCGTTGATTTATAAATACAGTATTAATCTATGAAATGAGAACTTTACTTTATTTAGCTTGTAAACAATAATTTTTGTTCAAAACATTAAGTTAGTATAACATCTTATTTGATAAATTTATGTATGCATTAGTAGTAGGAATATAATTATTATGACGCAAGGTACCACTGCAGATGTCCCTCAGGCAAAAGTAAAGTTTCGTTCTATATCTAGCGTTGCTGATCCAGGACTTGGAGTAAACAGGATTGAGGAAGTTTCTCAGAGACTACGATCAAAATCAACAGATCCAAAATTAAAAAACAAAGATTTGAAATTCTCTACAATTGAAAATGATGGTAAGTTTGTGAAATAACTTGAAGAATATTACTTTACAATTAACTTGAAGTTCTATGGCTTGAAAATTTTCCGACTCATGTGAAAAAAAGGGGAAAAGAAGAGATAGAATTCTGATTGATACTTTTCGAATGAAAACCCTTGGGAATTCTCATTGGTACTTTTTCAAATAGATTATAATTTATAAAACCCTTGGTTTTTTATAATAATTTCTTATAGTCTGATACATCAACCCAGCCTTCATTTGCATAGTATTGTAATAGCCTTGTCAAATCAAATAGAATTTTATTCACAATAATTATTAATACATAACAGAAAAAAAAATTGATACACATCTTGTGAATTTTCCCCACATAGACGAATCTGTGTGTGGGGAAAGAGTTCCAAACAAACTTAACATGGCAAGTCAGAAAAAATGTATATGAATAAAAAATATATACAAAGTAAATATAATCAACAAAATGATATATTATTTCACAAAGAAAAATAATAAAAACTAAAACAAGTTTATTGGGAATGTATTATGAAAAAATTATGATAAACTTCAAGAAAAATAAAAGAAAAAACATTGCAATAAAACAGCTTCTACAGGTGAATTGCTATTCAAATAAAAACATATCATATGATAATAGAAATGATTAAAATCTGTGTGCGGAATAGATGAGCTGATCTGGGGCATCCCTACCAATATCAAACAGCCAAATGGTCAAATTTCGTTTGAAGGTGTAAAGGCTCAAATGTTCAGTATCTTTTATGAAGATAGGTATGTTTCTATACAGGATATGGCATATATAGTGGCTATTGAATCTATTGCAGTTACTAACCAACCTAGGTTGGAATAATCCGTATCTATTCATGTTCCTGGTGTGATGTGGATGGTTGAGAGGTCTGAATATTGAATTTTTATTGTCACGGATGAAAATCAAGAGTGTTTTGATGAAAAGCTGACGCACATCAAGCACCCGAAATTCCTGAAAGGTCAGTTCTGTCGGGTAGCGACTGTCTTGGCCCAAGCAGGTCTTTATTATTGCTTGCTGTGCAACTCCAACAGCTCTCAATGTATACAAGGACGCTCCACCCCATGCCAGGATACCATAAGTCAGAATAGACTGGACATAAGCAAAATAGATTGTCTTCAATTGGTGGATTGGAAGAACCTGCTTCAGTTGCCTAAAGGCATATATTAGTTTACGTACACGGCATTTGAGATATTCTATGTGGGGAATCCAGCTGAGCTTGTGGTCTATAATGACCCCAAGATATTTATACTTCTCCACTTGTTCAAGCACCTCACAATTACATGTCAATGATGAGTGGTCATTGCACGAGTGAAGCTTGAGTTGCTCATGTTCTGGCCTACCGTTATTAACAAAATATATGGGCAAATACTTTGTTTTACTAACATTGAGTGTCAGTGTGTTTCGATCAAGCCACCTTTCCACACTAAAAAGGTCTTTAGATGCCTCTTTAAAAGCATCCTTCCAGGTTCTCCCATAGGAAACCAAAGCAGTGTCATCTGCAAAAAGGAATAGTTTACTTGTCAATTGCAGTTTGTTTATACTATTCATATAAATTAGGAAAAGTATAGGTCCTAGAGTACTGCCTTGTATGACTCCAAAATCGACTTGATCAGTGTCACTATCTATCCCATTTATATGAACTGACTGCTGCCTACTTTGTAGATAACTCAAACCATTTCAATGAACCACCTCTGATCCCATAGCATTCCATTTTCCTCAAAAGTTTTGGTCTACACACGGAATCAAACGCCTTTGCAAGATCCAGGAAGGTGATAAGAACGCGATTGTGACCTTCAACCCTCTGTACAATCTCCTTTGTTATATCAAACAGGGCATGTGACGTATTTTTATCAATTCTGAAACCGTGCTGATTTTGTGTTATAATATTGTTTGTTTCTAAATAATTTTGTAGTTGAATTTTTACTGCTTTCTCAAGGATTTTGGAAAAAATGCTTAGCATGTGGGTATATAATTACTTATAATGGATTTGGAACCAGATTTGAAAATAGGAATAACTTTTGCTGTTTTAAAAGCTTCTGGGAACTGACCTGTTTGGATACTGACATTAACAATGTGAAGAAGAGGCTCGATCAACGCATCTATGTGATTTTTCACAAATCCTGGGTTAATATTATCTAGCCCTGGTGCGGAGCCCCCTCGCATTCCTCTCACAATCTCCCGGATTTCCCGAGCAGTGAGCGGTTGCAGTCTAAAAAGGGTATCAGCAACACGATCACCCTCATCACCATCGACTTCAGGGCCTCTATCCGGAATGGCATCAGCCAATTTAGCTCCTATATTCGAGAAAAATTCATTGAAATTGTTAGCCTGTTTGGCCGGTAATCATTCGAATCTACAGACGCCCCAGAGATGAACTGAATGAAAGTCGGATAGTGGTCAGTTATAGCTGTTTCCATGATAGCAGATTTTATTACCATGCTCCTATCATTTTTAACAAAAAAGTGATCAATGCATGAACTCCCCGCAGGACGTGTCACCCGATTCATATGGCTGACAAAACCCAACTCATACATCGCATCCAGGTAACACTCCTGCACGGAATTCAAAGCAACTCCCAAAATATTGATATTAACGTCTCCACAAAAAATTTGAAGGATTCTTCTGTCATTATAATTGAAGTCTGAAAAATAGTTCTGTAGGGCAACAGTAAAAAGATTAATATTTGTGTTAGGACTACGGTAGGCCGCCAACAAGTGGCACGGTACATTGTCGAAAGTGAAGTTGAGGGCCAGGCAGCTAGCGATCCCACCCAGGCACAGCTGTTCACAGGAGGAGACTGACAGTGAGCTATCAATGTATACCACCACCCCGTCATTCTGATTCAACTTGTTTCCAGAACGATAGACATCATAACCCGGGAGCCGCGTCACAGACTCATCATCATCCAACCATGTTTCAGTCAAGACAATACATCTTATCTTAACATCACTAAAACTATCTAAAAAAACTAAAAATTCATCAAAGTTTCTTCTGTAGCTACGTATATTAAGCTGAAGTATGCAGAAATTAGCATTCTTCCTCCCATTATCAAGATATTGCTCTAACATAATACCATTATTGAAAGAAATACTGTCAGTCTGGTTCAACTCATCATATTCATCATCTTCAAAAAACATTCAATTTTATGCTAAGATAAAAGTTTTTATTGTGGGGGAAAAAGGAGAGAAATATTTGAATAAAAGAAAGAAAAACTATGTAACAAAAAAAAAGAAAAAAAAGAATTTTGTCTAATGTATCAGTCGATCACCTCAGCCCACCGGCTACTATAGAATTCACAATGGAACCGTAATATAAAGATCAAATGAAAGAAAGATCACGATAAAAAAGGAATTAATCTGGTAATACTGAGCTCTTCAATAAACTATTGATTAAACTATCATAATAATAAGTAAATTATTTGAATATTTTCAAAAGTAGTCCTACTTTTAAATAATAATTGATAGCATTCCCGCTTGCAATTGACAGCAGATCCATCTAAGGAAAAGAAAAACAATCGGAAAGCAGTAGAGGTGATAATAAATCAACTCATCTGACAATTGTTTGACTGTAACAACAACAATAATAATAATGATAGTAATTATAAAAATCAGACTCATCAACGAGAAGTAATGTCCGGAAACGGAGCATTGCCTTGCTAAAGTAGATTGCGAAAAGGACTATAACCGAGAAAGTTGAACTGAAGAAGATCCATTCTTGTCTACCCAAACATACTTGAATCCAAATTCTTTCTGTAATTTTCTGGATTTAGCGAGTAGGATTTTTCGATGGGCCGTTAACGAAAAGTTTATATAGATTGGGCGGGTCTCACCTTGGATGCCTATGTTGCTGGTCGACAGGTTCTTCACACTCCGTTTCCGTTCCATTATTCTGTGGGTGATCGTGCGTCGAACAAATTTCACGATAATTGGTGGTGGGTTTCGCGAGTCCGGTCTTTTTCTAAGACGATGACAGGTATCAATCTCTTCTGGAATTATCTCAACACCGACAGCTTTGCATGTTTCGAGCACCACTTTTGAAACGTCCTCTTCAATTGTAACTGGGATACCGTGTAACTCTAAAGTATTCCTCCTCCCGTATTGTTCTTGATCATCCGCACGTATTGTTAAGTTACTAACTGATTGTTTTAAAGTTTCATTTTCACTTTGTAGCGCCCTAATTAGTTCTTGCTGCGCAGCTATTAAGTTTCCCTGCTGGTGTAAAATACTAGCATTGTTGTCAAGTTTTTGATTGCATAAATTTAGAGATTCCTGCAGTTTTTAAAGACAGTTCATGACCTCTTTTTTGAAGTTATCGAGGGAAACACTATTAAGATCCTTAGAGCTCGAGGAAAGGGCGGCAAAGGGGGCCTTGACAGGAGTCGATGGATCAGCACCCCTCTGAAGCCGAAGTCTCATAATACAGGCCTTGCACTTCCACGTACCCTTCGCTAGGATCTCGATTTCAGCCTCAGTCAACTCACTGTCCAACTCACCACGTATACATTTTCCGTGGAAAATCGAGCTACACTCTTTACACACTATCGCAGTGTCCGATCTGTCGACCGGCAGTTTGCATTCCGCACACACACTCATTTTTATTTGATAAAAAAGTGACGAAAAGGATCACGAAAAATTCAATATAACGATTAACAATTCAATAAATCAATAACTAGCTAAAATAATAACCGGTGAGCGAAGCAAGATGACCGACTAAGCCGAACGATTCATAACCTGACCGGTAGCTGATAAAGAGAGACAAAAACGAAAGCCTCTGCTCCCAGCCAACTCTCAGATAGAACTGAAGGCCTATTTATAGAATTGTATATATAGAATTGTAGGCCTATAGCTATTATCAACCAATCTATTTGTTAGGAAATACCTGTTATTTCTTGCTGAGCTCTGTCAGGACAGTCGGCGAGCGGAATGTAATGATTGAAATTGATTTCAGCAAACAGTTTTGCTCTTGCAGTTTGGTCTCAGTTTCTCATACTGACTAAGCTGAACAGTAAGTAATATTAGCCTACAGTCAACCGCCAATTACTGTTTTGTTAACACCTGAAATACAAGAAATCAAAAATTTCTAAAATATAGAGTAACTTATCTGTAATCAAAATCACAAATGTCCTGAGGATGTTCAACCTGTACTGGACCACACTTGAACCCACAAGGGGACTGTACTGCCTTGATAGTGTTGCAACAAATGATTGTGAGTCAAATTATCATTCTGTCGTGGTCGAACCACTTGTTGCTGATCATGCTGCCATAACTGTTGATATTACACAGGTGACTAAAATTAAGCACCCTTATTGTGAATGGGCCATTGACTATAAATTCTTTTCTAGAAAGGTAAAGGAGGCCAATCTGACAATTTTCCGGCAACGTCTTAGTGACATTGGCTGGGGTTTTCTAGCTTCATGTTTGACTGTGGAAGAGAGATTCAGTGCATTCCACCAAAAACTCTCTTTGGTTTTTGATGAGACATGTCCAGCAGTGCAGTTCAGACCAAATTCCAAGACTGAAAGCCAAATTTGGAGCAATCAGCAGGCAAAATGACTGGTATACACCTGAACTGGAGCAAATAAAATTACTTGTTGTGTTGCTTCATAATCTGTATAAGTCAGAGTCAGATGTCTCTCTGGTTGAAGTCAAGTACCAGAACTATTGTAAGGCCAAGAATATCTATAGAGCCGAAATTGAAAAGGCCAAGAAGGCATCAAATGCTAGATTCATTTCTGAAGCTCACAATCCAGTAAAGGCTGCTTGGAAATTGATCAATGACTCTTATAAATTGAGGCCAGTGATGGAATGCAAGGAAAATCCAGATGAAGTGAAACAAATCTTCATAAATACCATCACTGATTTGGTTGAGGGCATCCCTATCTCGACTGTTGATCCAGCCATGCAGGTGCCACACTCGAAGTTTGAGTCTTTCAAGACTGTTGACCGGGAGTGTCTTATTAATATTGTCAACGGTTTTAAAGCTTCCCACAGTCAGGATGTTTATTGGCTATCAGTGGTGATTCTGAAGAGGGTCATGGATGTCCTCATTGATCCTTTGCTTGTGCTTTTAAATGCCTGTTTATTGAGTGGAATATTCCCTGCTTGTCTCAAGGTCTCCAAAACAGTTCCAATTCACAAAAAAGGTGACCCCAGTGTTGCAGGTAGTTACAGGCCTATTTCAATAGTGCCTAGTTTTGCAAAGATCCTTGAAACAATAATGATGAGACAGTTAACACGCTATCTAGAAGTAAATGGGATGATGGGAAGCATGCAACATGGTTTTCGCAAAGGAAGATCCACAACCACTGTCCTTATATCATTGGTAGAAAGCATTCACCAGTCGTTTGAGAATCATGAGTCTGTGGACCTGATATTGTGTGACCTCACAAAAGCTTTTGATTGTGTGCCCCATGATGTCTTGCTTAGAAAGTTGTCAAAATATGGAGTGCAGAAACAGGCATGGAACATGTTGAGAAGTTATTTGAAGGACCGCCGACAAGCTGTCAGTATGATGGGTGCTATGTCAGAGGAGAGAGAAGTGATGTATGGTGTCCCTCAGGGTCTGTGCTGGGCCATCTACTGTTCCTCATAATGATAAACGACCTCAATTTGAACGGTTCAAGTTTGCTGTTTGCAGATGATACAACGTTAATTAGTAGTGGTGATGGACCTTGTGAAGCCAAGAGTAGAGCACTAGACCTTTTCAAGGAGGCAAAGAGATGGTTCCAGGCAAACAGGCTGTTGCTTAACCCTTTTACGGCCGGCGCCTCACGCAGTGGTACTAGCCCAAACGGCCACGGCCTAAATCAGTAGATTTGCATGCGTTTGGTTTTTTTTTTCTGACACTTGTATTTCTCAACCGATTTCAATGATCTTTTTTTTGTTTTTCTTCTTATCATATCAGTGTTACTATGAAATATATTTTGAAGGATTTATTCGAGTGTAGAATTTAATTTTTGTGCAAACAAGAAATTTTGAAAAAATTTTTTTTGTAAATTTTGACTTTGGACCTGGAAAAGGGGACTACATGAAAATATTTTTACTGTCGAAAACATTTTTATTTTGAAAATCAAGTGAAACTGAACATGTTTACAGAAATTCAGAATGTTATCTGATACAGTCATTGATTTATAAAAAAAACTAAAAAAACTGTAAATTTACAAAAATTTTGAATTTTATGAAAAGTTGTATTTTAGTAAATGTATTGTATTATTCAGGATAACTATGAAATAATGTGGTCATATACAGCTAAAAGAGTATCAGACAAAGCATATAGTCCTACACTGAAAACAAAAAACATGAATTACCTATCAGTAAATATTTAGTAGGCCTAATATTGTAGGATAGTTTCAGCAAATATGCCGTGGAAGGCACAAAGGGTGAACTCCTTTGTCACACTTTTTACAAACATATCGGGTTTTTTTCCTTTTTCCACCTTCACTAGTACTTTTTTTGCTGCAAACTGAACAATTGCGTTCTTTTTTACCTGGCAACAATGCCAACGGTTCATCCCCAACACCTTGTCGCTGTGCCTGCAGAGGTGCCTGGTCGCCGAGCCACTCCGCCGCCAAAGCTTCAATGATTGATATTTGAAATTGTACTCTTGACAAGGGCTTGTCCGTGTTTTCTATGTATAGAATGTACAAATTCACCATCATGCGTCCTATGATGTGGAATGCCACTTTTTTCCAATACTTCTTGCAACGGCGTTCGTCCAGATAACAATACAACATTTGATCAGATGAGTCCACGCCCCCCATATATGAGTTGTACTGTCGAATCATCGAAGGTCGACTCGTAATAAACACTTTGTTCCCCTTTTTCTTGGATTTTCTTTCACTGATGGCTGTAGAGTTTGTCGACAATAGAACAACCTGTTTTTTTTGGGATTTTTTTAGTCGGCTTCCAAGCATAAGCATGAACTCTTTACTGCAGTACTTGTTTTCCCCACATTTAGTCTTGGTTTCATAACCGCTGGTATACCCTTCCTATTCAGTCTTAGAGTGCCAGTCATGTGTGTCAATTTAGAATACAATGCTTTTGCCAGAGGGATTGATGTGAAAAAGTTATCTATGAATACATGAAAACCTTTATTGAATAAATTACCCATATCCAAAAGTTTCATTACAACTGTGTGTCCAAGTCCAGCTGGTTCTTTGGCGTCATTACCTCTTGCACCTTTGTAACAAAATAACGACATGCAGTAGTTGGAAACACTGTCACATAGCAACCAAAATTTTACCCCCCATTTATGGTGATGTTTATTCGGCATGTACTGTAGCAATTGCGTGTGATTTTTTGTACCCACAAGACTTTCATCAATCGAAACTTGTTCATGAGGTGTGTAATGTCTTTTGAAGACAGCATTAGCGTGGTCTATAATAGGGCTAAAACGAGCACATGGATCGTATCCTGGTTCCTTGGGTTTTGGCAAGTTTTGGGTATTGACAACGTGGAAAAATCGAAGAATTGCTTCAAAACGGTTCCGAGAAAACATTTTACCGAACCAAGTCATACTTTGCGAGCTTGATGTTGACCAATACAGATCAATAGTTGGTTTTTGATTCAAACCCATATTGAAAATTACTGCAAAAAACGCTTTCATTTCAACAAAGCTCACTGGTCTCCAGTTGCAATTTCTGTCTCCATCCCCTCTTTGGTTACATTCATGGCGGATGAATCGTTGTGCATAGCCATTGGTATGGATAACAAAAAGATCTAAAAATGCCATTGGGAAGAATAAATCAAAATAGGAGATAGGTAGCGAATTTCTTGGTGGGCAGTGTTTGGGCCCAGGAGTCTCGTCGTAGGAAAAAGCGTGATTGTATCCTGGATCATTGTTTTCCACAATATCATCCCACTGATCATCATCATCCTCACTTGATAGAGAGTCACTCAAATCATGAGGCAGAGGTCTTCTTGCCGGTCTTTGTTGTCTTCCTCGTCCACGTTGTCCTCTTCCACGCCTCGTCCACGGTTTGGTTGAATGGGTGGAAAATATTGAGGTGGTGGTTCGTCGTCGTCTTCAGAAGATGACGTAAAAATTGATCTATCTATAGGCTGTTGAGTACTACTCGTTTCATTCAATGAATTTATCCTGAGGTCACTATCTTCACTACCGGTATCCGATGAGGAACTAGACAAATAATTATTCAATTCAGCATCGCTGATAAAATCATCATTCTCAACAAGATGCTGGATAGTATTCTCACTGAGTGGAGATCGACTCATTTTTTACTGTAGTATTGAAACTAATCAAAGCAAAACAAAACAATCAAACGTATCATATGATCAAACAAACAAAACAAACTAATCCTGAATTCGCGCCAAATTGTTCCACCCAGCTGACAGAGTAGGAAAACTTCCTTCTCTCTGCACAGCTGTAGAAAAATACTCAGTGTTGCCAATGGCTAAATATTAGAGAATCGATATTATTGAGAGTCGATATTACTGGGAATCGATAGTTTGTCTTTCTGACAATCGATTCATATGGAGAAACTAACCAAAAACATTTGTTATGACGTCATAAACATACATTTTCCGAGCGTCCGATGAATCGGACGTCGGCCGTTTGAGCATGAACCACCGACGTCCGATCAATCGGACGTTGGCCGTAAAAGGGTTAATGAGGGAAAAACTCAAGAAATGATGTGTACTCTTGGTAGAAATTCTGTAAATGATTCACCAGTTACTCTGCTGGGTTTCAGCATTGACAATAAACTTAGCTGGGAGCACCGCATAAGTAAAGTTTGTAAGAAGCTATCAAGGGTAATATATTTACTCAGGAAATTGAGAAACCAACTGAGCATTCAGCATCTGTTGATGTTGTATCATTCTGTTTTTGACAGTCACATCAGATATAGTATCCTGCTCTGGGGTCACTCAGCCAATGTGAAAGACATCTTGCTTCTGCAGAAGAAAGTTCTGAGAATACTGACGTATAGTGATTTCTATGCCCATTGTAAGCCTATTTCCCATCGTTTGGGTCTTCATACTGTCTATGGGCATTATATTCTGGCATCGCTCCTGTACGTAAAGACTAATCAGGCATCCTATGCAGTGAAAGGGCAGTTTCATACCCACAACACAAGAAGATGTACAGACATTGACCTACCTAGATGTAGACTGTCAAAGGTGAAGGACTGTTTCCCTGCCTTGGCAATGAGGATGTGGAATAGGTTGCCATTTTCTCTTTGGACTGCTCCGATCAACATTTTCAAAAGTGCAATTACAAATTGGCAACCTGATTGAAAGAAGTTACTATGGGATTAGTGAGTTTTTCAATGACAGTTTAAGAAACCTTTCGTCGCCTCTTGCCAACCAGTTGAATTGTATTTAAAAAAAAGTTTTGACAATTAGTCAAGTAACTAAGTAATTGTGAAGTTCTATTGACGCGATCCATCCGGGAATGCCTGGTCCTTGATCAAGAACTTGGAAATTGGAACTTCGAAAATACAGACATAGTAGGCCTATAATAGGCCTATAGTAATTCACACACAAGAAATATTACATTGATATTATAATATAACAGCAAATTGCATCAATAACAAAAACTTTACATTATCAAATAAATTAATTATATATGGGAACACTGTAATGTCTTGATGAGGTATCCCATTTAATGACACTATAGTCAGTAAATTTTGTCCTCCTCTGTTCTTTTCATATATTATTATATTTTGGGTGCGGTTATGCATTAATAGATGTGCAAAGAGCTCGAAAAAGCTACCTTGCTTGTAACATGTTTAGAAAACGAGAATAAAATGGATAACATAATTTTTGACCTCTCATATAAACATATATAGTTCTCAACACATTATCAACTTTCCATTACGTTATGATACTTACTAATAAAAAAAAACTTTTTTACAAGAACCTCAACCTCATCTCACGTTTTCCAAAGTGACTCCTCGTTTCTTGGAGTTTCTTTTCAAATTTAACATGCTAAATCATGAAGCGTTATTAAAACTTGAGTCTTTGATAATATGCTATATAAAACTGGACATAATTCACTTGACAGCTATCAAATGACCACCACTTGAAATATTATGCTAAATTGAAATTCTATGGTTGTAAAAAACACCAGTGATGGTGATTCACACCAGGTCGGACACGTCAGGACTCGACAAAAACTGATGAAAAAATACACTGCGATTATTATATGCGAAATGTCCTGTTGGGTCTGGTGTGGCTTAGTCTCTAATACTTGAACGTGAAAGCCTCGATCGTTCGAAACTGTCATTTTTTCCATTTGCGTCCAACTGTGGGAAGTTGGAAAAACTACTAGTCTTGTAGTAAAATTAAGTAGTAGTTTAGTTAGTCCGTAAACGGGAGTCACCAGTGACACCCAACGGGACATGTCAGGATAAAAGATGTCATAAGGCAATACTACCATATAATAGGCAATAATACTATACATATAAAAATTAGCAAAATCAAACATAAAAAAATAACACGAGGAAAAATTAGCTATTTTTCAGTTGCTAAATGGTAGCCTGTAATTTTGAAATATTTTTATTTTTCAGTGAATGACTGGTCGCTTTTCAATTTTCTTGGAGTTGAATTGACACGCGGCTATGTACTGGAACATGATGAGGAACAATACTCAGCCCGTCGAGAAAAAGTTTACTCGTTCATGAAAATTCCAAGAGAAGTAGAAAAATTCATGTTGTATGGGTTTTTCCAGTGTGCTGACTCGTTCCTGTTTGTGTACACGTTTCTTCCAATGCGCTTCCTCATTGCATTCTGGACCCTTCTAACTCGACCCATCACTACATGCTTCAGGTATGATCAGATGCATAATTTATTTGCCAACTGAGTGAATAAGATTTACTGTTATCAGATAAAAAATATTTTGACAATAATCACTCACTATTTCAAAAGTACTCGTATCAATATGAATTAGCGTTCTTATTTTACATTTAACCATTCGTGTAAGACATCCACATGAACTGAATTGTTTTATTTCAAATAAATAAACATTACAACTTGAAATAGAAGAAACATTTAAAAAAGAAATAGTACTCCTCACTTAGAACAGGTCTGTGTGTGAGGAGGGTCGTGCATCGAAATTATATTTAATAACATTTTTAAAGCAATTCAAATCTTTAAGGAAAAAGAAAAATATATATACATATATACTCAACGCTAATTGTATAATTTAGCTTCTATAAATAAAAATACAAATGTGCTGTAATTACAAACTCAATTCATGCTTTTTTATACCAAATTAAGATAATTAAAATAGTAAAAACAATATAGTACAATATATGTCTGTCCAGCAGAAAGACGTAGAGGGTGAAGGAAAATGAAAAAACTTATAGTAAAAAATAGAATGGTTTAAAGTGGAAAGTGAAATTTCATTTATTTTCAACATATTATTGAACATAGGGTTCATTTGACCTGACCAGTCCCTCGCAGGCCAAATGCCCAATGCCAAGTAGCCACGCCCTCAATCTACGCTTAAAGACAGCAATGCTGACCCCATCAGCGTGCAAGAGATCCCACGGAAGGTTGCGGAAAAGTAAATGAGCCAAGTAAAATGAATTTGTTGTTTCTAGGTGATGATAGAGTCTAGGAATTTGAATTCCCATTTGTAATCTATTCCTGGGCCCTGGCTTACAAACATTTTACAATCCACATTACTCATAATTCGTGAATGTTATTGGTATTTCTGTCTCATAAACGTTTCCCATAATTCGGAAATTTTACAACCTCACCTGGCTAGTTGCTATGACATGGAAAACCCAAAACTTTGCTTCCAATGCAATGATTTGATTAACAAATTGATATATTATTATGAATATAAATATTGATTATTATTTTTATTGTGAGATTTTAATAGAAATAATTTTTGTCGCTAAAATGATATAATAACCTACAAATCAAATTGTAATAGTCGGCCATTGAAGTACTTTCAACGTCTGCAATATTAGGGCAACAGCTGTTTTTTCCAAAATTTAGAACATTGTAAATCGAACGTTTTATTGGTGAATCTACAATCCCGATCACTTGTTTTTTCATCAGAAAAACAAGCTGTGAATCTTTATAAGCCAGGGCCCAGGGCCCTGGCTTATAAACATTTTACAATCCACATTACTCATAATTCGTGAATTTTATGGGCGTTTCTGTCTCATAAACGTTTCCAATAAAAAGCAAATTCTACAGTTTCAGCTGATTAAAAAAATTACATGAAACGTATTTACCTCAAGTAAATAGAATATCGGAATAGTCCAATGCTATTCCTTTAAAACCAAAACTTTGCTCCTAATTTTTAGTATTTTGATATATAAATTGATTTATTATTATGAATATATTTAGTAATAAATATCAATCATTATTTTTATAATGAGATCTGAACAGGAATAATTTTTGTTGCTAAAATATTATCATAACCTACAAAGAAAATCGTAAACAAACCAATTCAGAAGACCCTAGCCTTGTAATCTTAAATGGCCGTGATGATTCGAGTTTGAACAGCGATATCTTGAATTTTTCGTCTGAACCAATTTACATAGACATATAACCTACATCATAAACCTTCATCATTCATCCTTTGCTTAAAATACTTGGAAACCAAGTCGTAATTGTAAAGAAATAATAAAGATTACATGGGATTTCCTATTCCACTCGAACCATCGCGGCCATTTCGGATTCGATTGTTAGGGTCTTCTAGTGAGTTTTGACTGATCGTTAATTCAACAGCTGATCCTTTCCAAAATTTGGAACATTGTAAATCGAGAGTTTCATTGGTGAATCTACAATCCCAATCACTTGTTTTTCATCAGAAAAACAAGCTGTAAATCTTTATAAGCCAGGGCCCAGGTTTGATAATTGTGTTCGATGTTTGCAAAAATATTTCTATTTTTAAAAATATAAGTGGATAAATTTTTGATGTACAGTTGTTTGATATTGAGAACAGGAAATTCTTGAAACAGGAGTTGCGTGGGGAATCTCGCACTCTTATTAAGTATATTTTTCATTATAGCCTTCTGTGAAACAGCAAGAGGCCTCAAAATTGTAGGAGATGACCCACCCCATGCTAGGATGCCGTATTCCAGGAGTGATTGGACATACTCACAGTATGCAGTTCTGCACTGAGCCACAGTCAGCACCTGACTAATCTGACCAAAGGCATGAAGCAATCTTCTTATTCTATTCTTGAGCTGTTAAATTTGTGGGGCCCAGTTGAATTTACTATCTAAGATGACCCCAAGGTATTTATATTCACTCACCTGCTCAATAATATTGCAGTTGCAGGATACTGACTGTGGCTCACCACAGACATGCAAGCGCAGCTCCCTAACCCCTGGATCGGCATCTCTACGAGTGAAAATGGGCAATTATGGGACATGCATTGTACCCATGCAATGTGATGATATTGATGAAATGATCTAAATTTTTAGATTTTCTCTATATTTGATGGTATATGGAGTGTTTTAACCATTTGCTTCACAATGGCCCAGAAGTGGTCCAAATGTCCGCTTATGAAATATTTATTCAAAAGAATTACACATAATATCGGGGGACCGAGCTCTGCGTTAAAGCTGTAGCCGCACTGCTGGATGGCTTCATTGTGATTGGATGATAGATGGTTATCAGCATAATGCTTTCAAATGAACTTTTTAAAAGAACTAAAACTCATGTCTCCGTTTGCGGAAAATGAGGTTATCTGGCGAAGTTGAACAACCCTTGGGTCTCACCACTATTAAAAGCCATACGCTAAATAAATATGTTTTGAAAATCATTTCTATAAATAATTATCCTTTTTTCCTTTCAGCCTGGAGATCAGGCCCTGTGCAACCTTATTTTTCCATCATGGTTATATTACATTTCAAATTGCGTATTTCGTGGAAATTGTCTGTGCCGTTTTCTAGATCCGTCGTTATTCTTGCATACATACAGAATACATGGATAAATACCGAATGCTTACATACATACAGAACAATAATTTGCACAGAAAATACAATAATAAAATGATTTTAAATTCATTATGCAGACAGACAATTGGCTGGTTTTTTGAGAAGTAGCTCGCAAATTACGTAAATTAGTATTAATGTTGATGGAAACAGCAATGAATAAGTTGTAAATTCTCAATTAGAGAAATATTAAATGAACAGTGAAACTATAGTTTAGAAACTTCTACCTTTAAGAAATGTGCGGAAACTAATATTTTCTTTTTAAACCTTTAAAATCCTAGGTGTCACCTTATTTAGTTTTGGTGTTTTTATTACAGAAAGAAGTCTCGAACATACTTGAAACCAGCCGAAATATGCGATCTGCTTAAAGTCAGTATTCTGGTTATAGCTAGCTGTATGCTTTTCTACGTGGACACGTCAATGGTGTACCATCTCATCAAGAGCCAATCCGTCATAAAATTGTATATATTCTACAATATGCTCGAGGTTGGTACTAAAATGATTACTTTTATTCCACCCATTCATTTCCATTCACTTGGGACACAATTCTGTCAAATGTTTAATGCTTGAATAGGCAACTACCTTCAAATAATGTCATTTTTCCTACTCTGTTATTGAAACTTGAAAAGCTTCCCTTAGTCGACCATGTATCATGAAACTGTTTCCTTAAAACAATTTAATTTGTGAGGTGCTTGTCTTCCTATTACTTCCTGATCATGGTTTTGAGGTCCGTCACGCCCTGATGCATTTCACTTTTTGTTTAGTAGTGAAAGTGATATCTAGTGTAATCAATATATCTTTTTTATAAAATTAATTCATCCCGGGTCGAATAAAAGTGCAAAAATTTCAAGTAGTTTTCCAAATCCTCCTCCTTCTCTCACCATCAATCCTCCCCCTCAATGACATAGAATCTCTTACAGCCCTGTTCTCTCCCTGCGGTCTTGAAATTAAACTTTATTTTGATAATCTGGATTCTAGGAGAATCAGAACTTGGATTCAAAATCAAGCCTCCAATGGTCTATGGAGTATTTTGAAAATCTGAATGATGTATAAAATAGCTTATATGGCTTTTTTTAGCTAGTACAGTTGAAGAGTTATTCCAGAACAGGTTGCAGATCTCGTGCGACTGAGAAGACTCAGAATACACTTCACATTGTGATGATGACATGCCTTCTCAGCTCGCGCGAACCATATCAGGCTTTACCATGGATTCGACATTGCATTTTTGACAAAAGTCTAGTAAGCATCAAATTTCTGTTCTGAGAAACTTTTTGGTGCTTTTCGAATGATTATGCCTATCCAATCTCATTGTTGGAAAATCAGAGAATCCCTCAGAGGAATAATGATTTTAAATCGTAAATTCGTCGAGTTTTTTCAAGTACAAAATTTTTATCAAACGTTTTAAGTGGAACAAATCTTTTCAAAGAATCAGTATTGTTTATATTGCATGAACAAATTTTTATTCAATGTTCTGCTGGATTTAAGCGTACGTAAGTTTAAATACTCGTAAAATTGAAAAATTGTCGAATAACAAATCTTTTATACCAATCACACCAGTTATTGGAAAAGTGTTGATAACTTGATATTCCTATGCAATAATGATGAAAAATCAGTAAATACAGTACTGACCTTATACAGCCTTAAATCAGTACTGACCTTAAATCAGTAAATAAGGCTATACCTTATTTTCTGTGACAAGCACATGTCAAACTGCTCATCTAATTTTGAGTATAGCATCCTCTGCAACAATAAAATGATGATGTTTTCGGCATTTTCAACAATATTTCCAGCCAATTGAATGACAAATCACGCATTATTCTTCGTCTTCCTATTTCAAACTGACAGACACGTCAGCTCATCTAATTATGAGTAAAGCATTCTCTGTAAACAATAAAATGATCAAGTTTTCGGCATTTTCAGCAATATTCCCGCCAAATTAAATGAGAAAACATGCATTAGTCCTCCTATTTCTAGTTTATTCCTTGCCATGCATCATTATCCCTTCTGTGAGAAGCACTTGTCAAAGTGACAATCACTTCAGCTCATCTAATTATGAGCATAGTATCCTCTTTAACAATAAAATGATAATATTCTTGGCATTTTCAACAATATTCCTACCCAATTGAATGAGAAAACACGCATTATTCCTCCTATTTCCAGTTTATTCCTCGCCATGTAGCATTACATACAGTGTTACACTGAATTAAATTTTGAATTATTCACATCAAAATTGAGATCGTTTTCCTCCAGTACGGTATTTCTGGATTTCGAAGTTTCATTCAACAGTTTAAGTATCTAATGCTGAACCTTTTATTTTTTAGAAATTTTGTTGAGAAAGAAAGTGATTTTCAATGATATGATTTATTTGTGAACGACATTAAATTTGACACTGATTCTACAAATTCAAAAATGCACAATAAACTCATTACGAGTATTGAAGCCTTCATGTTTTTATGCCCAAATAATTCATTGAATCAATAACATACAAATATGGACTTTTCAATATCCGTTTTGTAAAACAGATTATTAAATTTTTCCAGGTAGGTGATCGGCTTTTCTCAGCTTTTGGCCAAGATATCATAGATGCACTATTCTGGACAGCCACCGAGCCAAGGGATAGGAAAAGAGAACACCTTGGTCTCATTCCACATCACACTTTCGCCATCATTTATGTTTGTATCCTTTCAAGATTCTATCAAGTTCAAATCAAAGCATTTAAAATTTATCAAGTAAATCGTCACTGAGTGGCTATTAAAAATGTTACGAAATCCTTAGAGCACTCATTTTTCGTAAAGGTAAACTCTTAGAATTTCTAAATTTAAAATAATTATCTACAATTTGAGACCTGAATGGTTGTTGTAGGCCCAATTATAATTAAATACTATTCAAAGTTCATCAAATTTACTATCATGAGGGCGAAGATTATGATAAGATAATGTATGACATACTAGGACCATCACATAAAGCTTAGAAAAAACAGTACTACCCCATTTCATGTAAGTTAGACTTTACTTTCGATGACAATTTTACTTTATTACCTTTTATAACCAATTTTACTTTTACCTTATGAAAATTGAGTTATTCAATACCAAAATTACATTTTTTCTGGAAATATTTTGAGTTGCCTTATGAATGAGAGAATTTTTATCAATTCCATTTTAAAAGTGTATTTTACTTTTTTTCTCTCGATTAAATCAGGGTGGTAAGTATCTGAGAATTTACCATTACCTTGCTATAATGCCTGCTATAGAGGGGTGGCACAGACGAACGGAAATTTTAAAGTAACACGTACGTAAATAAAGGAAATGTAATCATTAGTTTTATTGCTGAAAATATAAAGTAAATAGGCTAGTTGCCATTAAGAGTTCCAACAATAGAAAAATCAATTTTTATAGATAATGTTTATAAGACAACGACTATTCAAACGTATAGGCCTGCATTCCTGGAAAGCGAACAGTGTGATCTCCATGTGTGTGAGCATGGAACGTCGAAGCACTGTGACTTTTGTGAACATGGAGTGGGACTATTTAAAAAGTGAAGTGTTCGCCACACGCACAAAAACAATCATTGAGCTTAAAACAAGGATTCAAGAAGAAATCGCTGCAATTCCCATTGTAATAGGCTAGTGCTTCGACGTGTTTGTCAATGGCTCAACAGCCCATGAAGGGTCTAGTCTAGGCCTACCAGCCGGTTGCCAGTTTCATAGCAACTAGTTTACTTTATGTTTCCAGCAATAAAATTAATGGTTACTTTTCCATTATTTACGTGCGTGTTAATCCAAAATTTCATGTTTATCTGTGCCATTTTGAATAATAACTACCGTATTTATAGCAAACTCACTGTCTTGTTACTGCTTACTTGAAATGATACAACATTATACACTGTTTGAATATTGTTCCTTGATTCCTTAAATAAGTTCTTCATGGAATACTGGTGTTATGTCAAGCAACAACTCTAAATGTGGCTATAAACTCCAACAACAAGGCTCTTCTCACCGTTATGATGTCGAATAATGTGAGTGGTTTGTTTCACATGTTTATTATAAAATAGTTTAGGTCAGGAGCAGTGCCGCATTTAGCAGTTCAGCGCCCCTAGGCCTACAGACCAAAAAGCGCCCCCTCCTACACCTCAACTCATCCCATTCCCCATGGACTATGACGACACCCCCATCCCCCATACACCAACATTATTTTTCCTTGTATAGGCTAACAACTTGGTAAAACATACTTATTATTCTTGATAATATTGTAACGTCAAAAGTTATTAGGATGGTGTGTAGAATAACTTGAAAAGTTATTTTTTTAGTAAATTTTTTATTTTTACCTTAAAATAATACAACTTACTTTACTTTTTTGATGGACAACATTTACAAAGTATGAAAACAAGAAATAATTGCATTACGTTGAGATTTATAATGTCAATGTATACTTAATAAACAATCATATTTTAGAGCTTCATTAGAAAGCTCGGTCTAAGAAAGACCAACTTTTCTGCAAAAATATCTAAGGTCAAAAAACATACCGTGATATGTAGTTTGTGAAATTCTTATTTTATAGAAATTTTCTTCTTAACTTTGCTTGGATTCTACAAAAGTTCTAGTTATTCCTCCGAAATCAATGCTTTCAGTAAGTTCAGACTCAATAGCCATAACGGAAAGTGCATTTAGTTTACACTGGCTCATGGAGCTCTGTGGATGGTTCTTCACTCGTTTCAGCACAGAAAAAAAGCGTTCACCGCTGCAGTTGGCTACAGCTCAAAGTTTAGTTAGTGTATTTTCTTTTGAAGATAATAAATATTTGCTGCTAGCTGCAAAAAAAAATTCAATCGCTTGTCCGATCATATCTCATCCACGCTCGTGTGTGCGCTTCTTAAAATTTTGCGCCCCCAAAATTTTGCGCCCTAGATCAATTTCTGAAAGCTGGAGTGCTCTGGTACATCGGAGCTCCCCACTTCACAACTCTTTAAAACAAG
Organism: Sogatella furcifera; assembly: GCA_017141385.1. Classification (NCBI taxonomy): domain Eukaryota; kingdom Metazoa; phylum Arthropoda; class Insecta; order Hemiptera; family Delphacidae; genus Sogatella; species Sogatella furcifera. The sequence goes on from CM029550.1 coordinate 33,061,429, forward strand.
TGGCATTTCTTTGAAACATTTGTATAATATTACTTATGATGTAACTGAAAAACTATTTTGTGATATTGATGATCAAGATCAAGAATCTGATCTCATAGACCGTGTAATTTATGTTATGTGTCTACAAACTTACTCGTAGTACCGAAGTGCTTCAAAACCCTCTTTTACAATTCTAGCTCCGGCTGCGTGACTTTATATAAGAGGTAGTATCTATTGTTGATGTATAATTTTATGTTTCTCAGATTAGAGTTTAATATTTTATTTCATTATTATTATTATTATTATTATTATTATTATTATTATTATTATTATTATTATTATTATTATTATTATACATATATGCTTATCAGGAATTACTAATCCTATAGCATGTAGGTTGGCACCTTCAAAAACGAAATGAAATACCATAAACAGATTCCAAAAAAAATACAATATTGATAAGTAGATGAATTATTCAACAAATAGTATTGATAATAATTACTCTCAACAGAAAAAGAAAAGAAAAAATCGCTTGAAACTACAAGAATAAAATTCCTAAAAACTAATTTATCGAAAAGAAAACTTGTTGAGAGTTAATCTCTTTGAAGAGACTTCAAAGTAAAATCCTATACAGGTCATAAAGCATAAATTCTAACATCTCTCCATATATGCATGTATATCTCTCTAAAAATTCATAGCAAGCACGTTGGAAGTCACAAATAAAATATACTATTTGTATGAAAAAGTCCAAATAAAATGCAGTATTGATAAGAACCTAAGAGAATTAATATGTCACATGGGAAAAAATGCAATAACACATGAAAAAGGAACAGCAACAAAATTACACAACTGAAAAAAGACAACTGGGTGAGAGTTAATATTATTGAATAAACCTAACAAAATTAAATATTATATAGTTCGTAAAGCATGAATTCAAATATCACTCTATTTACATCTCTTAGAAAGTTCATAAAACATAAATTTCAAGATTTGATTGATATACAGTATTGTAAGTCCTCCACTGTATAAGACCTTTTCACTCATTTAAACAGAAAGATCTAATCTTCAGACACTGCTCCACAAAGATTGAGAACATCTTCAAATCTGACGGTGTTGATATGGTGAAGTCGCAGATCACACTGTTCAAATTCTCTTGCTGGAAAGCCGGAACTCTTCTCATCAGCCAAGATCGTGGAGCTGCATACTGTGGGCACTCCTGCAACACATGCTCGACCGTTTCCATCTTCTGCAGGTTAAACATTGAACAGAGCTGATCAGCTCTGAATTTGTGGATGTTCCCTCTACTTGTAAGGTTGAATTGTCTTCTTGTGGCAAGTCGCAGTTGGACCAGAAATCTTATACACTGGAAAGGCAGATTGAGGCCGACCAGACCAGCTCCAGCAGAATCCTCTTGGAATTTCAAAGAGGAGGGAAGTCGACTCACTGCACCTCTCAAGATCTTGAGTAATGAGCCATGATTTGAAGTCCTGCAGGATGATCTTCTTGTTTCTCTGCCATTCTTTGACTTCTCTACTGAAGATAAGCTCTCCCTTATTGACACTTTCCAGAAGCAACATCAACTGCATTGCCCAGTTGTATCTGTGGTCCTCTGCACTCAGTCTTATCAACTCAACTTGTCTAACGAAGCAAATCCTTGGAAGTCGGTCATTAGTCATTTTCAAAATCCGTATAACCCAGTTGATAGCTGCAGCAAGAATCTGATAAGAGAGGCAGATCTCTCCAACCTCCACACGCAATACAGCATTTGGTGTGCACTGAGGCAAATGGAAAATCCTCCTGTAAAAGCCTGTTTGGACAGTTTCAAATTCTTCCAAATGTCTTAAACCCCATACATGAGCACCATAAAGCAGTACTGACTTTACCATTGCCATAAATAACTTCTTGATGCAGGCAATAGAGTTGGTTTTTGATTTTGCCCAATATTGAGACTGTTGAACCAGCAGCTAGCTTTGCCTTACGTATGGACTCCCTAAGTGACATACCTCCAAAAGATGAGCTGGATAAAGTAGAACCAAGATAAACACAGGATTTAACTATTTCCAACTTCTTGCCACTAGAAAGTGAGAATCTTTCAACAATTCTGGGTATTTGTCCACCTCTGTTGAATGGTAAAATCTTTGTTTTCTTCTCATTTATTCTCAGTTTGTTGATTTTGCAATATTCATCAAGTGCATAGAGCTTTCTCTGAAGATCAACTGGAGAGTGGGCAGACAGAATTAAATCGTCAGCATACAGTAAAAGCATCAAATCGGTTGTCCCATCTATTGCTATTCCAGAGAGCCCTCTGGCATGGAAAAAATCCTCAATATCAGCCAAGAAAAGGATGAAAAGAAGCGGACTCAGTGTTTCTCCCTGAAGTACCCCTTCAGTTATTTCAATTTTATTTGATAGTTCATTTTTTATCTTTACTTTTAGAGAGGCAAGTTTGTACAATTTCTGGGTGATTCTCAAAAGGGGAGTCCGATCCCACTAGACGTCAAACCTGCAATCATAAGATAGTAGAACTCCGAAAAAGCAAAACAATTAAAGTTTAATACAAATCGATCACTCACGCCAACACATAATATTATAAAATTGAAAATTTGAAGAAAAATGTGAAATCTTCCGCTATTATTAGATCTCGGTAACAAACGATTTTAGGACCCTTGTTTACTGGAAATGTTTTCTTTATTTTGATGTAGGGAAATACCTTAAGAACTTTGTCGCTGTCAATCTGTTTCTGAAACATCCTGTATTAATTCTAAATTCATAGAAGTTTTAAAAATATTTCTTATGTTGTTGAGGAGGATTGAAAATCATTATAAAGAGATATATTACTTGTGAACTTGATAAATTGGTTAAGTAACTATTTTTGTGATTCACTCAATACAAGAACTCCTCAGAGTTTTAATTGAATTCGACTGAGTGTCTGTAAGCATCAAATCAAACGAATCAAAGTACTATCTAGTTTTGAAAATTGAAGTATCATCTCTTTATAGATTGGAAGAGAAGCCTATTACTTATTAACATTGAATTAACGATTGAACTGAACAAAATTTGTTGAAAATATGTATTTTCATTGTTACCATACCTACTCTAAAACTACTGTACATTATTATTGTTGTGTGGTTTTAGCTCGTGCTATGTGAGATTCGATGCTATTTTTTAATTTGTAATAAGTAGGGCCATATTTTGTTCTATTCACAGTTTGTAGAGTTGAAAGGAAGCGTATTCAAGAAGTTCGACAAGAACAATCTGTTCCAAGTAGCGTGCAGTGACGTGCGGGAACGCTTCCATCTCGTCTTCCTCCTGCTGATTGTTATCCTTCAAACTATGAAGGAGTATGCTTGGAGTGAAGGTAATACTCAATCTGATTGTGTTTTTTTTCTCAACTTATTATTATCGTACATATAGGCTACATAATTCCGAGACTCGGAATCCGAACTCCAATCAGAAGATTATGGGGCTATTTCGCAGATCGGGTTTTGCTAGGTCTAGCGCAACGTTCAACTAGCGCAAGTTTGGCCGAGATCAAAAAAATGGGTTCCTGAGATCGAGTTCAAGCGCGGTCTACCCGTTGTCAGAGTCTAAACAACCATATCTGACACTCCAAGTTGCGCCTGGCCTTGAAATAGCTAGCCGTTCTTGTTTGTAGGGAAATGCAGGGATTATTGCCGGAAGGTTGGCAGCAGGCACTGCGAAACATATCTCCATCCCGTTTCAACATATCTTCCTTTCGCTTTTGCATGTTCGGTTCACCTGTTTCCGTTTCACCACCCTCCCTCGCGCGTCGTGCTATTCGCCATTCTTTTTCTCTTCATTCTTAATTTTCATCCATTTAATTAAATTTATTGGTTCTGTAGTGAATGAAATATTCTGTAGTGAATAAAGTGTCGTCTTGAGGAGTTGGAGGTGCAACGGAATGCCGCCCTGAATAGATCCATCGATCTAGACCTGAAGCTGTTGCAGCGTGCTGATGCGACTGCAGCTAATAACGCACAAATTCAAACTGATGCATTGACCCACATCGACAGGGCCCAAGACAGTACTTTGATTGAGCGACTGTCTTCTTTCATCAATAATGAATGGTTAACTGATAATGACATTAAGGCGTATTGTGAATTAATATACTCTAATTCTAGTGATCTGGTTGTGATAGACCCGGCTGTTGTATCTCTTATAATTAACGATAATGAATATGCTCATTCTCTTTCCAAATCCATTCTTCATGTAAATAAAAATATTGCTTTCATATTGAATGACGGTTGTGCGGATGGTTCTGGTTCGAAGTGGAGAGGCTCACATTGGAGCTTGGTTATTTTTGATTATACAGACAAATCTTTTTATAATTTCGATTTAAAAAAACACTGAATTTACTAGTGGAGAGGCTATATCCAATATTGAATTCAAAAAAGGTGATTGATATCAGTTGCTTACAGCAGACAAATTCTCATGATTGTGGAATTCTTGTTCTCTTCCACCTTGAATGCTATGTGAAGAGTAGAATTGTAGACAGTAAAAGCTTGCTTGATGGGATCATTAAATTTGAAAAACTTGACACTCATTTGTATAGATGGCACGTTTTGAATATAATTTGTAATTGCATGAAACCTAAAAATAAGTATGATATGAAATTTTTAGATGTATTGGAAGATGCCTCAAAGGTTGAAAAGTCAAGTAAAAATACCAAAACCTGCTCAACGACTGCAATTTCTGATCTTTCCATAACTTCAATTAGGCCTACCGGTATTAAGCAGACAGTAAGCAGTGAGCCTACGAAGAGGAAGGAGAGTCAATTTAAACCAAAGCACAGTCAACACAATAAACAAAATATTTCTCTCAAACCAAGAACTAAAGCAAAAATTAGATTATACATGGATAGCCAGGGTAGAACGGTAGTTAATAAACTAATCAATAAAGTCAATAACTTGGATATATCTAGCGTTCTTAAGCCTGGGGCTAAATTTCATGATGTAACTAAAGAATCATTAACAGATTGCTCTAATCTATGTTCAAACGACGTAGTAGTATACATAGCGGGGACAAACGATGTCTCAAGAAATGAAGCCAAGGAATTCCTTACAAAATTGCGACGTAGGCTTCTTGAGATGAGGCACACTAGAGTTTTCCTCTTCAATGTTCCCTATCGTCATGCGTGAATGAAGCTATAAGGTGGACAAATAAAGAAATTGACAAGATTAGTAAGCACTTTAAAAATGTGACGGTTTTCAAGTTAAGTAGTCTTGGAATTGAGTTTCATACTAAACAGGGTCTTCACTTGAATAATTGGGGTAGAGATTACATTGTGACGTGTATTTTGAAAGAGCTGGATGAAAAATCAGTGGATATCTGCAATGAACCTATAATACTAAAAAACTAGGAGAGTTGACCGATGTTGATTCTGATGTTGATTCTGATCAACATCGGTTACATGAATATGGCAGTAGATTAAAAATGGATGACAATTATTCAATTCCAACATCATTGAATAATAAATTGAGTAACTTGAATATTTCCAACAATGAACATAATATTACATTGGTGAACGGTGGACCAAAGTTTATTGAACGCGCCAATAATTTAAATTTCAACAGGAGCTCTCACAATAGATCTGTAACAGATAAAAATAAGCTTACTTGCTTTTTTTGGAATATACAGGGGTTGTGCAACAAAGTTGATTATTTATCTATCCTATGTGATAAATATGATGTTAGAATACTTGCAATTGCAGAACACTGGTTGAAAAAAATGGAGCTGAGTTTTTTTGATTTGCCTGGTTATAGAATTGCTTCTGTTTATTGTAGGATGAATCAGGGTAGAGGTGGGGCAGCCGTCTTTGTCAGTGAATGTTCGGAGTTTAGAGAGCTTAGTCATGTAAAGGACATGTCAATTGAAATGATCTGTGAAGTTGCAGCTGTTCAATTGATAAAGGAAAAAATAATTTTTTTGTCAGTCTACAGGCCATATAACAGGAATGTTGATTGATTTAAAGGTTTCCTAAATTGTTTTTATAGTGTGTTGAATGTAGTCTTCAATAGTGGAAATAGTCTAGTGATCTGTGGCGATTTTAACGTTAACTTTATTGGTAATGATTGCTTTAAAGCTGATTTAATGAATTTACTTGAGTGTTTTGGCTTAAGTCTCACAATAAGTGATGTTACAAGACCTGGTCTGGATGGTATTGCCACTGGATCGTGTATAGATAATATATTCACTGACATACACAAGAGCAGATGGTCATCTGAAATTGTACATACTCTTTTTTCCGATCATGATGCTATTTTACTAGAGCTTAATTTCATGGATAGAGCCAGGTTTATTTGTGATGAGGTTACCGTGAATAGTCCTAAATACAGGTTAGTGAATAATGATAGTATAAGAATTTTCCTTAGTCTACTGAGCTCAATAAATTGGATTGAGGTTTATCGCTTGAATAAGAGTGACAGATTTAAGAGGTTTTTTGAAATTTTCATGTCAGTTGTCAATTGCGCATTTCAGTTAAGAACTACAAAATACAAACATAATAATTTAAAAAATAATAATAAGTGGTATAACAATAATTTAAGAAAACTAAAGGATCATTGTGTTCAACTGTATCATTTGTATAAAACTTTTAGATTGCCAGAACTTCTTAATGCCTACAAAGAATTTAGAAACACATATAGGAGAGAAACAAAGAGTACAAGGATCAATTATTACAATGATGTTATCAATAGCTCTCTTAACAAGAATAAAACTATGTGGAGGATTGTAAATAGCTTAAGTAATCCTAACTGTGTTGCAAATGTTTCTAGAAATGACATATCTTCCGAAGATTTCAATAAATTTTTTGTTGAGAAAGTTTCCCACATCAGCATGAACATTCCCAAAAGTGTTAATGATACCTCTTATTATTTGGGTAAATTAGAGCAACCTAGTGTGCGTTTCACGTTTAGACCTGTAACAGTAGAGAAAATATTTGATGTAATTTTGAAATTGAATAATAGCAATTGCTTAGATATCTATGGCTTGAGTTCTATGATTTTAAAAATTTCTTCAGTAAATATTTGTGAGATTCTAGCTCATTTGTTCAATGACTTTATAATCATGAAAAGTACTTTCCCTGAGGAGTTAAAAAACGTCAAGGTTTTACCCATGCACAAAAAAGGTTCGAAAGGAGATTTGAATAATTTTAGACCGATTTCTATTGTTCCCATCTTTTCCAAGGTCTATGAAGTGGTTATGCATGAACAAATGTCTGAATATTTTGAGAAAAATGGAATTTTTACAGAAAAACAGTTTGGTTTTCGTCCTGGTAGAAGTACTCATCTTCCTGTTATTAATTTGGTTAATGGGATAATTGACAACTTGGAGAAAGGCAATTCTGTAAAATTCAGGTCATACGATTTTTCAAAAGGATTTGACACAGTGCAGCATCATATTCTAGGGAAGAAACTGCATTTTCATGGTTTTGCCCCAAGTGCTGTGATGCTCATAATGTCTTATTTAAGGGGTAGAAAGCAATTTGTTTGTAAAGATGGAATCTTGTCTAGTGGTAGATTGGTTGAGCGAGGTGTACCTCAAGGCTCTATTTTGGGGCCAATTCTTTTTAATGTCTATATTAACGATCTTCCATGTAATATTGATAGCATCAATACTGATGGCTACCTTTTTGCTGACGACCTGGGTTTAAAAATTAATTGTCGTTCTAATACTGACCTGGAAAGGGAAACGAATCAAAGAGATTTAATCATAAATGACTGGTGCTCTGCTAACAATCTATCACTGAATAAGAATAAAACAGCTGAGATTAGTTTCAGATTCTCTAGGAAAACTAAGGAGCCTCCCTTGAAATTCTTAGGCATTCATTTGGATGAAACCTTGTCATGCGATGCGCATTTGAATTACTTGGCTAGTAGACTGGCTAAAGGATCTTACATGATTCGGAGACTTAGTGTGACAGTGGGTAAATCAGTTCTGCTCAATGTATATTTTGCTCATTTTCAGAGTCTTCTTTACTATGGTGTTATTTTTTGGGGGAATAGTGTGAAAGCCAGATCTATTTTTATCATACAAAAAAGGTAGTACGAATCATTAGCAATGTTCCACTCAATACACACTGTAAACCTCTCTTTGTTAACTTGCGAATATTGTCATTGCCCTCGTTGTACGTTTTGTATGTTGTCTGTTATGTGCATAGTAATTTAGAAAAGTATAATACAAACAGTCATTTTCACCACTTTAATACCAGAAATAGAAACAAGCTCAGGATTGGTCAGTATACTCACACAAAATCTCAAAAAAATTTTCACTACATGTCTGTAAAACTGTATAATTGTACACCTGATAATTTCAAAGAACTGCCTCCAAATAGATTTAAAAATAAATTGAAAGATATTTTGATTAAAAAATGTTTGTATACGATTGATGAATATTTTGAAATGGATTGGAGCGAATGAAGGCAAATATATTCTTTTGACTCAATCTGATAAGTTGATACTTAGGACTGTATACGGTATTTATTGTAAAATTTTAATTCTATGTAACTTGCTTGAAAACTTTAGGTTATGGTCATTTTGAATATATGTGATGTCTTATATTTGATTATGGATTTGTTATATTTGTGATATGGATATTTTGAATATATTTGGATATGTTTGAATATTTTATGTAACTTAAAAAAGACGTTGTTATGATACAAATGTATTGTATTTTCTAACAATAAATAATTTGAATTTGAATTTGAATAAATAGTAGTATTATTGTGTAGTGAGGTAGTGTCCACATAGTGTAAATTAGGAGTATCCTAGGCTGTCATAGTTTGAAAATGGCAGAACAGAAAAAACGAATAAATTTTTCGCGAGATGAACTAACTTTATTGAAAAAATTAGATCTAGAGAGACCAATTATAGAGAATCATTATTTGATGAAAGTATTCAAAAAAGGAACCATTAAGCTTTTTGCTTGTAAGAGTATATTAATTTATCCTGAATATGAATAATTTAACAAACTTAATATTGAATGGTTTCTATTTCATGCATGGTTTGTAGTTACAACGAAAGAAAGAGAGAAAGTAGGTAGGAGATGGGCAGAAATACTTCTTTTTCGTGAGGGTAAAGAACTTTGAAAGGAGCTTGAACTAGGGAGAAATTACAAAGGTTTTCGAAAGAAGAACAATTGCAATAAAAAAAGGCTGAATTCCTGCTAGTAGAAAACAATAAACGAAACTCGTCCACAGGACAGTGTTTTCCAAAGTCATTTGTCCCACTTTGCCCTGTAGTAGCCTCATTCACTCGAACATTCTGTATACATTGAATATATTTTCGCTCTCTAAAAATGTATCTTTCTTTCTCCAACTATTCCTATATCATTCTTTTGAACTAGCAGTATCCTTGTCCATTGAATTGTCTATTTTGTTATCATCCACACAGAAAAAATGCTACACGGCAAACAATACTCCTTACCCAAAGAATCAACACTCCCAATCTCTCATTTACAAATTTCCTCTTCTGCTTGCAACCCTTGACTACAAAGCGGCAACTCTGCTGTTGAATTCTACATTTTACAACACATGAAGAGTTTTTGAATGTTTATTTTTCAGATTGTTCTTTATGAAAGGTTGAAAGGTGTACACTGTACAGTGCTAGAAAACAAGCTATTGTAATACATTCTTTATTCTTTGAATTTTTACGTACTTTGTTTACACCCTTTCTTACTTTCGTAAAAACGTTCGCAGCTCGTGCCCACGAAACAGGTGAAGTGCTGTACACTAGAACATACGGGCACTTTACCTGTTTCGTGGGTACAAGTCGCCAATGACAATCAAGCTAAATTTTTTCAAACCAGTCATTTTATCTTTTTATGAATAGGCCTATATAAAAAAACTTCATCATCTATGTTTCTGAATGTTATCAATCATAGGAAATAAAATACCTTCTGTATTATTTACTTCTATTTTCAAATTAGGCTTATCGTTGATTATTGACAAACTTGAATACACTTATAAACAAGAATTTAATGTAGCTTTTGAAAATTAAAGAAGAATAATAATAATAATCTTTCTCAGAGTCTAATTGAGAGGATGCAAAAGTCAGTTCATTCGGACACAACCTGAATAGTACGCCAAATAGGCCTACTGCAGTGCACTTGATAAAACCCTGAACTTTACAATAATTGAAGTGTTTGTTTGGAGTGAAAATTTGTCTGTGGAAGAAAAGCGACAAACATAACCTGGATTGAATTCTAAATTGGTAAAAGGACTGTTTTGGGCTTAAGCCTGTTGATCCTTACCATTAAGCATTAGTTATAAATAATAATGGAAAATAATAGTGATTAAATGAAAGAGGTTGCATGTTAATGCCCCTCTTCTCATGTGTGATATCCGCATATGCGTGAATGAACAAATACAAATAATAATAATAATAAACTATAGAATGATGTGAGGCAGCTGCAGCTTCTCCACACCCCTTGCAGAAATACCAAGCCCCTTTCTTATCTCTTATCTCACCCTTGTTCTTTGAAACCTGTTATGAACACATGTTCACACAACATGAGTTTTGTATGATTCTTTGATACAGAAATTCACAGATGCAGATACAGAAATTCACATCTAAATATTTCTTTCAATTTTTTTAACATAACTAAATAAATTTTTCGAATCGATCAATTCTTAAATTGATTTTATTCCATTGTGACAATATTGAAATTTATATTTCTAAGGTTTTCACTGCATTTTCTGATGTTACTGAGTTCGATAAATGAGTGAAAAAAAATTTAATAATATGACTTTATTGGTGATGAAATTGTTCAGAATTTGAAGACAAATCCCATTTTGAAACTCATTTTTGTCAAAATTGAACCAATAACGTGTTAATAGCTTAAAACTGAACTTAAACCTGCCTTTTGAAAAGTCTAAGTTGGAGTTCAAAACCATCATTTTTGATGCTGCAATTCTCTCATTTACGCTTAGTCTCGATCTGAGGAACCCACCAAGTTTATCTATAAAACCAGAGACGATCTGTTGTTGAGCTCAGGAATCTGATTTTTAGACCCAGGGTTTTTCCCTGCAATAATTGTCAGATAATTGCCGGTCGGCTATCTTTTAAACCTGGACTCAATCTCAGGAACCCAATTTTTAAGCCACAGCGCAAAAACCTGTTTTTAGCCTGGCGCAAGCGATAAACCCGATCTGCGGAATAGCCCCTAGGAGTCCTATCATCTGATGTTCGAAATACTAATGATAAGATTAATAACTTGATAAATAAGATATAAGAATTAATCACCAAACAGGCATAAGTAAGCTGAATCTTAAACTTAAGAAACACTTGAAGGGGCTAGAATCAAACAGCCCTGTATTTCTTTTCAAAAGGTCTATAGTTGTCAAGGTGATATTGTGGTAGTTATCATATTGCATTTTTAATCTAGTCTTTTCATACAATATTTTTGTATTTAGATGTTGAAAATTGTGGGAAACATTATTGGTATAAACTAAAAGAACTAACAATTAAGAAGAATATGAAATTCTGTATAAGAGCTGAATCTGCAATTCTACATTCAAACTGCCCTTCCTAACAAAAGGTTTATCAATACTATACTATCTTCTACTTAAGATGAGGTCCAACCAAAGTAAGACTTTCTGTTATAACGGTACTAGATTAATGATTTTTCTTCTTTTAAAACTAAGCTGTTATTCTTTGTTTGTTTAGAAACATTTTGGGTTCTGGTACCAGATTGTTTCATTGTGCTGATAGCCGAGATGCTTGTGGACTGGGTGAAGCATGCTTTCATCACACGATTCAACGAGTTACCAGTTGAAGTTTACCGCGACTACACTCTCAGTTTAGCTTATGATCTAGCTCAGACGCGACAGAAAAATGTGAGTACTATGTCTACCTTAGATGCTTATCCATATCACTTTTTTCTACCTTTAAAGGTGAGATCTGTATCTACTTTGAATTCTTTTGATAACCAAACTTTCCTGTTCACAGAATTTGATTCCAGCTGTTGTAGACTTGTATTTTGCATGCTCCTAATCAAATCAAATAATTTATTGTCAGAAAATTCACTTGGTATCACAACAACGTCATTACAGTTTCAAAATCGCATACATTCAATCTAAAATATTCAAATCAGTTGCATAAAACTCACAATTGTTAAAAAACCCGTAAAAATAATTGTTTAAGCCAATATCAGAAAATTTTCATTCATTACATAGACATTTATCAATAAGAATACTCTTCACAAACTTCTCAAAACGATTCGCTCCCATACCTTTCATATTAGTGGGCAGTCCATCAAATAGCTTTACGGACATGTATTCCCAGTTCTTTTGAGATCTGCCATCTTTGCCAGTTCTTTTATCTTTGCCAGTCCACTTTGCCCAATATAGACATATTCATATTTATTTCAGTACAAAATAATACAATTTATTTAAATGTTTGCATAGATATAATTTAGAATGTTAATACAAGAAGTAAACAATTAAATTAACTCAAATAATTAGTTTAGAACATGAACATATTGATAAACTTGAAAATTTTTGGCTCACTTTTCCCAATATAGACATGGTTGCATAGATGGATATCCTTGCGGTAGTAAATTATTTTAACAATTTTAAATTAATAAAGTTTTGATAATGTAGAATGTTGGGTTGCAGGCGTTCACGGACCACTCGGACCTGGTGGCGCGGCGCATGGGCTTCATCCCTCTGCCGCTTTCGGTGGTGGCGGTGCGCGTGCTGGGCGCCGCCGTCCCCGTACACGGCCCGGCCGCTCTCACCCTGCTCGCACTCGGCTACGTGTGTCTGGTCGCCTTGCGTGTGCTCAACAGCATCTGGATTCTGGGCCAAGCCTGCTCTCTCATCGACAACCACCAGAAGGTACGATAGCTAGTGCCATAAATTAAGGTGGTTTCGTCTGTCTCGTACGTAACGTACGTCTGGTTTCCTACGTTACTGATTTTGTCTGCAAAAAGTATGAGTAACTGGAACAGACCAGCTAACTAGAGAATATAGTTACGGGTATATACTGCGGATAACAACAGATACTTTCTCCAAGTAGTCTGATGCCGGATTTTTCCAAGCACACTCAAAGTTGAGGGACCCTCAAATTTTGATGAACAGCTGACATTTTCTATGATAAGTATGGGAAATGTAAACTTGAGGGTCCCTTAAATTTGAGTGTGCTTGGAAAAACAGATAATTATATCGGAACAGATAATTATATAATATCCGGAATTAGCCAGCTGCTCCGTTTCAGTTTGTCATACTTTTCGCAGACAACCTCAGCTGTTGTCTCAATGTAGAAGAGACGAAAATGCCTTCAATTTGGCCACCAGCCCTGTTCTATTATTTTTTAATATCATACTTGAATATTTTAATAATTACCATAGAAATGCTTTGAATCTATACTCCGTCCACTGAGTGTTCGGACCTAAGCTCCTCCACCGAGGTTCTGACGTCATGATCCGACCAGCTCACAAGCGGTCGTAATTGCCAGGAACGTAGAAATTCCTAATCGATATTGGAACTTCAATATCGAATTTTTGAGTGGCCTTAGAAATATTGATGTTTTATGGTTGTTCGGCAAAATTCACATCCTTCTAACATGAGAACGATCATTATCAATATCACTTGATAGAATTATAGTCGATTGAACATAATATTTCATAATAATATGTTAATATTATTTTGACTGCTCAGTTTAAGCCGGGAATTTCAAACTCACACTACGCACTACTGCAAATTCAAGTAGGCCTATATAACCTAATCTAAAGTTTACATTTGCAATAAATTAATCTCATTACTGTATGTACTTCGAATTCAATTGAACCAATATTTTTTAAAAGAACTTATGTTATTCTGTTGAAGGTGAAACAAAGTACAAAACATATCCGCCAAAAATCTTCCATGAGAGGTTTGAATTATGTAAATCAGCTGAAAGAGTGCAAACACATAAATTTTGATAGATTCCCTGAAAAGTGAAAGGCTTGCGTTTCCCAGATTTTCACAGCATGACTGTGACCTAAAAAGTAACAGCTGCAGCATGATGACCTTACTTGCCATTGGCTAAAGCTGCCTGCGACGTCAAAATTGGGGAGGAGCTTAGGTCCGAACACTCGGTGGACGGAGTATATCTTATTACATAATTTACGAATACATTTGAATAGAGTCAGCTATAGTAATATTAATTCTATTATAATTTAATGCTCCACTAGTTTTTTTTGTGTTCTACTTTATGGAAAAAAACAAATGAAAAATTCATTAATTTAAAAGTACGGGTGGGTCATAAGTCACTTGACAAAAATACTTACTATTGCAATGCAGTTTTATCAAATCAATCACCCTGACTTCAGCTCGGTCAATATTAGTTAATATATAAGTTTGGTCTCGAATTGTAGGAAACATTCTGATCTACAATTTGAAACTAATATCGAACTTTCATCCGTTTGTTTCGATTATTTATTATTATTTTATAGTTTATATTCTCTTATTCTAATACCATTTTTGTATAGTATTGTATTAATAATTATTGTTACGTGTTTTCCAGGAGCACATGCCGGAAGGCATCAGCCCGGTGCGGTTAATTAAGGACTCGGCGACGAGTCCCACGCGGCCGGTGGCGCCACTGCGCAGGTCGGCCACCGTCGACGAGGTGGCGCCACCTCCCTCGGCGCCCCCTCCCACCCCCGACACGCGGCCCACTCTTGGCCCTGGCGCCATATTCTCTAACAGTGCGGTAAGTAAAATACAGTATCAACTAATCTCGTCTTCAAAGAGAAGAAAACAGCAAACTTCAACGAAATGGAGAAAAAAGCTTGAGTTTTGGTGGCTTACCATCTATCTATTATCAACTTACTTCTATTCTTCTTATTTTATTTCAGTGAGAAGAAATTTAATTTTGAATAAAAATAAGTATCCTTGATGAAGAAAACAGCGTGAGTTATGGTGGCTTACCAATTATTCTGACCATTTTCAGTGTAAGTTTTCATCACAAGGCTAATTCAATCTTCTTCTGGATATGTAGAGTGAAGGCAGACAATCAAACAAAACTATGCAGTTGGAACACTAATACATTTTACTCGATTAATCATAATTATTGATTTCTTATAATCAATCCTTTTTACTCTTGGTTGTATCTTCAATTGCAAGTTTTGCTACATTCTCTTGAAGTGAATAAAAATGGACGTTTTCAACTTGTCTGTAGTAAATTTAGTCTGAAAGGATTGAATTATTGTAGTTGAATAGTTGTAACTTTTTTGGTTTATGTCCAATCAAATTTCATTTTTTCTTCAATTGAACATTAGATTGTTTATAATTAATGTTGTTTTTCAGGATATATATATTCCACCTTCTCGAGGTTCAACACCAGTCCACTTCGAATGTGATATTGAATTTTAAATCAATTAGCCGATGAAGCCTTTGTCGAGTGTAATATTGGCTTTTGATACTAAATTGGTCATTTTCTATATTAGACTAGAGAATATCCCTTACATTTCCAGTAAGATCGCATTTGCAACCCAACCCAACCCATTCATTCCCAAGTTTATGATTCAGGATGGTTTTGTTCATGATTTCTCTCCTCTCATCAAATTATGTAGAGCCTCTATTATAATGTGAATTTTTTTATAATATTTTTTTGATATTATAATGTGAAATTCTTTGATAATAGTTGTTGTCTGTAACAAAAATAAAAATTAACTCGAATTCAATTATCCTTTTTTGAAGGCGTGCTCCAGTACCACCATTCCTTTGATTTTAATTTTCCACCGAATAGAAAATTAAATTCAATATTACATAGCATCCAGTAGAAGTTTGGATGTAGCTTTTAACCTAAGCCTATTTCAGTTTTTCCTTGATAAGCCAATTGAAACTAATTGCGTATTCAATTGTTTGATTTAGAATAAAATTAGTTTGTTAAATATAGCACGAATTTGTTCTTCCTACTGATCATATTTAATATGCAATTATACTAATAAGTTAATTTAAAAAGGAGTTGTGATAAATGCACATCACTTGAGTTTAAAAATAATATATTTCATCTAAAATAAATTATTGAAAGAATTTAGACTGACTGTTATTTAAATTAGTTTATTTTGTGTTCAATAACAAACGTTCGAATGATAGTAAACATGATATATTCTATTATGTAAACATTGGCTCACCAAGGGCATGAACGTGGAGTGACCATGAGGACACACGTTCTAGCCTTAGACTCATCCATTTATAAACTCCAAATTTTTGGTATTTCTAGTTCTTGTCTTGTTCTTGTTCGTCTGTTAGTGTTCATATTCCGTTCTTAGAGACACAGTCACGTCTCCCTGTCTGGTTTAGGCTACTTTCTGGACAGTTGTATTTCTTGATATCACAGGCTACCACAGTCCGGGTAGGATAACTCTGTGTGTCAAGGGAACAACTGGAAAGAGTAGTACCTTCATCGGACAGGTATTTGTATTTTTAAATTAAAGATTAAAGTCGCGAAAAAGTCTTATAAACATGGAAAGTCAGGTAAGCCAATGTTTCAAGATTAACCACAAAATGTTCCAGTGCAGCCAAGCGAGTACCCCTGAAATAATATTATAATTAATTAAATTTTCAAACGTTCCCTTATATAATCAAATATTTTTATATGTCAAATGAATGTCATGTATTATTACTAAAATATATATTCTATTAACCAACATTAATATTATTTAGAAGTCCAAATTCTTTCAAACCCCCCTTACAGAGTGTTCGCCAAACATAGTACTTTACAGTTTGTATACTATATACAATATCATTATCAACACATAACACATTATAGGGACAAATTTGAAAACATGAGGCTCAATATGTAATACAATACATCAATGTCAAAGCAGGCTAAAATCTAGTCGTGGCCTATTATAGTCTGTCCAAGCAAAGAAGACCCTCTGGCAAGATGGGAGAATGACTCAAGCTCGGTCAATATTGGTTCAAAAATTATCAATTTGATCTCAAATTGTGGGAAACAATTTGATCTTCTATTAAGACCACATTTATAGTTCTTGAACAAATATTGACCTAGCTGGAGTCTTTTCCCCATCTTGCCAGAGGGTCTTCTCTGCTTGGACAGACTATAGAATGAATGTATAATTTGATTGGTTGAAGTTCTTAGTTTTGCCTGCTTATTCTGTAAATCTGTATAGTCTGTCCAAAAAAAGAAGACATTCTGGCAAGATGGCAAAATAGCTTCAACTCAGTCAATATAGGTTCAAAAATTAAACATTCTGATCTTTAATTAGAGACCATATTTATAAATCACATTCTGGTCTATAATTTGAAACAAAATGTATAATTTTTGAAGAAATATTGACCGAGCTGGAGTAATTTTCCCATCTTGCCAGAATGTCTTCTTTGCTTAAACAGACTATACAATACTTGGAATTAAGTAAACTAAAACTTTGAATGATCATCCTTGAACGTTTTTGCTAGACTTATGTATTAGTTGATTATACTATTCTATTGTAATGGGCAGGTGAGCATAACTGACGTGTGTCTGAACGAGGAGATGTTGCGAGTGGGTGTGGTCGATCAGCTGGAGAGCATCGGCGAACAGCTGGAGCAGCTGGACTGCCTGACACGCAGTGTGCCCAACATTGCGGCGGCGGCGCCCGCCCCTGCCACTCCTGCCCTCGCACACCCACCGCCCCCCTCCTCATCCCTCGGGAGCGGCGGCGAGCAGCCGAAACGCGCCGAGTCGGAGCCGTCCATTCCGCATCTGGTCGACAGTAGCTGCCAACCCCCGCTCACCACTCTATGACACATCACCTCCTTTCTACTCGTTGTAAATAAACGTTATTGTGATTTACTATGACTCATTAAAACTGATTCACTGTTACCAAATTAGAGTAATTCATATCTTAAATCTTGAAAAGCATGATCGGAAAAATTCTCTTGTCCAATGTGTTCCATATAATAATTATTTATTTATTCATAGATTTATGCAAAACACTTGATTGCTATAAATAATCAATTTCATGCAATAAGCGTTGTAACGTACTGTGACTTAATTAGTGGTGAGTTCCGAAGAAGTTCCACAGCCAATATAACCACAATTTCCCATTTTTTAATTTATACTCTTTATAATGGGAATTTTATACACTGTGATTAAAATGTTGGTTATTTTTTTTTTATTTTATAGAGCCAAAAACATGAAAGAAAGAATACTAGAACCAGACCAGCTGACTTGAGAATAGCGTTTCGAATATAATCAAGTCAGCTGGTCCAATTACTAGCCAGTAATTGGAACGTACAAGGAAGAGAGAAACCCGCCTCAATTTTTGGCACCAGCCAGCACTAACAAGCTAGAGTGATTCGTATCCACATTCTCAGACAATGATTTGAAAAAACATTATTTTTATTCTATATTTTCCATGAAATAAACGATTTCACATACTGTTGCATGTGGGACACTCCCACAAAAGCTGAACTTGTAATTAGGCTTGATCAAATATTTTTCATAAGATGAACTTGTGCTTAGGAACAAGTGTTCTGTGTTAGGATTTCTGTGTTTATTTTTTATTATATAAAAATACAATCAAACCCTCAGAAATACCTATTGATTTTATTACAATTTAAGAAACTTTTATAGTCAAATAAGGAACAAATTGGTTAATTTAAAGTCGGATACGGTATTGTTTTATTTTTATAATGTGGTTGGAAAAGTGTTTATTATGAACAGTATAAATGGGCTATAGTCGAGTCATTCTAGCTCAAAACAGGGGTCAACCTGGAAGTAATTGCAACAAAGTTGTTTTATGGTGGAAATGGTAGCTGACACCCTCCTATTCAACGTGTAAAAAATCCCACTCTCAACTCGTGTCGGAAAGTTGTTTTTTTGGCCGCCATATTGGAAAATTTTGCTCATTTTTTTGTTTTCTTGGAATAACGTCAAAACGAAGCGTCGGACAAAAAATCTTACTCAACCTTTTTTTTAGTAAATAAAATTTGCTAGAGAATGGTGGTAGAATCATCTCTTCATCTTTACAAGAAACCGAGTTAGGATTTTACAAAAAAATGTAAGCAAAAAACTACATTTTTTTGTATATGATGGAAAAGTCAATATTCTCTCAGGATTTATTTTCCACAATTCTGACCAAATTTGACATATGGTATATGAATTCAGACCGCCTTGATGAGCTGAAAAGAATGAGATATGGTTTGTTGAGATCCGATGACTTTTACAATAGTTAGAGGTATCCTTAGATTGAGATCCTTGAAGGGTCCTTAATATTGAACATAAACTAAATTCAGGTCGGTGAGTAGCTTATCTGCTAGAAATTGATCTG
The DNA here is from genome assembly GCA_017141385.1 of Sogatella furcifera. NCBI lineage: Eukaryota > Metazoa > Arthropoda > Insecta > Hemiptera > Delphacidae > Sogatella > Sogatella furcifera. Next base: position 33,080,692 of record CM029550.1, read on the forward strand.
AAAAACATTATTATCAGAGAAAATATCAATACAAGCACGGTATAAATTTTTTTGGAGACCATTTCCCCCCAAAGTAGTGTTTTTTTAAATACAAGGATATCTTTTAATTGCTCCAGTTCAAAAACTATACAAGGAAGAAAGATCTACTTGGTCTCAAATTGTAGAGGACAAAATTATCCCCAGAGGGATTTTGAATTGAACAACTCAAAGGAATATGTCAAAAGATCTGAGCGAACAAAAACTGAAAATAGTCTATTACAGTTTTTCTTGAAAATTAACCTATTTTTTGAAAAATCCTAACTCAGTTTCTAGTAAAGATGAAGAGATGATCCTACCACCATTCTCTTGCAAATTTTATTTACTAAAAAAAAGGTTGAGTAAGTTTTTTGTCCGACGCTTCGTTTTGACGTTATTCCAAGAAAACAAAAAAATGAGCAAAATTTTCCAATATGGCGGCCAAAAAACAACTTTCCGACACGAGTTGAGAGTGGGATTTTTTACACGTTAAATAGGAGGGTGTCAGCTACCATTTCCACCATAAAACATCTTTGTTGCAATTAGTTCCACTTCCAACCCTAGAATGACTCGACTACTATGGTCTTGAGAAACTAGAAATGTTCAACTTCTCTGTACGTTTTCGAACTAAATATTATTCAAAATGAATTATATACTGTATTATAGAACTTGGTTAGTTACACTCTGACAATCTGAAAGTTAATGACGTAACTTGTATGATACAGAGTCAGAAATTCGAAAATACCGTATTTAATAAATAGAACAATAATATTATTAGTCTTGAGATGTCTTGTCAAAATGTGTGCATATATATTATTGCACAAAAAAACCTTGAGGAAAGTAGTTCCTCCTATCATATGACTCATTCTCATAATCAAGTTTCTTTTACGTGGGCTAATTGAGCGGAGCGTAGCGAAGCTCTAATGGATTAGGAAAGTCACTCTTTGTATAACTACTCCTCCAGAACCGCTCGACCGATTTGATTCAAACTTGCCATGGTGATAGTAGACATGGACGACCAGGTTATAGGCTATAGAGCATTTTGAAAATTTGCATATTAAGGACGAAAAAAGGAAAAAAGGATTGCTTACACACTATACACATTATTCATGCTCTCTGCACCAACAAAACATCAGTTTTGAGAAACGTTCCTGGTCAGAAATGTCTATTATGCTCTTGAAATCATGTTGGTATCACTGGCAGAATCGGCTGCTCATCGAAGCCTCATAGCCCAGTGGTTAGCGACGAGTACTATTATTTCACTGCTTACCAATCAGGGGGGTTCGAAACCTGAGTAGGACATTTTTTTTTTAGCCGATTATTTTCAACTTAGAACAACTTTGAATATTATTTTACATAGAAATAAAAAAAATAAACGACCTTTTAAGATTTGTTTGGTTAAGAGAAAATAAAATTAAAAATTAAAAATTAAAAATTAAAAATTAAAAATTAAAAATTAAAAATTTCAATAAATTGCTCAATAAATTTCTAATCCTTTCTGAACGGAATTTGCAGGCGAGCGAAGCAAGCCTGTTTGTCTTAGCTGACAGTGACACAGGTTTTGCAGGCAAGCAAAGCAAGCCTGTTTGTCTCACTTACACTGACTATACTGTCGGGGGTCCAGGGGGCGGAGCCCCCTGGCTAGGCGGAGAAGGCGAGCGAAGCGAGCCTGCCGGCTAGTTCTGAATAGAATGGTGCCTGCTTTGTCAGGATTCAATGATAAATAACTGAGATATGACTATTTTAATTTTAATTTGCGTAAGTGTTTCTCTTGATGCAGCAAAATCACTCTTTGCGTACTGATACACAAATAACTATATTGTACTGTGTGAAGGAGGCAAAATGGGTTTTTTACCTGATGTCTTTATTAAAAAAATTATTTATTTATTTGCATTCATTCAATATTTCTCAACATGCTAACAAACAATGGAAGCTTGTGCAAATACACTAAAATTTTGCCCAAATGTCATCCAATAGGCTTATTTTTTCGCAATTTTTCATGTTTATATTGATTTTCCTTTATAATTTGCTACTGAATAATTATTTTAAACAATCAGAGCACATTTGAGACCAAAAAAAGGTACGTCGAATACTGTATTTTCAAAGTTGAACCACTCATAGAGGAAATGACTCGAGCTTGGTCAAAATTGTTTGAAAATTGTTGATTTTGTCTCAATCGTAGGAAACATTCTGACCTTCAATTTGAGCCCAATCAATATTTTTTTAACCAATATTGACCAAGCTGGAGTCATTTTCTCATCTTGCCTTATTTTATCAAACACTCACTTGAAGGTCGTTGCTCATATTTTATATTCTCATTTCATAACATTACATGGTAATGGAATGAGTCACTTTCACCATCAGCTAGGTTTAGCTAGGCTTAAATACCGGGATCAAATTTTCGAGTCCACACGCTTCAAAAACTTTTGGACAAAAAGAAAGCTCGCTCCGCTCAATTTGCGGCTGCCTCCGCATGCGCTTACCTAGTATTTTATATTTTCCGAATATTAGAAGAATTACTTACTGGACACAATAGGTACTGTAACACCACCATTTGTTCATCAAGGAGTCCTCTCTGATGAAAAAGTGAGGACATTTTACAATATTGCAAGTGTTCGAATTCACGTTGAACTACTAGTTAAATCACTAATTCAACTAGTTAAAACGTTGGAATTTTTATAAAAATACCGATGACTTTGATGTCATTGATTGATGACTTTGTTCATATTTGTTGTGTACTTACAAACATTTCTGATTTCTAATAAACAATGTTTCAATGTTTTGAAAGATCGTTTCTAATTTTCTCCTAAATTGAAAACTCTGATAAAATCTTGTATTTTCGAAGAGTGTTATTTTTATATTCTCATTGTGAATTTGAAGTATTGTATTTCAATAGGCTTTATGAACTCGAAAGCTACCTATGTTTTGTAAATAAATTATTGTTAGTGCCAATCAGTTGTATTCAATTATTTCACATTCCCTATTTGTATAATACTAGGAACTTAATTCACTCCATTAAGATCAACTTAATGATAGTAATTAATAAATAAAAATAAAAAACCAAGTATCCTATTAAAAAATATTTATAAATATTATTAAAGCACATACATTTTTCGATTCTCAGATCAGAAAATAATCCGAGAATCGAAATCACCATGCTGTATAATATTTCGAAATATTTTTTTAAAGGGTACTTGATTTTTTTTCCATTTTTGAAATAGCCCTAATTGTGAATTTCAATTGATAATAATAATGATAATTAAACTTGTGATTTGATTAATTGTATCAAAACCGACAATTAATTTGAGTCTGAATAATCTATAAACCATATCATACATTTATATAATAATGCAAATAGGCTAATATTCTGTTCATGTGATGAGAAAAATACCCTTACACGTTTTATACGTTTTGGATGTGTCTGTTTCTTGAACTTATAATTCATAAGAATAATTTTTTTGTTCTTCCATTCAAATTCAAACTCAATCTATATATACTATGCGTGGTTTCAATTCCAAAGTTTTATTCATTCATGCACGATTATACATGTTTACATTATTGTCACCACGGATACTAGAATGTATTTAAGTATAGAATATATTCTAGTATCCGTGATTGAAACTATATTTCATATTTGTAATTCTCAATCTATTTTCATCGGTTTTATTAGTATGAAATGAAATGAAAATATTCTAATATAAGTAGGTGGAATGATGACTAGGAAGTCCTTTCTAACAATAAACCTTAGATTAATATCAATAAATAGGTTACGGTACTTTATTTTCAAGTAGATATTTTTAATATAATGATAAAGTCTGTAAAAATTGTGTTTCTTTGGTGCCCTCACAGATGAAATTTTCCCTGCAGATGAATAGCAGAAACGAGAAACTATTGTCATAGACTAACTATACAGTATTATAGAATATATAGAATATTATATCTACGCTATTATATAAATATACATGTTTTTTCACTTGATTCCATAATATTTAGTCAAATACTGTAAATAAAATTAATCTTAAATGAGCTCATGCAGTTTTTGAGGTTCCAATTTATCTTTAAATAAATATTATTCACTAATATTTATTTATTCATTAATGAAGTACAATTTATTGCAGTAACTAATAAGATGAAAAAAACAGGCAAACACTCTTTCCCCAATTTTAATCAAAATTTTATTACAGGGGAATTTGAATATCATTATGCTAGGCATTGAAAATGTAAGCTATTTATTGAACTGAGTTGATGAGTTCCCAGCTAATAAGCTTATTTACGAGTTACGTTTTTTTAATAAGAGATTATTTTTCTAATGTAACTTATTTTTGTTAATCACAGCTCAATAAACTGTATGAACGTTATGACAGCAATAAATATATGAGAATGTGTCGTGAAGATGAGGGCCGCCCACGGGGGGGATCGATGGCGTAACTTGCGCCATCCGCCCGAAATTTGGGGGGGATTATTATTATATTATTGAAAATTTATTATAAGATTGAAAATTTTGGGGGGGAATCGGTAAATTAATTTAATTACAGTAAAATGGAGTTATTATTTTTGATGTTTCACTTGAATGTAAACGTGTTCTACTTTTGAATAATGTATATTTGAATAATCTAACTAATAGAATAACTGTATAATAGAATAATATATGACTGTTGTAGGCCTATTGAACCATTAAGTTATTCTTAATATGGATTAAAAATGTCTAACTACTCTCTGTTTACAAATAATCACGGAATACTGCTAAATATCTAGGAATGACATTAGATGTCAAATTGAAGAGGAAGGAACATATAAAAATAAAAAGGAAACAGCTTGATATTAAATATGGACAAATGTATTGGTTGCTTGGTCGTCAATCCAACTTATCTCTAAAGAACAAGATAATTCTATACAACCAGATATTAAAACCAATTTGGGTGTATGTGATTCAGCTCTGGGGTTGTGCCTGTAAGAGTAATGTCAATTTGATACAGAAATTTCAAAATAAAGTATTGAGGAATATGGTCAACGCTCCTTGGTACATTAGAAACAGTGATTTGCACAGAGATCTACGAATACCGTTTGTGTCTAGTGAGATAAGACGATTTGCTATGCGCCATGAGTCCAGACTCCATCATCATGTCAACCCCGAGGCAGGGCTACTACTCTAAAATCAAGATATTATCAAGATTATCAAGATAAATCAAGATATTAAGGCTTAAGAGAACGAAGCCTTTTGAATTAGTTTAAAACCTACTGGTGATAGTGTGTGCATACAGTTTCAGTGCTGCTCTCAGAACTGCTTTAGTCGTCGTTGGATGAACTGAAGTTTTTTGTCTTGTTATAGTTAAAAACGGTGAACTGAAAATTGATGGTTTGTCTCTAAGACAAGTTTCAATGACATTCATTAGAAAAAATAATCACGGCTGTCAATTAACTTAAGCTAAACGGTGCCATGCTTCAGCAATATTTGCCAGATTATTTCTCAGAATGAACGCAAAACTTTCAATAGAATTCAGACCTAAAAAAACATAAACAAAATCGATTTTAATCGGTTCCTGTGATCTGTAATTATTCTTTCTCAGTACCGTATATAGAATATAGATGACGACTTGACGTAAAAATAGTTCATTCTTCAATTTTACACAATGCTCATATACAGTCGTTGTTCCAGTGTAGAATTGAGCGATTGTGTTCGGTGTATTACGTGGTTTTGAAGATTTTTGTACTGTGTAGTGCTATTTGTAATATTCGCAGTTTGTAGTATTTTATATTTTTTCTTTCAACTTTAATGTAGACGTACTAAATTTTAATTTCTCAAATGTTGGAAAAATCTTTCAAATACATTAAATGTGCAGAGCTTTTTGTTAAATACGGTACATAGGGATGACAAGTGGCTAGAGCACTCTAAGAGAAAACTCTTGTAGTCTAAAAGGTGAAAAAATGTTCTGGTGAAATATAAAATAATCGTAGTGAAAGAAGGACGGTTCATCAAAACCTTATGTGGAAAAAACTAGCCGAAGAACGACAGAAGCTTCAACCGAAAACTTCGTCGGGCGAGGAAAGGTAAAATGAAAACATTATTCCTCAAGTATCAAGCGGTAGACTAATTTATGTTGCTTTGCATGAATTGTATAGAATACAGTGCCTGCTGCCTGGGCACAAGATCCCACGGAATGCACGGCTGAAAAAAATAGTGTAAAATCTGGAAATAGAATTAAATAAAAAGGCCTTCAACTTGACAAGTTTTCTAACTTATTTAAAATCAGGATATTTGAGATTTCTGATTTGAAATTAAATGTTATATTGAAAAGTTTGCACATGGCGTGGTCCGGAGACCCTAAGACCCTACCTAATAAAACGTTCGTGGGCGGAGATTTTTAACAACAGTTTTTTGTCTGTTAATTATAATTATTAATACAATTATTGATGTGATGATAATAATTATTATTATAACAACCTGAATTAATAATTTTCAAATGAAAACCCCTGCACTTTCTTGAAATGGAAAAACTTTACTCCAAGTTTAAATGACTTTAATTTATTTCACGAGATTTTGACTTACGATATTCATAATTTATATTACAGTATCAACATAGTATGTTGATATATATTATTTTCTTCACCAACAAATATATATATATATATTAGCCTATCATAATTTCATCGTCATGATGTAATAATTCTATTGATTATCGATTCAAATTTCATGAATCTTAAGGTATTCATTTTTTCGTTCAACTAAGCAGTATTAGAGAAATACTGTTTTGTACTAATTATATCCAGTGCCGGATTCAAGGGTAGGCCAACTAGGCGCGCGCCCAGGGGCCCGCACCACAAAAATATCGAGATATTTTTATATATTTTATTTCTTAGAACTTGTCAATCTGCATTCTAGCAAACTAATATCAATAAATGGCCACACAACAAACTGTGTAATATAATCTGTATCTGTTGAATATAATGTATCTGTTTAATACTATTACAAGTTGAACCTATATTTAAAACCCTCTTGAACAAAATTACTGCCTGTCTTTGGCAATAGAACCGCGATTAGCTGATTGTTCACCCACCTGGTTAAAGAATTGGATTCAAATGAATTTTATTTGCTCAAAATGCGGATTAAAGCTTACTATTATTTAAAATCACATATTATAGGCTACAGCAGACTTAATAATTAAGAAATTAATACACTATTAATAACAGTAACAAATAGTGAAACTAATAATAAGGCTTGAAACTCGTAAAAATATAGTTTTAGAGAACTTTTTCTGAAAAAAATTTATCCCTAGCGGGAGAAATCCTTCTTCACCATCATTGATAGCTATTTTTGACCTTGGCAATAAGTATGAAATTTTAGATATTGCTAAGCTGTTCTGAATCTGATAGTGAATAATAAATTATTGTAATAAGTAATCATTATCGCACTACCAAACTACATAACAGTTTGGCACTTATTTATTTTATGGAAGTTTAATTCAACTTTGAATGAATAAAATGAAAACTTATAAAAAATTCAGCTTGAAAATTGAAACATGCAGTGGTTCTATCGGGATCAATTTTGCAAAGAAAGCAAGTGAAAATTTGCTAGTAAAGACTGCAATATTGAAAGAATGAGTTATACAATTTGAAATTTTATCCAAATCTCAAAGTGAACGAGTTTTTAATAACTCATAATAAATATTTCTTGAATTTGTATTTGTTTTTGAATCTTAAACTTAGCATTGAATTGGTCTTATAGTCTACAGTAGCCTATAGGCTATCATTATTAATATTTCATGCTCAAAAAAATAGGGAATTCATTTAATAGACCATAAAAAGGCCTTCTCAAAAGCAATTTTAAAATAAATTTTTACAAAATTTCCCGCGGACCCCCCGCTTAGCTGCGATGGTACAACCTCCTGAAAAAGGGTAATTAGAAGAAGCATTCAAGTTTTTTGTAAGTTACATACCATATTATGGAATGAATATTGAAATATCTGTCTTTTGAATAAGTTACATTGTATTATTTATTTTTAAAGTGTTGCGTCAAATGAAGTGTAGTTGCTGAAATCAACTTTCATTGAATTATTTCAATACTTTCAATCAATAAAGTTCATGATTCTTTTGGTAACATTTTGTTTCTCAAGTTTTATTAGTGGCGGGGGGGGGGACTATTGGACAAGCAATTGATTTTGGGGAGGATTTTGCGCCATCAGCCATGGGGGGATGGGCACCCCTGGTTGAGATTACATACTTATATATTAGTGTGGACACGTGAGTTTGACTTCGGCCTGATTCCCGTTACTAGCTGAAAAAGGAAAAAGAGTAAAGCAGTTGGATGTTGACTGTGGTAGGAGGAAAGGACGGTCCGTCGGCCGTTAGACGCGTCTTCAGGCTATCAGTTGGGTCTCCAGCAACCGGCGAAGGAACAACTTACAAGGCGAACGCTGTAAGTAGGCCGCTTCTCTTTTATCAATGTGTTTCTCTTTTTCTTTCTCTCAAACATTATCAGTAACCTTGACATTCGTTCACGAATCAAACATAATATTCCATAGAGAATTGAGTTAAGTAGTCCTACTTTATTCAGGTAGAGATGTTTTTACCGAAACTTGCATTATAATAATACAACACTACAGGGATTATTCTTATCAGTAGCCTATAGTGAATTACGGTAAATGAACCAATTTGTGATATTACAATTCAAATTTATATTAAAACAGCTTGTATTTTTATTGTGTATTAGCAGATCAGATCGTAATATATCTTTGGACAATATAAATCAAAGCCTTAATAGTTTTTTAATGTCTATGGAAATTCAATTTTAGGTGTAGAAAATTCTATGAGCGTTTTTTATTTTTTTGCAAAAAAGCGTGGTACCGTAGTAGGCCTACGACTGAGTATTTGGACCCTTATCTAAAAAATTAGTTAGCTCACATGAATAATAAGTTTGGACAAGAAGTCATTGTGTAGCCTAATATTAATTAATGTCCTTATTATATTAATATAAGTACATATAATATACCTACAGTGTAGTATAGTACCTACATTATTAGTTGGAACATTTCAAATAGGCCTACTATGCGGTTACCTCAATAAATATCAGTTAAATATCAAGTTCGAAAGGTCTTGTGTATTTTCGAAAAGAGGTAGAGTAGACTATTATTAAGATTGAGTAGACTTTACACTCAAGATTATTTTTGGTCTTTCAGTCTACGATTAATTCATTTGCATTTATAAAAGAACTGTACACAAAAGATACTCATATAAATATATTCTTTATCTTTGATCACACATTTCTATCATTAATAATTAATTATAATATTTGTATCATCAAGCATTCAGGTATATAACAATCATTATAAATTTTGAGTAGATGGTTCAGAATGTAATATTAAAAACGGTACAGTATAGTATCTAAATAATTTGAAAAACACACACAAAATAAGCTGTTGCTGAACTTAAATTTTGTCTATTCTTTCATGAAATAACTATTCATAAAGTATTTTTACATTTTATAAAGCGGTACTGTATTCATGAATTGAAAATATTAATCCTTTTCCACTATGAAAATTATTTAGTAAGAATCAAAATTTCTTCTTTTAATAAATTGAACAGGTAATGATGAAAATTGAAAAAATATTCTGCTCAATTGCTCCAAGGTACCTGATAAAAATTATACCAAAACAGAAGCAAACTTTATTAGTTGATTAAATCCACTCTTTGTGGCTTGACGAGGTTTGGAAAAATGGATTATAAAATAAACAGTAACCTACGCCTAAAAATACGTAATACGCCTAACCTACGTAGTTGCAAAAATTATCTACCTTAATAAATAATATAGGATGTTCAACTTCAAAGAGGTCCTGTCAATTAGTTTAACCAAGTAAGGACTATTCTAGACGAGCGTCGAAATGCGGCGGGAACGCGCGCTTGACAGAAACAATTGTGCTAATGGGCTTGTCTACACAAGCGAGATAAACGCGCGCCCATTTAACACAATGGTTTCCGTCCAACGCTCGTCTAGAATGGGCCTCCTTTTAGTTGAACACTTATATAATAAAAACTTATTTATCGTAAATAATAGATGAATACGTATGAATTTTTTCAGTGTTTGTCATATATCATGAAATTAAATTATTATTTGAAATTGATCATGAAATTAAAAATCCAAGATCTGTATGATTAGCCTCTATAATCCATATTTTTCTCTTTATAAAAAATTATCTTCTTCCCACTTCTTCCAAATTTATCTTTTCGAGGAAAGTGATTCTTACCTATACGGTATAATAATTCTAAATTCTAAATTACGGTTTCATAGTTTTTTCACCTTCAGAAGCTGAAATTTGTGTATAATTCAAGTTTCAAGTGTGGACATAATCTCTATTTTGAATATTTGGACTTTGTCTGTGTTTCAATCCTACTATATTTCAATCTTGTTAATAAATAAATAAATAAAATAATAGCAGCTGGGGAAAGTATAAATTGAAGGAATAAAACAGTAGATTATTGCAAGATGAATTATTATTTGGTGCGGTTGGCCTACACGGTAATATTAACTAGCCTATAGAATTAATAAAACGAATATACCACAGTACCTACTCGATGTATAGCAATCAATATAGTAAGGTGATATAGGTGATGCGATGATGACTATTGATAGGTGCTACGCCACACCAAAGAATTTCATTGAATTTCGGCTCGGTTAAGTTAGAATAACGGGTTTTGGGAACGTCAGAGACAAGATTGCTACAAAATGAACGATACCGTTTTATAACTTGTTGGACAGATCGAAACAAGCGCCGGGTCATTCTAACTGGATTTCTACTCTCGGAATTGACAAAAAACAAATCTAGCATCATATCAATAATAATGTTCAATGAAAAGTACAAATAGCCTACTAATGGATAAAATTATCGATTCTTATGTTGATTTCCGATTCATTTGTATAATATATTTGATAATATTATGCTTCTCCCTCGACCTTGAAGCTCATAGATACCGTTTAGACTAGATGTTAAGAACAGAACATAATAATAACCATTTTGAAAAGTTTTGTCATCATAAATTAGTTTAATATTTTTCTTTCAAAAATACATTGAAGCGAACAAGAATTTTCTAAATTAAAATAAATTAAATAATTGAATTGAGTATAATTTCATGATATCACATCATATTAGGTACTAGATATTTTATAACAAAAAATTTTCCATTTATTTTTGTAATTTATAATTGTAATTTTTATTAGGTACCGTACTTTCTGCTATTGAAATTTCTAGATACATTTATAAAACTTTTAAGATTATCGGATCAATATAAAGGTTACTCTGATCAGATTCTCATAAAATTTATGTGAGAGAGTTCCGTAGGCCTACCTGTTGGAATTGCTGATGAAACATTTATTTACAGTACATATGAATTAAGCTTCGTGACATTCACATTAAAAATTAAAAAAAGTTGAAATATCACTTTCATTGCCCACTTTAACCACTTATAAAAAGAAGTTGCATATTTTGATGACTGACCGGTCTCTGCTATTCGTGAAACTCGGAATGGATGATTTATATTGGTATATCAAGCCGAAAGTAGGCCTCAGCCAGTAGCAGTATTAAATTTTTTGATGAGCCTCTATTACGACCGAAGCGGCACGTAGGCCTATACACAACACAGTCCCACCTGGAGTCATCATTCTCTTCAAACTGTTCTAGGACTCCTTTTTTAGTTTTCTTCCTTTTTACTCTCACACGCTTTTACTACAGTATGTCAATTATTGGATGTTGTGTTCTTGTTTAGTGCAGTATGAAATTTCTATGTATTGTTATATGTACGATATAGTTAATTAGTATACATCATTATTTCATTCTTCTACACAAAAAACAAAAACAAAGATGCACCAATATAATACCGGTATCATATTGTTTCAATATATAAACCTTAATGAAGCATAGAAAATGCTAATAAATTTATATTTTGTAGCTCATTTTCACCAACCCGCGTCGACGACTGCAATAGAAAATACAGTTTGTAAACCTCCTCCGTAATTATTATAATAAAAGGGGTATCAATATCCAATATACTTGATAAAATTTTATATTTTCTAATAAACCAGAGTACTGAAAAATTGAATAATTTTTTATTCTAAAATTTATGCAATGTATTACTAAAAATAAATAATAATAGCCTAATAATACCTGCTAGTAAATTATTAGCATACAGCAGGAGCGAACTGCCAAACCCCAGAATCCCATAAGAAAATTAATTAGATCACCATCGGTTAAAATTGCGGGTTCACCTCTGGTAGGATAGCTAATCTGAAAATTTATTTCTGTGGCCCTTTAGTCTTTCAGTAAAATAAAAATACAAACACACACAACACCTAAGCTATGAGTTTATTGGTTCATGTGTAGCTTATTTTATGGGTCCACTTATACGGTAGGTACAATAAAAGGCTGCTTATATAGTAAGGTAGATAGCCTATATACTTATATACTCGTAGTTATTCGGTAAAGCTGAAAGAAGACACGCATTCAAATTGTGAAGTGCATTGTGAATTCGTGTCTTCTCAGTAGCTTAACCAAACTATATATTTCCCCTGCCATATTACATGAAAAATGGTCTCTAAAAGCAGAAGGTTTGTTATAATGGGGAGTGATTTTTCTGTCAGAAATGTGTGTGAGTCGTCACTTTCGTTGTCAATGATTTCGCCTCTGCTGCTGATGAATGATGGTGCTGCTGAGAATGTAGAATCCACGTCCTACTTTTATCCTTATCCAGCCCAGTTTCACGTGCATTTGCTTTTCACTGTTGATAAACCTTTCCCCCTTCCGTACTCTCGCTTTTTTGAAACACTCTTAATTATGACTCTTATCATGATTTGCTGAGTATGGTTCACCGGCTTTCTTCTAATACTTCGAGTGACCTCCCACACTCTTGCTATAAACTCTAAATATATTTTATTCCATATTAGTACCCTAATATTAAAATTTTTGACAGCAGTCTCGAGTAAAATTCTAAAATTGCCTTCATTATTAGTGCTATAAAAAGTGAATTGATTATTATACTATCTTTTATAATTTATACTTAAATGTTGAGTTTTTTCAATTTCAAAAGGTCCAAGAAAGTAGTGTGAAAATATCTCAATAATCAACACCAACTGCCAGTTATCGTACTAAATTATTTTGTATTTAATGCTAAAATATTATAATTATATTTTAAAATCTGTCACAGTTAGTAAAAACCCACTGTGAATGCTACGCAATGTGATGATTAAGGTCCGGCTAGAGGAATGTGTGCGTCTAAACGGACGCCATCTTACTGGAATTATTTTCAAAAAATGATAGACATTTTACCCTCGCAGAGAAAAATGCTTTTTCATGTACTTTAATATTGTGATATAAACATATTTTTGTAACAAATTGTTTTTATTTAACAGTCTTTTAAAAATCGCTCGTTATTATGCCTCACCTTGTATTTAACCTATATTTCTAACAAAAATTAGTTGATGATTCAAAATTATGACATAACAATTGAAAAACATTCTGATATAATCTATGATGACATCACATTGATTACTTGATATAATTATTGATTATATTATTACCTACCAATAATGAATTTTATTGTTGCAGTGATCTCGTATGAGGAAACTGCAAAGGCGTTAAACGGACTCGCGTCGTGGAATTGGGAGGAAATTCTCAGAGGAAGAAAATATCGTTAATCGGCATGTTTGGAGATTAAGGAGTTCAAAATGCCCGTTATTTTAATGCCATGAACAATAATTATTGAAAGTGACTAGAGCAATCATTTGGACGTTGTTTTGTGAGTTCACGTGACCGTTAGAAAGTTGCGACGATTTTCGTAACAGATACGTGATATTCATGACAATTTTTGACACTTGCAACAGTTCAGTTCACGTTCGGAGCTCACTCCACTAGCAACTTTCGGGATTCTATTGTTTCATTAACAACGAAGCAGGTGAGTTATTGGTGTCTCTTTATAATGTAGCCTAGGATATATAAGGTTGTCTTACGTGTAACAGAAGTTACAAAATAAATTCTACAAATTGCTAGCTTTGCTACATAATGTAAACGCAACTCTCTATAAATCCTTGTTTTGATAAACGTTCGAAATAGGCTACTGGATTCTCTTCTCTTTTATTATTTTTGAAAATAGATCCCATACTGGCATACTAATGGATTGTTTGAATAATTATTCGATTTCCTATCAATGAACAATAATCGTTCTATTCAATATTGAATTACCTATGTTGAATATCTTTAAATATTTCATTCTTACACATTGAGGTTGTTGAATACGAATTTCAGAAAGTAAGGCTTTTCACAAAATGATAAACGTCCTACATGAATTTGTGTTTCTCATTTCTGTAAATCTCAGAGTATGTTTTTTTAGATTCAGATAGACAATCACAGTTTTAATTAAATTATAAGATTTCGCCTACTATTCCAAATTGCTGAGTATCATCGTCATAGTTCCCTTCGAGTTAGCTCTCTTAAAATGACCAATGACGCAACCCCGTCTTTTGTAGGAGACCGATAAGCCGTCAATCCCAAGTACATAAAAAATAGTCATTGTCTCATCAACATACATTTCATTACCCACGCACAAGCCTATGAGCTCATGTGGGCTCCACCCTAAGAAAACAAAGATACAAGCCTATTTTAATATATTCTCAATAAGTGACACCTGAGATGTTTTCTGTGAATGTGAATTTATATTTATATTTAACAGGAGAATAGAATAGAAACTTTGTTGCAACAACATCTGAGGTCATCAGATGAAATACAAAAATCAAACATAACATACCGTACAGAAATTACAAAATACGAGAAAACATTGCATCAGTTTCATATCAAAATTAATTGAAAAAAAATAATAAAAAAGCACTTGCAAATCGAAATTCGCTCAGGTGTAACTCTAGCATTAGAAATATTTTGCACATCCTAATCGCATTGAATATTTTTCAATTGAATTACATAGGGGGTGGGATGATGTGTGTTGCAGCAGCGGGGCGGTAACAGTACAAGATGAGCAGTAGCCTGGTGATGCCGGGCATGGCGGGGGCGGCGGCGGCAGCGGTGAGTGCCGCCTCCCACGTGGCGTGGTTTGCTCCGCTGCTGGTGGCCGCTCTCGCCTACTTCCACTACGAGCTGCTCGATCCCGAGTCGCGTCCCATCGATGTCGACACGCCGCTCCTCTTCAACGAGTATGACTTCATCATAGTTGGCGCCGGCTCGGCTGGTAAGCCTATACACTCGCATATTCATCGCAATATATGAAAACCGCTTTCTACCTAAAACTACTAACACTGTATACTAGTCTGATGTATTCTGATGTAGAATGTATAGGTTACTACAAATATTCTTTAGTACACAGCAGTCTTATCTGTATTGTAGCACAGAGGACTTGAAATCCTGCACCACATGATTATATTGTAGCACAAAAGATTTACGTACTCTGTGATTGTAGTATCTATGTATGTACCCATGACATTTCCGACAAAAAATGTTCAGTGCAGGGCGGACCGTTTTCATGTTATACATACAATAGATTTCACTATTTGTCATCAGTATACTGGTAATATTTATTGAATATAATGAATCAAAATGGTAAAACCATGTAAAAAAACGTACCTATTATATTGTTTCAATACAAAACTCTTCAGAGAATACTAGTATAGTGATTGAGTTGCGTAGTGTTGAGCATCCTTTCTCCTTTCAACTCCTTTATGGGTTTTGGCATTGGTAGAAGGTAGAATGATCTACTCACCGGTGAGTAGCGAGTAAAGTAGAGCGATCTTCAAATTTTTTGCAAGCTTTCTTTACTAGCCGGCTACTAGCCAATAAGCTTATTGCTAGTTGGTGATTACACGGAGCTAGTTTACTATCAACTAGCGAACTAGCCGGCTAGTAGCTAGTAAACTCGCCACGTCTAATTTACCCTTAGTAACAAGATGAAAACATGATGCAAACAGCGGACAAATGATTTCACAAATAAATTTTTACTAGCCACTATCACTCAATTATGAAGTCACCCGTTTCAAAATGACAAAAATATTTCTCCCTCCAAAATCCATTGTTTCTTTACAGTTAGCGTGATAACGCTGGGAGAAGCATTGCGGATATATACAATAGTAGTAGGCCTACTGCTTTGCTGCGGATGAATAAGAGTGTCGTAGCCTACTTCTTGTAAAATTCTTACGTGAATAATTTCAACATTTATTATATGATAGTAAATCGTGTGAAATGGTTGACAAATTTCATCACTAAGAACAGTTAGAAAACCCATAGAAATAATTATGAGATCCAAGTAGATATAGCAATATATGGTAAAATATAAATGATCTTCGATTACGATCCCCTTATCATAAACATTGCTCTAAATAATTTTTCCTAACCATTTTTGTTTTTTTCTACTTCTTCATGTCAACTCCCACACATATTTCCTTCTCACTTTCGAAATCTGAAAAAATTGAAAACTGACTGCTTTCAATACTCTTTCGCTCTAGTTGATGCCCACATACCGTAATTCAAGAATAATTTAGGTTATAGAGAAGATAAACCTATAACTTACATGAACATACAGAATATTACAGGTATAGTTCTGTTCTGCATCTGATTTTTGAGACCTTGAGAATGTGATAATGATATTTTTTAAATTTAAATACAATTTAATTAATTTGCCAAAATTAGCATCAATCATGTGTGATAGAAGTTAACTTATTATGAAGGAAAAGATGAACATCTTATATTACTACAGAAGTACAGAATGACGGAATCGTATTATCTCATTTGTTATGATATTATGACAAAGAACTATATTATAGTCTAATACCAACCTAATAAAACCCTGATGTTTTTTATAGATCTTATACAAATGGATAGCGTTTAAAGAAGGATATCAATAGATTTGGGTTAAATTCAACTTATAAATAAGAAGAATAAGTCATAAATCAATGTTTCATTTTTTCGAAGTATTGTTTAGTTAATTTTGGAGGCATTTAAAAAATTATCATTTATTTCTTGTTGACAGGCAACGTTCTAGCGAACCGACTAACAGAAACTGATTACAGAGTTCTGCTGCTGGAAGCTGGAGGAGATGAAACCGAAATCTCAGACGTGCCTCTTCTTGCTGCTTACTTACAGTTGAGCCAGCTCGATTGGAAATTCAAAACTGAACCTCAAGGCACAGCCTGTTTAGGTGGGTAGAATAAAACTGATACATCACTTCAAATTATACATATATTATCTAAAAATGAATTAGAAGTTTTAGCATAAATCAAATAATATGCCGATAGTATCTAGTCTGTGCTATCCTATTTATATCCAGATCATACTGAATTCAAACAGACCCGACTCAACTAATTCTGTAATGAAATTAGTATTATTTTACATTGTAATGTATGATTTTTCCATCAAATTCTTCTCTTGGCAATAAATTGAGTTTTTTTATAAATTTATACTAAATTGAACTGGATTTAAATATTAATTAGATAATAATTACGTCATGGAGAAGCCGCAAGGAATCATTCCTCACCAGATAAATAAATTATTCCACTTATCTACTTGGCAATTTTGGACTTGTAACTACTTGAATGGACAAAACTTTGAAAATAGTTTAAATGATAAATATAGTCAGTTTTGAGGAATGTCAGTAGTTAATGATAACAGAATCGATCCGTAATATGTAGTCCATCTGACCATCTATTATTATCCATTTCAATCACAGGATAGTATGTGAGAGGTATGCGAGAGCGAATAGAGTCTAGAAAGACCCTAATTCGGCCGATACTCTCTAGCAAACCGATTTCCAATTGTCCTAACAGAGCTGAGCAAAAATGTCATTCGCCATCTATCAAATTAAATTGAATCTACTATATATTTTTTGTCTAATTCCTGCAGTCGAGAGGCCATACAAATGGATGCATTGTATGCAGTCTGCATATTTATTTAGCGTATGGCTTTCAACAGTGGGGAGACCCAAGAGTTGTTCCACTACGTCAGATAACCTAATTTCCCACAAATCGGAACGTGGAGGATATATACAATGGGTTATATACAATGTGAATAATAATATGATAAATGTTTCGATCAAACAAAAATTGAATTTTGTTGCAGCGATGAAGAACAACCGGTGCAATTGGCCGAGAGGAAAAGTGATCGGGGGCTCGAGTGTACTCAACTACATGCTCTATGTGAGAGGCAACAAGAACGACTACGATCAGTGGGAGGCGATGGGAAATGCAGGCTGGGGCTCAGATGAGGCTCTCTACTACTTCAAGAAGTCGGAAGACAACCGCAACCCGTACCTGGCGCGCACACCCTACCACTCGACTGGCGGCTACCTGACAGTGCAGGAGGCGCCCTGGCACACGCCGCTCGCCAAGGCCTTCCTGGAGGCCGGCCGCGAAATGGGCTACGAGACCAGGGACATCAACGGCGAGCGCCAGACCGGCTTCATGATCGCCCAGGGCACCGTGCGTAGGGGCGCCCGCTGCAGCACCGGCAAGGCCTTCCTACGCCCCGCCCGCCTCCGCAACAACCTCCACGTCGCCATGAACGCCCACGTCACGCGCATACTCATCGACCCTCTCACCAAAACCGCCTACGGAGTCGAGTTCTTCAGGGACGATACCAAGCATACCATACGAGCCAGAAAGGAAGTCATCCTCAGTGCTGGAGCTGTCGGCTCTCCCCATCTTCTCATGCTCTCTGGAATCGGACCAAAAGACCACCTAACACAGCACAACATACCCTGCATCCAGGACTTGAAAGTAGGCCATAATCTGCAAGACCATATTGGATTTGGAGGCTGTGTGTTCCGTGTTAATGAGGAAGTGTCACTTGTGCAGAAACGGTACGAGAGTGTGAAAGCAATCCTCCAATATGCAACTCTCGGTGACGGACCGCTAACAGTGCTTGGAGGTGTTGAAGGTTTGGCGTTCATCAACACCAAGTACGCCAACGTTTCAGAAGATTTTCCTGATATAGAGTTTCACTTTGTGTCGGGTTCTGTGAACTCAGACGGAGGACACCAGCTGAGAAAGGCGCATGGATTGAAGGAAAGTTTTTACAAGGAAGTGTACGAGCCAATTGAGAACAAAGATGTGTGGTCTGCTGTGCCCATGCTGCTGCGTCCGCGAAGCAGAGGTCACATACACTTGCGAAGTTCCAATCCTTTCGACTATCCGTTAATTTATCCCAACTATTTTTCAGATGACCACGACATGAAGACAATGATTGAGGGAGCAAAGATTGCGGTGGCAATGAGTAGAACGAAAGCGTTTCAGAAATTTGGCAGCAGATTTCACAACATTCGTTATCCGGGCTGTAGAGACATTGCTATTTACAGCGACAAATACTGGGAGTGCATGATTCGACATTACTCGATCACCATCTACCACCCGGTGGGCACTTGCAAGATGGGCCCCTACTGGGATGCGGATGCGGTGGTCGATCCACAGCTCAAGGTGTATGGTGTGAAGGGGCTGCGCGTCGTCGATGCATCAATTATGCCCACCATGGTCAGCGGCAACACCAACGCCCCAGTCATCATGATAGCTGAAAAGGCATCCGATCTAATAAAGGAACAATGGCTGCCGGCCAATCAAAGTCAAAACGATAGAAAATAGTGAGCAATGAGGCAACTGTGCAATGGTTTCAATATCATTGTCAGCCAAAGATAATGCCAAAGAATAGGTTAAATGAGAAAGCAATGACTTGAATGGGCTTCAGACGTGCTACATTACTCATTCGTGCTCATTGCGCAATGTAGGGTGAACAATAAATTATAATGAACTATCCAAACTTAGAGGAATGAACAATCAGTGAAAATCAAGAGTCTGCTTTTCACAAGGACATGCCAGTTAATAGGTCACAGTAACAACTAGAACATTTACTCAGTGAAAAACTAATCAAAATGCTTCAAGGTATTCTTTATGCAGTTAAGAATTATTGTTTTTTAAATGATTGCATGAATTACAATTTCATACTAGGAGCTTCTAATTGTTCAGTCACTTTTCTGCAAACTAGCCTGATGAGAATGCTGCATTGAATAATCAAATTCAAAGATGAGAGAATTATTCAAAGGAATTGATAACTTGTTTTCAAAATGAATTGATTTATACAAGTTAAATAACAATTCAACCAAGCTCATTAGTTGATCACTAAAAGTATCGTTTTCGTTAAAGTATATTAATATTGAAGCAAACTCGACTTATCTGCATAATAAATTAACAAAGTAAATTTGTTTATAGTTGGATATTAATTGGGTAAACCAATAATTGATAATATTGTGAATAATAGAGTGAATATTTTCTTGAGAACGATGTTTAGTGACCAATAGGACTAATTGACTCTCAATATGTCTTAAAAAAGAGAAACTTGAGTTTTCCGCTATTGGATGAAAGTAGTGTTAAACTCCCAATGTTGAGAACTTAATAATTTTCAGTTTCTTTATTAAATTAAAAAATAAAAATAAAGACAGCTTCCGAGCTTGGAATACCACTTGATAAATGAATGTGATTAATATTAAAAAGTGAACTATAACATATTATATTATATAGCTGACGCCAAAAAAATGGCGGTTTCGTCTGCTACAACAGCTGATATTGTCAATTGGAGTTGTCATTTAGAAAAATAACAGTAAGTTCTATTATATAAGACAGTATATACTCGGTAAAATATGTATATACAGTATAGTTCATTTAGATTGTAAATTTGAGTTGTTTTTTTTAATAAAAAAGAGAATGTGAAAAAGTAAAGAAGGTGCTCTACATCAGCTGTTAGTAGGTTACATCATGTACAAGACAGACGAAACAACCCTACTATTTGGCATCAGCTACACTATTAATTATAGAAGTAGAACATTAATAATTATATAGTTCGTAAGAGATAAACAAATATTTTCGGAAGAAAACAAGTCTTAGTGGATGATTCGAAAATTCATCAATGGTGAATCAATATGTATCAATAAAGACTGGTATTTGTAGAAAAATTTGTAGTTAACTGTTATTTTTCCATCACTTACAACTTTGATTCTGATTTTAAACTGTTATTAACAAATGATACAAAAACATACTTATTTCACTACTTTCTTCATAGTGAGATTATTATATTTTAGTCTCAACCTGGTAGGTTTTGAATTTTGGAACAAAATCTAAAAAAATGGAGAGTCATCATGCAAAGTCAAAAATGATACTCTCAGCATACTTATTCTCTCCCCTGTATTTTCAATAGTTAAAGCTAGGAAAGAGCTGTTAAATAGATGAACCTAATTCTAGGGTATAAGGATTGAAATAAAATAACAGGCCGTTGATAGAAAAAGCACTATTATTGATGGAATTAATGTTAAATTAGGAGTGTTCCTTCATAAAGGTATAGCCTACAACGGAGTATACGAAATCAAGCTACAAAATCAAGGGGTCTGTTGAATCCACCTTTACGGTTCATATACTGACGGTATTTTCGTTTGAGTATTACATGCACGGCTCCTTCCTCTTGTGACTCTATATTTTTGCCCTTAGTTGTATCAAATGCACAGAATCCCATTAGTTTCATCATTTCCTGCTCTTCCGGTGTCTTGCCTTCCAAGTCTTCCTCTGAAAAATAAAAATAATGTTTATTACATATCCACTGTACAATAAGAAGTACAAAATATATACTGCAACATTAAAAAAAAAAATATTCTGATAAGCGCGAGCTTTTTCTCGCAGAATTTTTCTGTATCAACAATTTCAATTCCATTATTTTGATGTATCTTGACACTTGATCTTTAATTTATGCGGAATGGTGTACCTGATGTAGTTACAGATATGCTATTTCAAAGCCAAGCTCTGGAGAATTGCTACTGGACATTTCTGACTGAGCAATAGCCATTATGTCATGTGCGGAACCGTGTTGATGAAAGACAAACTTTTAGCAAGACCAACTGGAAGGAGAAGACCCCAACCTAGAAAAAGTAGATGGCCGCGATGGTTCGAATGGAATGGGAAATCCCATGTAAATTGGTGCTGACGACAAATTCACAATCAGCAGTTCAAATTCGACTACTTTCTATCGTCTGCAATTAACAAGGGATTTCCTATTCCACTCGAACCATCGCGGCCATCTTCTTTTTCTAGGTTGGGGTCTTCTCCTTCTAGTTGGTATTGCTTTTAGTAACTTTAAATTGAAACAAAAATTGATTAATGGTGTTTATAATTCCGTTAATATTGTAATGTTTTCTATAAAATATATATGCTGAAAATTAAATATTGAGAACATGAACTTGATAATTTATATAGTTGGTGATTTTATACACCGTATCTATTTTGTGAGATGGTTATAGAAATTTTACACGTTAAATTAAATAACGTAAAGATACAATGTCCCAACTTTACAAACAATTCCTCTATCTATTTTCAAGCATTTGAACATCTGCTCTCTCTACATACCACTTTATTCATTTCACAACTCTCATAATAAAGTCTCAATTCAACTGGGTGGCGCAGTCCAAGTTTTTCAAGTGCAATTCAGTTTCTAATCTAAGTTTATCTAAATTGGGTAATTCTATGCCCAGCTAAATGAAAGAGTGTTTTTCTTAAAATGTCTGACCTGTCACTTTTGGTCGACTGGATGCACTGGATCGAGCTGATTTGCTGTGCCTGTCCCTGTCCCTATCTCGGTCGCGATCCCTGTCTCTGTCGTGCAGTCTGTCTCTGTCTCTCTCCCTGTCGCGGTCCCTATCTCGATCTCTCTCAGGTGAGTGTGATCTGGAACGCGATCTCGACTTCAACGGCCGGTGTCTGTGATCTCTCTCAACTGATCTGAAAATTTCAATTTTAATTTTAGTAACAGCAACAGTTTTAACTCTTTTATAGAAACACTACATTAAAAACACACAAGAAAGTAGAGATGGTTATCTATGTATGATAATTTCATTCACCACCATAAGATGGCAGGATGAGATGAACTCAACATACATAATTAGGTAGTCGGTATATTCTGGAGTCTCTTAAGGAATAAAAATTAGATGTTATTTGGACAAAAAGTTTATTCGGTCTTTGAAGTAGCAGCAGAATGGTATAAAATAATGTAGCACGGAGATACAATTTCGAAAAATGAATTTGAATAAGAGCAAATTCGTCCAGGGTAAAAATCTAGTTTTATTGTTTAAATGAGTTTGCGGCAAAAGTGTAGTTTACCGGCCACCCTCCCTTGAGTCAAATGTTTTTCTTTCAATCGATTAAGTAAGCTCTCCTGATGACAAAATTTAAAAAATCAGCCGTCGCTAGCTCATCATTAATTTTAAAAAAATTCCTAACTTCACTTTGCATGATGAGCTTTATACGATTCAAAAATCTTCTATTCACAGTTTTATTAGCTTCGTAATCAACAACACTAAGTAATCGTAAACAACACTCTAAGACTTACTGATCAGTAATTAAAATTGTAAAATGCTGTAGTGGCTGCCAGTTCTAACCTTTCTTAGCTCGATAGGTTAGTAGAGTGATGTTGTCGATGCTGGGGATCAGGGTTAGCTTTTGGCTAACCTATGCTAAGGATAGAGGAGGGGCGGTGTCAATGTTGTGTTGTGGTTGCCTCCCGGAAAGAGTGCTCCAGGGAGTTCTCTATACTTGGAGCAAATAAAACTGCGAATAAAGTAATTTTGACGTGTATAAAGCTTATCATACAAATTAAGATTAGGAAAAATTGGATCTTTTACAAAAAATTAATGATGAGCTAAGTTAGCGACGGCTAATTTTTTTATTTTGTTATCAGAAGAGCTACTTAATCGATTGCAACCACAAATTTGACTCTAGGAAGGGTGGCCGGTAAACTACACTTTAGCCGAGTTGTGCAGTTAGAATGTGAGAGTTACAAGTTGGAAGTATTTTATTTGATAGCATAGCTGGCACGAAAAATTGAGGTGTTCCTTGTACCTCAAACTAGAGGGTAATTCGCCCGTGCGCTGGTAATTTTCGTCAACTGATGTTTGCAAATAGTATGCCTAGCTGCTTAAGAGCTTACTAGAGAATATACTCTAGTCAGCTACTCTAATTAGCCTACTGGGTAATGCTCATCCAGTAAAATAATGCGGGTTTATAAGATGGGGCCATGCCCATTAGCGGGACAATTGTCATACGACAACTGATGCCGGATTCAAAGTTTGCAGCAATTAGTTTCCATTTAGACATGCCTGTTGTATTATGGCATGTCTTATAAAATCAAAATATTTAATAGATGCTGTACATCAGCTGTGAATTTCAGAAAACAATTGGCATCGTAGAAGCCCGACATAAGAGAAACTGACAAATTAGCATAATTTTATGCACCAGCTCGATATTTCTATTAGAATAGAAATATATTTTATTGAACTACAAAAATATTCAGAAATTCGCAATAAATAGATTTTACATAATATATATTTTTTGACATGACGATATTGGTCATGACAATTGGTCGATATTTTTATTAATCGAACGGTTGTCCAGCTATAAAACTGAAGCAATGCACAAACTAATTCTTTAAAGCACACACAACAAAGAAAGTCCAAGTTTCCACAAAGATAAGTTAGGAGAAATTCAATAGCCTATAACTTCTGAAAGTATAGTTATGAATAAAGTTTAGTGAAAAAGAATAAAGTTTTATTTCAATTACAAAAACTGAATTAAATTAATAATTATTCTTACCTGCGCCTTCTATCCCTTGATCGAGAACGTCTTCTTCTTCGATCTCTTTCATCTCTATCTCTGACTCTTTCACGATCTCTAGATTTACTTCTTCTACGTCTTGGAGAGGGTGATCTACTGTGGGGCATTTCACTTTATGATGAATAAAAATTTCTGCAAACTTTCTTCAAATTCTTTTCCAAAAATTAAGTGTGAGGAAAATCGAAAATAACCATAAATATTGAGAATTTCTAAAAGCTAGCTAGAAATCAGCTGACGAAATAAATTTATATACAAAAATCAGAATCAGTGCTGACAACTGACAACTACTCTTCAGCTGATGTGAAGTGAAATGTATTTCGCTAATAAAATTGATAAATTGAATGTATCCAGCTACTAAATTGAATCTCAATAATTTGTAATTGTTTCAAGTAAGATTTTATCAATCGATGAAATTCATAGAATTCCATAAAATGAATATGCACATTTTTGAGGAAGGCGACATTTTGTACCACCGACATTCTGTACCAACGACACTTTGTGATACTTTTAGTCTAAAAATGGTAGAGTGTACCATTTTGGTACAGAATGTCGTTGGTACACATAGAACTAGGATTTGGCTGGTGCGGAACGTAACGACCGTCGGCCGTGGTCGATCAAGTGTAGCCAATCACAGCTCTTGTCTTGTTTTGTATTGTCCTTGAGATTTAATAAGAAGAGCTGTGATTGGCTACAGCTGATCGACCACAACCGACGGTCGTTACGTTACGCACCAGCCAAATCGTACCTTTATCGGAACGTGCAGGAATATAGGAAGTGGAACAGAATGTCGCTACACGCAAACGATAGATTGTGATAGCTCAGGAATGTGGTTCAGAATGTCAGGAGCGGAAAAAATAAAAATTATCACAGAATGTCGTTTTAGGAATGGTACAGATTGTCGGTGGTACACATTTGTATCATCCCCATTTTTGTGAATTGTGATCTTTCATTCAAACTTGAACCATAGATTTGAGTGGCACTGGAAAGTTAATAAGTTGATACTGATTACTGAATTGAAATTGTAGGAATAATCGGGTGATCATGTCTTAAAATTTATTTAATGAATACATGTTTATAATTGCATATTGCAAGTTTAAATCTATTTGATAGATTCTCAATCAATATTCCATTAAACTTGACACTGCATTTATAATCAACTGTCACTTTACCAATTACTTGTAAGTAGGCATTTTACAACATATTTGAGCCTGTAACTCACCACACGTGTCTAACTTGAACTGAGATTATAACGCTTCTTCAAGTGGATTTGAGATGACCCATCTAATTTTCAATATTCTGTTACAGGTAATGGATGAGGGATATCAATTACAAGACATCGATTGTAAGGTAAGAGTTACCTCAATATCCTAACATAGTCCGGTAATTTCTAGTAATTTTCTATGTTTCTAACTAATCTAACCTATAACTAACCCAATCTAAGCTTCAGCTAACCTAACTTAAGCTTCAACTAACCTAACCTAAACTTCAGCTAACCTAACCAAATCTTCAGCTAAAGGTACGATTTGGTTAGTGCGAAACGTAACGACCGTCAGCCGCAATGTACGCATACGGCTGCGGCTGAACCATTTTCGTTGGCACGACCCAGTCGCAATGATCTGCCTTCATGATATCCAGATCTACTAGTGAAAAATGAAAATTACTCAAAGTTGGTTCTATTTGAATCAAAATTTCATTAACTTTGATATTAATATCCCTCATAATTATCAATATTTCCCTCCTGGTCATCTCAAT
The DNA here is from genome assembly GCA_017141385.1 of Sogatella furcifera. Taxonomy (NCBI): domain Eukaryota; kingdom Metazoa; phylum Arthropoda; class Insecta; order Hemiptera; family Delphacidae; genus Sogatella; species Sogatella furcifera. The sequence continues at coordinate 33,107,129 of CM029550.1, forward strand.
TATAACTTACTACATCTTCTCCAAGTCTCCAAAAGTCTCCACTGCGACTGGTCGCCGCAACACTGCTTCTGGAGGAGTACGGTCGTCATCGGATGCGGCTGTTGGTCGTGGTCGTTGGTGATACGCATGAACGAAATCGGTCCTATGATTTAACACAGGAGCAGTCCGTCATTTTTTTACGCAACGACCGACGGTCGTTACGTTTCGCACCAACCAAATCCTAGCTTAACTAACCCAACCTCAAACTAACTTAACCAAAGCTTCAACCAACTCAACCTAAGCTTCAGCTAAACTAACCTCTAGCTAATCTCACCTAAGCTCCAACTAATCTAACCTAAGCTTCAACCAACTCAACTCAATGTTTTTGGTTGCCATGGTAAAATTGTGATGTGAAAATTACTTACTCTAAATTCTTTCAAAATTCAATAATTTCCAATCGTGGATTAGTGCTTCGAGTGTTATTTTTGTGTTTGGTTCTATGAAATTTGAAGAAATTCACCAAAATTCCAATAACTTTGTTCAATATTAACTACCACAATAATTTCCCAACATGTGAAGCTGTGGTTATGTCGGCTGTGGAACTTCTTTAGAACTCACCACAAAATGAGCCATACAAAATAATAATAATAATAACTCAACCTAAGCTTCAGCTAAACTAACCTCTAGCTAATCTCACCTAGGATCCAACTTATCTATCCTAAGCTCCAATTAACCCAACCTAACCTTTAACCAACTAAACTCCAACTACCCCAAACTGAGTGTTAACTAACCTAACGTAAGCTTCAACTAACCTAACCTTTAGTTATAAATAAATCTTAGACTTATAATTAGTGCTCAATTTGTGCTATTTTGTACAGTTTGGATGCACTTTAGAACTTCTAAAATGAGAATTAGAGTACATGTGAGCCAATTTTCTAGCTTACACAGACCAAACTTAAACTTCATTTATTTCAAAACTACTGGACAGTGACAGCTAATTTTTTTATGTTATCATCAGTAGGCCATACTTAATTGATTGCAACCAAAAATTTTACTTTCAGAATGGTGGTTAGTAAACTTCACTCTAGTCAACCTAACCTAAGCTCTAACCAACCTAACCTAAGCTACAACTAACATAACCTAACCTAAGTTCTAACTAACCTAACCTAAGCTCCAACTAACCTAACTCAAGCTCTAACCAACCTAACCTGAGCTCCAACTAACCTAAGCTCCAACTAACCTAAGCTCCAACTATCCTAAGCACCAACTAACCTAAGCTCTAACTAACCTAACCTCTAACTAATCCAACCTAATCTTCAAGTAACTCAACCTTTAATTAATCCAATCTAACCTTCAACAAACCCAACCTAAACTTCCCTCAACCTAACATAAATTGACCAGAAGCAAAAAATTAACTGTCGCAAAATGTTGATTCAAGTTGTACAGTTTGTTGGTGGTCAACTTTTGTAGCATCTTGAAAAAATGTATATACATGAACATTGTGGAATGACAACTTGTATAATGATGGAACAGAATATCAAAATGTCAATTCCATAAACAATTTGTCAGTCAAATTATTAATTAAATTATATTTTCAACATTTTATACAAAATCTTATTCAATTTTAGAAGCTAGAAGGCATTGTTTTGAACAGTTCACATTGATATTATTATTCAATTGACTTGGCAGCCATAGTTTGAGGTTAGTGACTTGAAGAAGTTGAGTTTGTGTGTTATAGAGATAAAATTATTTAATATAATTTGAAATAATAATAGAATGATTATTTTAGTACTTAATGTGAGTAATTTTGTACAGTTTAGATGTATTTCAAAACGTTCAGAATAAGAGAGTTATGCCTGGTTTTCCAAGCACTCTCAAAGTTGAGGGACCCTCAAATTTTGATTATAAGCTGACATTTTCTATGATAAGTATATGAAATGTAGTAAACTTGAGGGTCCCTCAAATTTGAGTGTGCTTGGAAAAACCGGGCATTAGTGTACTTGTGAGATAGTTTCATAGCTCCCACAGACCAAACTTTGAACATGATTTATTTCAAAACTACTTGACAGCGACCGCTGATTTTTTCAAATTTGTCATCAAAATAACATACTGAATCGATTCTAACAAGAATTTTGACTCTAACAAGGTGGGCCAGTAAACAACACTTTAGCCAAATTGGCTTACATGTACATGGTAAAAGTGAAGTTTACCGGCCACCCTTCCAAAAGTTATAATCAAATGAAAAAACTGAAAAAACTCAGTGGCGACAAAGGATCATCTCCACACTCTGGCAAGGTAACAGCAAACCAAGTCGCACACCGGCTGCTCCTGAATGGAAAGACAGAGGGCCGAGCAAAGAAGTTTAAAATGGAGCAACAAGAACAGCCAGACCCCAAATTACTGGAGGAACCCATCCAAATGGACAAGCTGGAGAAAGCAATAGCCTGATTGAAGAGTGGAAAGGCTGCAGGCAAGGATGATATCTGCACCGAACAAATCAAACAGTTTGGAACTAGGACAAAAAATTGGCTCCTAAACCTTTTTAATAGCTGCCTGTCATCGCTATCCCTTCCCAAAGCCTGGAGGAGAGCAAAGGTCATCGCACTTCTGAAACCAAGTAAACCTGCAGACTCTGACTCCAGCTACCGGCCAATTTCACTCTTGTGCCATCTCTTCAAGCTATATGAGCGGGTAATTTTCCAAAGTGTTGTGCCGTTCTTTGAGGGGAGGCTCATCCCACAGTACGCAGGATTCCAGCCAGGTAAATCTTGTACAAGCCAGATATTAAACCTCACTGAGCAAATTGAGAATGGGTTTGAGGAAGGTGTCGTCACAGGCATGGCTTTAATAGACCTAACAGCAGTATATGACACAATCAACCATAATCTCTTGCTCTCCAGGGTTTACAAGATGACTGGAGATAAGCACCTCACAAGTACCATCCATACCCTCCTTCAGAACTGAAGATTCTATGTCTGCTTGAATGGAAAAAAGAGCCGATGGAGAATTCAAAAGAACGGTCTCCCCCAAGGAAGTGTTCTGGCACCGCTGCTCTTCAATGTTTACACAAACAACCAGCCCATCATGCCCAATGCTCTCCACTTCCTGTATGCCGATGATCTGGCTATATTGGTCAAAGATCTCTCTTTTGAAGGAGTGGAGCTAAGACTGACTTGTGCATTGGAGGAGATGTCAGCCTACTACAAGGAGAGCCACCTTAAACCAAACCCAGGGAAAACACAGGTATGCGCCTTCCACCTAAGATCCAGGGAGGCTAGGATAAGACTGAATGTTACCTGGGAGGGCAAGGCCCTGGAACACACCGACTCACCAAAATATCTTGTTGTGACCCTGGACCAAACTCTGACATACAAGCAGCACTGTCAGAATACATCATCAAAAGTCAGCTCCAGGAACAACATCATTAGGAAGCTATGCAGCAGCCAATGGGGAGCAAATCCCAGTGTGCTCCTGACATCAGGAAAGGCTCTCTGCTTCTCCGTTGGGGAATATGCCTGTCCCATCTGGTGTCAATCAGCCCACACAAAGAAGGTTGATACATCCCTCAATGAGACATGTCGCATTGCAACTGGTTGCATGAAACCAACCCCCATCAACAAACTCTTCAGGGCTGCAGGAATGAACACTCCCAAGATCAGAAGAGCCAACCACAAATACTTGGAGAGGTTCAAACAGACTTTCGATGAGAGACACATGATGTACAGCTGGAGCCATCATGCAGTTGCCTCAAGTCCAGGAAAAGTTTCATGAGGTTCACACAGCCAGAACCTCCAGACTGGTATCCACTCCGGGAACCTGAGGCCACTGGAACCAGTCTGCCATGGAGATCCTGGAGGGCACTGAACAGGATTCGCACTGGAGTGGCCCCTGTAAAGATCAACTTAGCAAGGTGGGGCTACATAGCAGAGGAAGACATATACTGCACCTTTGGAGGGGCACAGGATATTGACCACCTCACACAGTGCCCACTGTGCCCTGTTCACTGCACAGCTGACGACCTTTGGAGGGGGAATATACTTGCAGAAGACCTAGCCCACTTCTGGGCTGGAAAAATTTGAATTTCTGGACACAAAAAAGTAAGTCATAATTTTGGTTGCAATTGATTAAGTACAGCCTTCTGATGACCAAAGACAAAAAAGGCTGTTGCTGTCCAGTAGTGTTTAAATAAATGGAGTTTAAAGTTTTGTCTGCAGTTGCTACAAACTAACCTTACCTGACCTTCAACCAACCTAACCTGAGCTTCAACTAACCTAATCTGATCTCAAATTGACTTAACCTAAGGTTAAACTAACCAAACACAATTTCCAGCTAAGCAAACCTGAGCTTCAGCTAACCCAACATTAGCTTCAAGTAACCTAACCTCAGCTTCAGCTAACCTAACCTAAGCTTCAGCTAACCTAACCTAAGCATCAACTAATCTAACCTAAGCCCTAACTAACCTAACCCAAGCTTTAACTAACCTAACCCAAGCTTCAACTAACCAAACCTAAGCTCCAACTAACCTAACCTCTAACTAACCTAACCCTTAACTAACCTAACCTAAGCTACAACTAACCCAAACTAAGCTTCAGCTAACCTAACCTAAGCTTTAACTATTTCAACCTGAGCTTCAACTAACCTAAACTAAGCTTGAATTAACCTAACCTCCAATCAACCCAACCTTCAACCAACCCAACTCCAACTACCCCAATCTGAGTGTTAACCAACTTAAACTAAGTTTCAACTAACCCAACCTTTAGTCATAAATAAATCTTAGACTCATAATTAATGCTCAATTTTTGCTGTTTTCTACAGTTTTGATGCACTTTAGAACTTCTGAAATTAGAATTAGTGTTAATGTGAGCCAATTTCTAGCTTTCACAGACCAAACTTTAAACTTGATTTATTACAAAACTACTAGACAGCAACAGCTAATTTTTTTAATTTGTCATCAGAATAACATACTTAATCAATTGCAACCAGAAATTTGACTTCTGGAAGGGTGGCCGGTAAACTTCACTTTGGTTCAAATTGGTTTTAGAGTCCCCACTTTAGGCAGACAATTTATACATTTTTGGATTCAGAATTTCATTCTGAGTCGATTTCCAGTATCAAAACTTGCAACTGGGTATCAAATAAGAAAGTTACCCTTCAAAGTTACCAATTTAAGTATGTCTAGCTAGATGGGTTAAATACGAGAATGTGACAATAAATACGTGTACATGTACACAAATTCTTATTCTAGATCAATAGCAACTTTTAAATGTGGTCAATAACTCTTTATTGTTTATATTTTAATTGTATTTGAAAATGTTAAAACTATAATTCTTTCATCTACGGGCATATCAAAAAGTTCCTGTTTCAGTTTTACAATCTAAATCGAAATGGCTATCATTTCAAAATGGAATTTTAGGACTGTATTGAAAAACTCCATTACGATACAGTTGTCACTTTACGACACTGTTCCAGAACTCATTCTGTGTTCCATTTGACCATTTTGCAACGGGCTGATAAATAAACAACCAACACAGCTGTTGAATCTTCTAACCTAAAAACTTCGACAAGTGATAATACTTCATCTTACCGGTATCTGATTATCAATATTTCAGTTTATGTATTTAAATAGTCTAAAGTTTAGATAGAAAGTTTTAGATAGAAAGTTTAGATCTTCAAGTTTATAATATCTTAAATTCTATTATAAATTGCTTAATAACTTGTCTCAAAGGATGACATTGAGAATGAAATTCTTCCAACTCCAGAAGGCAAATTAGCTATATACAGTATGTAGAACGTTCATTATTGTTAATTTGGGCCTATATTTTAAAGATAATTAGTCTATTTTGGATGTAAAAACAACTAAATTGTAACATGAGTTATGAATAGAGGCCTACGGTAGGCTATAACTTACTAGGCTACTAGACTGTTTTTGTTTGTTTGAACTTACACTAAATTCACACTAAGATCGAATGTTTATTGAGATAATTCTATGTTTCTTCACTAACTTCTTGTTTTAAATGATTAGTTACAAAACCAATGTTACTTGTCTAGTTGAAAACATTTTTTGTAAAATGCAGACAAGTTTGTTGAGCTCCAAAAATAATGGGAATGGAATAAGCTAAAAACTTTATTTAAGATTTAAGTTGAAAAACAAATGCAGCCTGTTTCATTTGCCTCCTTGCCCAAATTTGAGTCAATTTTTAATTTTGCAGAATAATAATTCTATCTATTCATTGGTTTCAAGATTCTCTATTGAATACTGCATATTTAGCCTTCTCATGTACTATAGATTTGAATTGATAACAGGATGTGAGTGAGTTCAATAGTTATTTGTGTATCAGTGCGCAAAGTGTGATTTTGCTGCATCGAGAGAAACAGTTTACGCACGAGCCACAGGCGAAATTTCAATTTTAAATTTCAAATTTCACCTGCAGCTTGTGCGTAAACTGTTTAAATTTTAAAAATTTGGAAAAAAAAGGTTTTTGGAAAAAAGTTGAATACAATCTAGGGAGTCTTAAAACATTACTAGCTATAGCTCTAGTGTAGTACAATTGATTCTCAAAGCTTTGTTGAGTATGGTCACCTGACATCAAAAAGAAAACAGAAAGAACTTTGAAAATATAAATGTAGCCAAGTGGCAAGCAATTAAATGATTGAAAAATTGGAAAGTGCTTTTAAAAGATAACTATACATAATAAAATTAAAGCATTTCTTGTAACAATGAATTTTGACAAAATTAAAACACTTTACTTTTTGGAACATTCTGGATAATAGTAAGCAGGTCACAGCAGGTGTTCCACTAACTACCAACTCCTATGCCATCTTGATACGCACATTTACTTCTGTGATAAGACCTGAGGTAGCCTACTCACGAAAACAAATTTTCTAGATTGTTTCATTGAAAGTGTCTTATTTTCGGAACACCTATAGATAAAATAGTGTATGCAACGGTTGTATTCAGCCTTTAACGCACTAGATGAGATATTTAGAGCACTCGCTTACGCTTGCTTTGCTTGCTGCTTGTGCTCTCACTTACATCTTGTGCGTTGAAGGCTCCAATTATACAACCGTTGCATAAACTACTATTGTAAAAAATATTAGAATATAAAATGCTAAATATTTAAAAATAATAATGAAATTAAAAATACTAAAATATTTGTAGTTTTATCATTTTCAACTTTTAGGCCTCAACAACGTTATTGAATTTTGTGTATAGAAATAAGAATAATATTTTTGTTGTTTTTTTGTAGTGATGTACTGTTTGTGTACGAAAAATAATAAAAAATTCTATTAAAAAAAATTGGCTTCATAAACGATTTTTTTCATATCAACTGCTAATCGATCAAAAGTTTTCAACAGACTACTACCCTGTTCAGTGTTCACTATCACTTGATACGAAATAAACAAAATTTTAGTGTGTGTGCGTGAAAAAGGTAGGTCTTCCCTTATGCGTAACGGTCCGACGGTCGGCTGCAGCTGTAACCAAATAGCTCGTGTCTAATTCTTGAACTTAAACAACAAAAGCTGTGATTGAACAGATGTTCGACTGCGGTCAACTGTCGGACCGTTACTCATAAAGGAAAACCTACCTTTCCACGCACGCAGACGCTGAAAGAGAATAGGGTATAGTAAATTCATTTTATCTTTCACCGGATGTGATTTTTTGTGGGTTGCTGGTTACTCTGGTTAGGATGAGAGCAGCTGATGAGCTAAAATAGTTGCAGTGTTGCCTCTTCCTTCAAGGGGTGATGTTGGTTACCCGTGCCGCCGGGAAGACTAGGAATCTTCCAGGGTAGAATTTGGAACAGCCATGAAGCTTACGTACTCGAGAGTGGCGGTCGCCTGTGCCAACACAATAGCCAATGGGTTAATATAAAGATGTAAAATAGGAAAGAATAATGGGGGTGGTTCTCTTTCTTGTAGAAGCGGTGTCTGTCAAACCCCAGCCAATAGAACGGGTGTTTGGTCCCACCTAAGAACCTTTTGTTGTGCTTGGAATTTCAGGGTCGGGTATAGTCTGTCCAAGCAAAGAAGACATTCTAGCAATATGAAAAAATGACTCCAGTTATGTCAATATTGGTTCAAAAATTATAAATTTGCTATCAAATTGTAGATTAGGTTTCAGGACTGGCAATCGTGTAAAAAACTGCTATGTGCATGAGAACTGCTTGGACCTATCTAATGCCAGCAGTAACTGTTGAAGTTCTGCTAACATCATTTTTATACAATATCTCCATATCGATTTGGATTAAGCAGCAATTACGATGCAACCGCTTCCGCCGCTTATAAACGTGGCCTTAATGGTATTGTGAAAAGAGTCAAAACCGAGTAAACGGGGTTTAGAATCTCTACGGAAGATATGGAAGTTGGAATGAGGAAACTTGGGTGACAGGAAGGCATGTACTACAACTTTTTGGAGTTATTTTATTTTGAGCTGGAATGAGTAGTGTAAGGAGTTGGAAATTTATTAAGGAAAGAATCTGTAATTTCGTTATTCTTATTATGAATTAGTTGGATATTCCCATCTCACGAAATGTCCGGCTCACTCTAAAACACTAAGTCCTTGTATTTAAGCCAAGGCACCGTCACATCCGCCTGCTTCGAAGAAAAACCTCCCTGATATTCTGTAGAAGAATCCTCATCTCTTCTGTGGTCAGATGTCTAACTTTATGACCATCTAACGTTCGCTAGATCCTCTCATTGTCAATCTCCAAACCAGAAAGAGAAAATAATACTTCTTTGCAGGGATGAAGTAGGTGAGGGGAGTGTAGTAGAGGAGGGATGTATATTGTAAATTGAACTCGTTCGGTACCCTGCTTATTACCTAGAACAAGGAGATTGAGCAATTACCAAGCTTCAATTACCCCCGTTCCGCAGCAACAATTTTAGTTGGTGACAAATAATTCATATTTAGATGATAAGTACGTTTATACTGTTTTTTGTTTTATCTTATGACAATAATTGAATCTCATTTTTCGTTTTCAGGGTCGTGGAGTGGTTGCAACTCGTGACTTCAAAGCCGAAGATACTATCTTCGAAGAAGAGCCCTTAGTGTGTTGTCAGTTTAGTTGGAATTCAGCTTATGGTTACTTGGCTTGTGATCATTGTATGAGGTGAGGGAAACATCATTAATTTATCTTGATTGTTCTATTTGAATCGAGATTTATTGCTTTTCTGTGAAACTTCATATACTTATTTTGTCAATTGAATTTGATATTATTTCGAAAACTATCAACCATTAAGAAAGTGAAGCATTGTTAATTCAACTAACAGTAGGGTATTAATATTTTTTTGAATGAATTCCACCATCATTCTAATTGCATCAAATATCATTTTAAACTTATCTGGAAATTGTAATGATGAGTTTCACATTAGGCCTATTGTATATAAAGCTAAGTTTGTAGGTAATTAGATGAAATTATGTTAGGAGCTTCAGTGAAGACGTCAAGCATTTCTTGTGCAGGCTACTGACAGTAATATTATAAATGATAGAATGTAAATGGGTAATTATTGTTTGCAGACCTCTGGAAACTACTGAAGAAAATGTTAGACGTTTGACCATGTGCAGAACGGCAGTCGTCCCATACACTGAGTATTGCCCTACAAAGAAAACAGCACACTCGTTTTGTCCATCGTGCCATGTGAGTTGAAAAAAAGTATTTAATCTTTATTATTTACAGTGGTATAATCCCTCGAAAAGTAGTTATAGTCTGTACAGACCATAGGTTTGTCTTCGGGATCTGAAATTGTCTTGAGTGTTATTTTTGTGTAACTGCCATCTTGATTGTGGTTTTGTTTTTCCTGTGACGTCATTGATATAATAGGTGTGGGGTGTGGGTACAGAGACTGCATGTGCATAATAACAGTGTGGCTATTAAGTCATCAAGTGTTACACTTTTGATTATTCAGCTCAGTCGAATCCATCATACTTTTTTCAAATCTCATAGCATTTGCATTGAAATGACACGCGAATCATAAATATTTTGTTTGGATATTTATTTCTTACCTATAATTCGCCTGACAGTTTTCCTAGATTTTAAGCTTTCAAAGTAAGAGTAGAGAGACTATTTTCATGTTAGAAGAGCTTTTATAATGTTGGAAAAATAGTGTTCAAGTGTGAATAAGAGGTTAAACCTTCACTTGGGCAAGTCGTCTTGATCAAGTAGATCCGTTGGTGGCTATAATAGACTTAATAGTGAATATAGAACCTATTTAATTGAAATGAGAACCACAAATCTACATCTATAAAAGCGGTGATTCATCACCAGAACTAAAAATCCACTCAGCCAAATGCGTACAAATTTGGCAGGCATGTTCAGTTGGACATTTAGATGTCAACTAAGAACGGATTTTTGAAAGTTCCTTAGGATACGCCCAATATTTGTATTTTTCTAACAGTTGTTCTGGGTTCTCTCAGATTTTTCGAAAAACAATCGGCAGAAAATGCTGTAATTTTGTGAAGAGGTTCGTCTTAGGTCTAGAAATGTTGTGCTCGAAAATTTTTGAAATCCTTTTGTGATTACGCCGGTAATAAGTTTTTCAAAATTATAGATGTATTTCGGGTTGCATATCTTCCGCCTTGATACGACCAATCTATACTCTAAATTCAATGATTTAGCTGTTATTAGATGAACTAATTCGAAAGATATTGAATCATGTTTCAAACTATCTCCGATATACTTTCCAAGGTTACGCTCAATATTACGGTAGCGTTTTTCTATTATTTTTCGGCATTTTTCTTAGATCTTTCGAGAACCAATTGGCAGAAAATGTTGAAATTTGGTAAACAGGTTCAGATTAGTCTAGAAATGCTGTGTTCAATAAATTTCGAACCCCTTTTTTTATTACGGATGATGCCCACATGAGCATTTTAGCTTGTGCGTGGGTAATGGATCATGAGTGCGAAGGTGATTGATGAGGTGAAAAACAGCCATGCCACTGGGATTCGAACCCAGACCTGCGGCAGTGCTAGCGGACTGAAGATTGTGACTCCCAGCCCACTGCGCCACCGAGGCCGGCTACCCTTCTGAAGTTAAGTCTGTAATAAGGTTTTCCAATGTTTGGATACGTTCAAATCATACACCCAGGTTGAGCTGAGGTAATAGAACAACTAATTCAGAACGACTAGGCTACCCGAAAGAACCCTGTTAAGTGATATGATGATCACTAAGTAAATCAATTTGAATATCTCAGCTGACGAAGGATTTGCAGGAAAGCGTAGCGAGCCTGTTTGTCTCACTGACTGCTGATACTGTCGGGGGTCCAGGGGATGGAGTCTCCTGGCTAGGCGGTCAAAGCGAGCATAGCTAGTCTGCCGGCTAGTTATACATAATATGTACTGAGTATATTATACTTTGATGATAAATATCAATAATTATACTAAGAATAGTAACTCTTATGGATAATTAGTTTCTTTCTTGTATTGCTATATAGGCCTATTGACTATTCTGGGAGCCGACGCATTACTTAATTTCTAACAGTCTTCTAACGTGCAACTTTCTCAACAAAATTTTACGATAGATATTCATATTCACATTTCTCAATTAAACCACAGCAGAATTAGTAAAATTCAATTATAGAAATCTTCCGGCATGTTGAAAAATCATTTTTTGGGATCTTATTGAGCCTACAGAAATTGTATCCTTGTATTTTTGGAGGAGGAAGCTTTTATCCCGTGAGGCAGAACCCTCATAGAACACACAGCTCATGTTGTTAATATTGCATTTAATCTAATCTTTGCTTATCTCTTTTAATAGTATATCTTGGAATTTTGCAGGTGCAGTACTGCAGTGATAAATGCAAAACAACAGCTTGGGAGCAATATCACCGAACTCTCTGTCAGAATATGGATTATAGTCATCCTCTTCATGAGCTGAATGAAGAGTGGAAGTAAGTTTAATAGTTGTGATAGCTTCATATAGTTGATATGTTTTTGTGGTTATGCTTTGTTAATTTTATTTCAATACTTTTGATGAAATCTAATTATTGTTTTGCTTGACCTTGTACAAGTTGGTACAAAGCTAAAATCGCTCGAGTATATCTTTGATCTTTTCATTCATTTCAATACAAAAAATACACTCAGCAGGCAATTGGCCAAAACTTCTGAAATTCCTAAATAAAAATATAGATGGTCAAAAAACTCAGGTTTTATAAAAATTTCAGTGTTTTCCAAAGGTTTCCACTCCAAGAAAGATGATTCGAATATTTTCAGTTCATTCGACTTTTTCCAACTTCCAAGTAGCCTATTATTCAATTTTGTTAATCACCACCATTATATGTTTCATATGAATGTCTTCACTTAATTTGTTCCCAGAAAGATTCATTATCCACCAGAAACCACTACCATAATGCTATTGGCTAGAATTGTTGCTCTGGTTGAACAAGCTGCAGACAAAGAGGCTATTCTCAAATGTTTAAACGAGGTATGTTATAATAGACTTCAAATCAATCTGAGTTGAATTGATTAATTTCAACACTAAGCATCTTTCTTCAAGTTTCAGAACTAATTTGAAAATATGACCATAGACTATCTACTCTTAGTATTCTACTTGTCTTTAACATGGCTATCTGGGACTAACTAATGATAAAAAACATTTCAAATCATCTATAGTTATGATTTTTACTAGATTATTAGTTCTACTTTCGTTTCCCAGAGGTCTGTCTGTTTCATAAAACTTACCAACTTGGGGGTATGTTTCATGAAAAATAAAACCAAGATACCTATGTAGCGATGCTGAATTATTATGAGTCGAATTATTAGTATTTAATTAATTTTAATGTCTTATATTCCCATTTTGTGAATATAAAAGAATGAAGCTAATTCAGGATATTCTATTACTCAACAGTTTAGTCATAGTAAATTTGACGGTGAGGAAGCGGATTTGACGTCCGTGGCCAATCGACTGCTTGGACTCTACCAGGAACAGATCCAGCACCTGCACAATCTCTTCGTTAAAGCAGTGCCTGCTAATACAATGCAACAGGTATATAACAATTCAAACTTTAACTATATTCTTTGTAAATTTATTAATTAGATCAGACAAACCACTAACATTTTAGAAATCAATCAATCAATCATCATTTATTCAAAAATTTATTTGGGTGAAATCATGCACGTAACTGCTCCTCTTAGTTATACCACACAATCCAAAACCAGGTTGTGATAAAATCTGAGAAATGAAAACTTAATGTGCTTGATACCCTCAAAACTCAATCTATTCCAGCGTGTATACTAGATATTTTTTCGAAATATTTTATTAGTGGGTACAGGATAAGTTGAATGTAAACTTATGGATCCCATACCTACTACGACCCCGTACCATACCATAATTATGGAACTGCACATAGATCTGGGCACATGGTGATGAAATTTTAGTCAAAACCGAACTGAAGGTTTACTATTGGTCCCAGATGGCAATGGCTAAACTATTCAATTCAATTAACGAAGTAGGCTCTTCTCAGGTGTAATTTATTTTATTTAAGTAACTGTGTTAAGTATTTGTCTGTGAGTTTCTTTTAATTGAATTTTTCAAGATTTACAAGAAGTTTGTTTGCATTATTAGATTTTAGGTATACAGACCTTTAGATAGAAATTCAGTTCAACTTCGACTTTTTTTAACCATCTCCAGTTTGGAATGTAAGAAACAATAATTCTGGTCTAGTGTGATATTTTAGGTTGTCTGTAGCAAAGTTCTACCCTGATACGAGGTGTTTTGATTTATCTTTTTATTTGTACTGATGTATTGCAGTGGTTGACATTGGAGGGTTTCTGTTCGTTGCTGGCTATTGTGGGTGCAAATGGACAGGGCATTGGCACCAGTGTATTCAGCCAGTGGGTGGATACTGTCACCTCGAACCCGCAGCTAGACCAGGCTGACCTGGATGAACTCATCAGAATTATCTACGATCAAATGGATGAGAGTGAGTAAATATTATCCATACATTCACTTGATACAGTACAGGATGATACACGGGAGATGGACGGTTTTCAATGAAATAATACTCAGCTAATTTTGAAATTGATGCATATTTGTTCAGACAAAATCAAAGCTAATAATAATTCCGTGTGACCTTGCTGGCTAAAGTCTGGTGTCAGAGGTTTCAGGTCGCACCTGATCAGTTTCAGGGCATCTGACATGACCTAACGACTGCTTCTTAGTTTAACGTGTCATCCAAAAGCTGGTGGATGCCGTTTAAGTTGACTAAGCTCATTATCTGCAATTTCAGTTATGTGTGAAAAATAATGTGATGTCCATCATTTCGAATGTAGGACTCAACTCTCTTCTCAAAATCCTCCATCACACGGACTAACATATCTGCAGTGATATCAACAATTTCTTGCATGATAGCATCCTTCAAATCGTCCAAATTTCGTGAGAGAAATTGCTGTTATCATTGCAGAAATGTTAGTTCGTGTGATGGAGGCTTTTGAGAAGAGTTGAGTTACCTTGATGATATTATTTTTCACACATAACTGAAATTTAAGTGTAACACTGCTGTGTTAACGTAAATGGCACATAATGAGCTTTGATTCTGTCTGAACAAATATGCATTCATTGAAAACCGTTCATCTCCCGTGTGTCACTCTGTATTATTGAAAATAATTATTTTAATTTTATTTTTATTTTTTGTAGTGAGTTATTCCATCCCACAAGATCTTAAAATCGCAATTGAATAAAACGTGAATTGAAGAGTATTGAATTGAATTGAATTCGAGTATTGAATTCGACATCTGGGGTTGAAGAGCGGCTCTGGCACTGATGGACTGATGACGAAATTGATTTAGACATTATCTTATGAAATTACATATTCTAGATAAGAGCTAAGTCGTTTCAAATTCACTGAAATCTCAGATGCACTGATTAAAACAAAATAATTTGCAATACAGTATTTCTTACCTGTGGATGTGAAAGCCATGTCGTCTGAAATCTGAATAATGTTCCTTGCAAACAATACAGAGTGGGAAATGAGTCACTTACCATCGCGATATATTTTTTGTTAAGTGACTTATTGTCCACTCTCTATTCTATGCAAATTCTATTTGAAATGGTATAATTTTATCATTTATGGTCTGTTTGTGAAAATCTTTAATAATGATTCAATCTAATGTCGTTTAAGCTGAGGGCGTACTGCCGGTGGGTGGAGGGTGGATCGTGGATGGTTTATCCATAGAACATACAACATCCATAGTGATACATCATTCTAATGGTTTGACATCGTACTGTTTTTTGAGGAAATTTATGCTAAAATCAAACACATATGTTTAATTAGAATCAATCAATCATCATCTTATATTCAAATTACATTTTGGTGAGTGCAACAGGCTCATGCCCTAAACCGCTCCTCTACCAATTTATACTCGTACTACACACTCCAAAACAAGGTTATGTTAAATCATAAACTAATATTAGACCTAAAATTTCCACTTGAAAAAATTCAGAATTTTGATATCAGTTCACACCAAAGTTTTAATAATACACAAAAAAATCAAAGATTTCAATATACACTTTTATAATAGAGTATAAATAGAATAGATTGATGTTGTTTACTGTTATTTGCACTTGAAAATGGCTCTTAAACGCCGAAACATGTTGTGAAAAATAAAAATATTTTGAAAAAGGGTACTTTGATTTGAATTATTCTAAAGTTTTAGTAAATACAGTAGAAAATAAGTATTGTTTTTTTGAGGTTATGTTGTCCTCATTTAAGAATTTCAAGATGGCGGCTGAACACTATCCATAGATCTAGCCAAGGAACTATCAAGACAACAAGAATTGAAGTTATTTATAGAGCCCTAGATCTAGCCTATCCACCCTTCATGCTATCCATCCACCACAAGTGTTTCTGGTTGATGATGTTTTTATTTATTAATTTAGATACTGGATTGGCATTTCTCAATAATGAAGGATCAGGCCTGTACTACCGCCAACGATTTGTGAATCACAGCTGTGAGCCGAACGCGGTGATCACGTTTCCACTGGGCAACAGCACGCTGCGACTGAAGGCACTCAAAGACATCGCTGCTGGCGAGGAGATTTGCTTCTCTTACATTGAAGTATGCGAACTGGAAAGAAGTCGACATTCCAGGCAAAAGATGTTGAGGTAAACTATTATTCATAATACTTAGCGTATATTTTCGTATTATTTTGCGCACTATGCTGGGTTTATACGATGCCAATTGGAGAGATAATAATTATTGTCAGAAGACTGATTCTTGTGTGCTCCAACAGCTGATGCTGTCAATGAGAATTTTCATTTAGCCATGCTTAGATGATGGTTTAAAAATCAAAAGATACAATACAATACTTTACATCAGCTGTAGGTTTCAGAAGACAACTTTCTCGCCCATTGACATCATATAAACCCGGCAGTATACCTTTAATATTGTATCCAGATTATTCAAGGTTGTGTGTCGTAGATTTCATCCTGTATGACACAATGAACTTCACAATACATTTTTGAGCTTCCTTTGACATTTCATACTAGTTTTTTTCTAGTATATATATATATATATATATATATATATATATATATATATATATATATATATATATATATATATATATATATATAATATTGAATTATTATGTTTTAATTCAACTAGAATTCATTGAATAGTTTTACTCGGCAGTTTGGATTTTTAACTGATTGCATAGAACCTTGACTTATCATGTTCTCAATTAATTATAAAATCGATAAAAACTTTAGTTGTTTGTTATCATCTGATACGAGAAATTCAATACGAGAGCATTATTTCTTGATTATTATGTATGTTACTTTTGGCGAAACAACTACATTTCTAATTCTCAACCAGCTCCTTCTCATAATCATTCTTTCTAGTTTTGTTTATCTAAATCAAGATGGCATTTTCGGCTAGCCATTACTAAAACAGTGATAATAATTTGCTTTTATTACATGAGAGATCATTAGACCAAAATGTAATCATTTTTCATAATCTTTTCAGAGAGAACTACTTCTTTGTTTGTCACTGCAAGAAATGTCTGTCTCAGGCGGGTGATCCTGATATTACTAGTGAGGAAGAGGAATGTTGTGATGAAGAAGAACAAGAAAATGCTTGAAAGGTTTTGTAAATAAACTTTCTTATTCCAGAAGATTTATCTCTTGTTTTTTTTTATGGAATCTGGTTGGTTGGTTACTTTCATAGCGTTTGTGATTTTAACGTTAGGGCTTTTTTAACGTTACGTTAGCGTTGTTCACTTTTTTGTGAACAGAATGGAGGTGTTCAGGGTAAAATTTTATAAAATCATGTCCTGAAATTTAATAATATTGAGTGGTGTACTGTAGAGAGTTCACTTGCTTTTGAATGGTATCTCAAAAAAAGACCGAAAAACCTCTCAGGATCTATTGGACCTACCCCCAGAAATGCTTAGTTACCGAGATAACAATGGCGGAAGATATTACATTTTTCATCAAGTTTAAATTTTATTTTAGGAGCTTCATCGAAGTACCAAAATGAACAATTCTCATTTAAAATCAGCTAAAATAGAACCTACGGAAACTAGAACACACGGTAGGTATAGTGGTGCCGCAAACAGAAGAGCCTTTGGCAAGATGGCGGAGGAAGTGAGAGTGTAACTACGCATGCGCAGAACTATAACTTCTAGGGAAAAATCCCTTCAGCCAACCTAACGCTTTTACACTAAATTATAGTTCCAAGAGGCTGAATCAACAAAGCACACATTACAACTGCCAATATGATTTTGTAGTCTTCGCCATGACCGTACATAATCTGCAGAACAGGACCGTGTCTCATAAATCAGCTGACTAAGAAAACAATCGAGACATTTTTAATGTACTGAGCTTTACGGTAACCTCAAATAGGTAGGTTTTTTGCAGTTTGTTGGAATATTGAATGGTTTTAAAACAAGCATAATATGAATAAATAAATAAATGAATATTAGTACCTAGCCTATTATGGTCTCCTGCAATTATATTTTTATTTAATTTAATTTCAATCCTTCCCCAGTTTGTTTTCATAACAATCTGTTGGCCATGAGCGGTGTTCAGCCACAAAAACGTCAAAACTAAACATGAATGTTTACAAATCAAAGTATCAATTTTCACCACCAGAGAGCACAGACCCCGCACAGAAGTACCATACTGTAATATTTTATTTTTTATGTCACATCAAAGAGTACAACAGTAGCCCAAAACTGTTCCTCTTAAATTTATACAAACAAACCAAACAAAAAAGGTTATGTCATAAACCATTCCTAAAAGACTAAATTTTATACCAAAATTGACAAATTATGAAATATTGTGTTGCAGGGAAATCATAATAATATTGATTACACAAATCGAAATATATTTAACTCAAGAATATATTATATATTTTATGAAATACATTCAGTAATATTTTAATTGTGGCAGATGGTGAGAGTATAACAATTTTCATTTGGACTGCTGGCAGCAGTGAATGGCAGCCATGCTGCCAAAGGCTCTTCTGTTCGCGGCACCACTATATCACGCGTAGTTTTTAGCCAAAAACCAGCTAGTTACGACGCAGTCTGTAGTCCACAAAAAACTGTGTAAAAAATTGAATTACATAAAAAGCCAGCTGTTTAAGAACTATTTTTATGGGCTCCAGAAAAGTCATAATCCTATCAATAAACTGAGCATCAGGCTTCTGGCTACTGTGCACCGCGTATTCTAGTATCCGTAATAGAACCTGCTTAAAGTTTTGTCCTGGGATGAAATTTCTAGTGTGAAATGAGAGATATTTCATAAACAAGACTTTATTATCCTACTCAATATTTGAAAGAAGAATAGTAAAGGATCAGCCTATTTTTCAGATAATTGCCTAATATTAAATGAAAATACAAGATATTGTCAAACCACTGATTTATTTGAAAATCGTAATACCGGGTTAGGTTGCTACACCATCATCTATCTCTCGTAAATCAGATTTATAGTTTATCAGAAAGAGATTGATAATGGTGTAGCCACAGAAACCAGTATCTCAATTTTCTAATAAATCAGTGGTTTGGCAATCTTGTCTTTTCATTTAATATGGATAACTACCACAATATCACTCTTACAACTACTCAACAAGACTTGTTACTAAGTTACTACTTAGTAATAATAATAATAATATTTTGATCTTTGTAATTGTATCAATGGATAGATGAGATCTACTTACTACTTCCAATAAATCACAGTTCATTAAACAAAAATAAAATAGAAACCCGTATTCCCATAAATATGTTTATTAAAATGCAAACAAACGATTTTGAAAACTGGTTGTTTGAATCATATTGCGACGAATGCTAATAATATCATCTTTAGATTCAACTGAATCATGTTGTAACACTTATTCGAGGAGTGAGATCTATTAGGTTGTTGCTATTCTCGACAAGTTCGACTATCGACACTCGACCTCTTTGTTTAACAAATTTGGCAACTTTTTCAAGCTCTTCCTGAGATACGTAGATGAACTTTCCTCGGTCGTCTGTTACACCTGAAATGAAAAAATAAACGTTTTATTTGGAAATATATATTTTAGAAAAGTTTCCATTGCCCGCCCATGAAGAGAAAAAATTATGAGAGGACCCTGTTCTAACCTCTTCTATTTAATAATGTAAGGACTATTCTCTTATTTGCACAGTTTATACCTATACTACATTCAGTTTATCTATAATGCTGCACAGTTTCATCTATCTTTATTTTCTCTTCGTGCGCGGAAAATAGTTTGCTTACCCAGGATCAAACCCAGGGGCGCGAGTGGCAAACCAGATGTCGGATCAAATCCCTCCCCCCAAGTTGCTGCCCCCCATCACACTCCCTAGAGGGGTTCACAGGCGAGTCGTGCGCCTTTACGTCCCTTCCGCCTCCGTCTCTAGGGTTGCTGGTGCAGTAGGTTGCCTTATGGCTGCGTGGCTTGTACCCACGCGGCTTGTCGTGCTCCTCTGCATTGGCTCCGGCGGAAGTTTCGGTCCGGTGAGATGGTGGGTGGCTCCCCTGGTCGGTCCTGCGTCGAGAGTCGGAGCTGGTCGCGGGGCCGTCCGGGAGCCCCTCTCTTACCTAGTGAACGGGATTTCATCTTCTTTCCGAAACGCGTGCTCTGGTTTCTTCTGCCCTCTTTCCTTGGGGAGGGTGGACACTAGGAATGACTGTCCTGCACCTGACTGGTGTGCGGGTCAGAAGAGATAAGACGTTTTTTCCAAGCCTCTTGACAGCTGAGGGGGAACGTCCGGGCCTGCGAAGGGGGTGTCGCTGATTCGGACACGCACCTCTGGAATGGCCCACGTACCGCCGGAACTGGGCGCTGGAAACCTGGCCTAGCCAGGGTGACCCCGGCCCCAGGCCAATCTCCCATTGACGCTGGCCGGGCGAGGTGGCAGCGGTCAACCACAGGGGGAATCAAGGTAATGTCCTATGGTCCGCCTCCGTAACTAGGTTGGGAATCAAGGAGAGTTCAGGGCCTGCCTCCGTAACTGGCTTAGTTTCAGGGGGATCAAGGTGGGTCCTACACGTTCCGCCTCCGTCCCTAGGGGGAATCAAGGCGAGTCCCAATGGCACGCCTCCGTAACTGTGGCGCTAGCTCCGCCTGGAGCAATGCTCTGGTATGCTAACGCAGGTACAGAGGGCTCTGGGTGGATCGGCCGGTAGAGGTTAGCCATGCCCCCCATCACAATGTGCTCTATGAGGATACTTAGATAATCATTTTTTATATACTCTTCAATCCTTACTCATTGGTTTAATGATATTATGACATTGATCAGGAATTTCGTTCAGAATATTACTTATTCAATAGCTGTTGAACAACTGCAACATCCTATTTCTTTCCATCTCTATATTATGAGATTTTTGTATTTATCAATGAATGAATAAGTAAATTAGTAGGAAATACATTTTAATCGCTACTCCTATTGAATTATGAAATGCGAAAAATAATTTCGTGGTAAGGTAGCCCACCAAAAGTTTCAAACATAATATGAAATCAGGAGAGTCAGATTGATATTATTCATGGAATTTGCCAAAAGGGTTTGATATGAACTCACCAGTTAGGATGCCGTCTGCCAGAAAATCATTTATCCTGTCAATTACGGTCTGTGTTTTCATTTTGAAGTGAGCTGCTAGATCTTCCAGAACTACAACTTTATTATCCTGGAAAATAAAATGTAATCATTGATGAAAAGTTTGAGGATCTAATATTAAGACTAGTGATGTGGTTCGGGTAAATACCCAGCGGGTAGGTAAATATAAATTGGGTATTTACCCGAGGCCCGGGTAAATACCCAAAAACTGGGTATTTATCATTTTTATTGAATTTAGAAAAGATTTAGTTGTCTTTTTGCATTCAAACGCCTTCAATGATAGTGAAATGATGACAAAATGCAAACAAAAATGTTTTATATAGTGACAAATAGCATTTAACTTCCGAGAATCATTGACATAAATACCCGGGTACTGGGTATTTATGATTTAATTTGTTTCTATGTTGTTAAATCTTATTGAAAATGACAAGAAATTTTTTTATTATTAATAACTATTATTTAGCGTTCAAAGAGAGGGGAATTTGACCTAGTATCACTTTTCACTTGCAATCCATTTTCTAGGGAAAAATCATAATAAAACGAAATAAAAATAGAAGCATGTTCACTATTTTTCTAATGTGGTGCTGTCATGATTTCATTGATAAAGATTGAGTTCATTGACTATTTCTTTGAGAAAGCATCACATTATGCCATTGATAGGAGCGAATCTGGTTAAGGGTGGATGGTAGTGGACGGCCAACTGCCAAACGGCAAAATCATGCCCCATAAGAACAATGTATTTTTTATCAATTTTTTGGAGCAGATAGCGCCGTTATTCATGGACAAAATTACACGTTCTTTATGTGATTGGAAAAACATAAAACAGATTATTTAGTCAGTTTTTTATTGAGATTTCTTATATGGTACAGTATAGTCAGAGCCGTCGCGTGGTTTGTAGCGCCCCGAGGCAAAAACACCTGCGGCGCCCTCCCCCAAAATATCCCCGCATTTCAATGTCCACCACGTTGTCTGCTACAGTTCACATAACTTACTATGTTCATGTTCGAATGTAAGGGTGAGACGTGAATCGGTAAATGAAATTAAACTTTTTTCACCAACTACCAAACCCACTTTACGGCTAGTAACTTACATAATTTTTCATGTTATTTATTTATATAAGAATTGAATTAATCAGGTTAGTGAGAAATTTGAGTACTTTTTGAACAGATTCTTATGCATAGGTGACTCAGTTTTTCCTGTTGAAACGGTTAAATTTTTCAAGTTTCAACAATTCTATGGAAGTATAGGAAAGTTTATTGTTTACAATTCTGTTACCATGATAAATTGCTATGCATTTTTGGTGCCTCTGCTTGAGAACCGTGAGATCTGCAAACCTCACACGCTCCCGTTTTCAAAGAAATTTCTATAGACAGCCAATGCTATAGTAAACTGTAACTTATTATTTTACATCGATCTTCTATGTAGATATAATTTTATAATGAGAGTCGCCAATCACTTTCTAACAGTCAAAACACAACACAATGCACACCGCACATTCGCTCAATCAACTTACGTCCATTGCACCTTGCACGCAGGGGTCTGGCGATAAGCAGTGAAAAGTTTATACGAGTATATATTACTCATCTAAAATAGTTCAAAGTAAAATTTATTTATTAATATTATTTGGGAAATTCACCAAATTATTGGAAATCATTCACTATCACAAGCTGCTCAAATCTAAAATTGAGGAAAAAATGTACGACACAGGCGCCCTCCAGGCCGCGGCGCCCAAAGCGACCGCCTCGGTCGCCTCGCCCACGCGACGGCCCTGCGTATAGTCTACATAAGCAAAGAAGACATTCTGGCAAGATGAGAAAATGACTCCAGAAATATCAGTTCAAATGTGATAAATTTGGTCTCAAATTGTAGATCAGAATTTTTCCTACAATTTGAGACAAAATTTATAATTTTTAAACTAATATTTTTGGAGCTGGAGTCATTTTCTCATTTTGCCAGAATTTCTTCTTTGCTTGGACAAACTATAAGTATTATTTAGGCTGAATATTTCCAAGAGAACAGAAAATACCTACTTCATCAGGAAAATATTTAGCGAAATTTTAACGCGAGGATATTATTCAGGAATCTTTTTCATGAAAAGCCTACATCCATGACACCAGAAAAACATTTCTTACAATCTAAAACTACACGTGCTCTATCTCAATCTATGCCAATAGGCCTCTCATTTTTAGAATGTTGTTCAAATAAATTTCCCAATGAATTAGTTTTATTTAAAGTTAAATGTTTGAGTTTGATCCATTTTTCTGCCCTTTATCAGCCTTAAAAAATATTTCAATATTATTTGTTCCCATCTACAGAATTTTAATTCATGATTCAATTAGAATTACAGATTTATTACAATTTCAAGTAGATACATAAAAATATGCATAGAACTTCCATAGGGTTTTCTTGAAACAAAAAATTCTCAAAACATTTTCTAATAGTTAGTTTCTTATTTTAGTTTTTATATAGCCTTAATATGCTTCGCGAGATTTTCAAGTTTGTAACTATTGGTTTTAATTTTCTTCTAATTTATTATTTTTTTCTAGTAGCCTATAGTTTAGAGTAGAAATATATGCATAAAACTCCTGCAGTTTGTCTAATCTTATTTACCCAGTTTTTTCATGAAGAATCCTATTCATTCAAAACTTCAAGTAATACTTGAAAAAAAACTATATAAAGTCAATGAAAATAGCAAATAAGTTTTTATAATATTATAACAATACTATTACTATGCCAATATATCATCAATGCCAATAATAACATTTTCAGGGGTACAAACATCAATGATTCAATAAATACCCAACATACCCGGGTATTTATGAATTTTGGGTATTTACCCCGAGTTTTAAATACCCGGGTATTTTACATCACTAATTAAGACTGCACAAACATTACCTTAATATTTAAATCTTTCAAATTTGGATAAAGACAATTCATACTTTTTTATGTAGAACAGAAATACTGGAGTAAAACATTGTCGCAGTTGTTGAATCATTCTTTCGTTATTATAACTTGAACCACAAAAGATTCAATTTTCAATATTTGATACAATTATAATACACCAATTATAATTGAACAGGTTAATGTTAGAAACGGAGTAAACATTACCTTTATATACTTTATAAATTCCTTAAGTAGATTTCCTTCGTCATCTTCCAATGTTTCATCAAATCCTTCTTCCTCAACAACAAATGCGACCTTCATTTTCAAGTACTCTTCGTGCTCTTTACGTATCTTTTCCTCACGTATCCGCTCTTCTTCCTTCAAACGTTTTTCTTCTTCAGCCTTTTCTTTTTCATCAGCCTTACGTCGCTCCTCATCTTGCTTTTCTTGACGTTTCTTCTTTTCTTCCCGGTCTTTCTCTAAAGCCTGTCAACCAGAAAAATATTACTACAGTTTTGGATTCACAAGTTGCTGTAAATTAATTATTACTGAAATTTCAAATACAGAAATGGTGATTTTCCCTTGAAAATGGGATTGATTATGTCATCTCACTCAATGTAATCAGCGGATGATATAATGTAGGCTATAAAGACCGTCGATTGTTGGACTTGCTGCTATAGGTACTATACTAAGAAAAATCTGGCGTGGTACACTCACACAACTTTCCTTGCCATTCATATTTGCGTAGGCCTAATAGGCCTACAAGTATCTTGTATCTATACCTAGTCACCAGCGAGTGCAAATTTCATGTATGCAATAGACTATAAATTGAAATTAGACCATTATAGAAATTGCTATAGTGAAATTTGCACTCGCCGTTAACGCCTCGCGCCTACCGGCGCTTCGGCTCATCTTTTGTGTCATTTGAAATTTTCACAAGCCCATGATGCCTCGCGCCTGTCGGCGCTTTGGCTACCGAATTGACTTGGATTTTGAATGAAAGTAGATTTTTTGGTCTGTGGTATTCCAATATATCGGATCAATGAGGTAGAATCGATAACGATTCGATTACGTAACTCTGGTATTTTACTGATAATTATTATGAAACACTAATACTTCTTTCAAATGTGATTTTTATCTTCTTAAACCCTGATGTTGATTGCCTTGATAGCGAGAATGACGGAATGACATTGATACACTTTTTGTACACGAGCGTCAAGCGCGCTGCCCGCGTTGCTCGAACTCCACTTACCAAGCCATGTAGTGCGGGTTGCCTATATACAGAATAATGTAGTGCGGGCTATCTACAGACTTTTCTAACTTTTCAAGTATTGATAATCTTATCAATCAATCAATCAATCAGTCAATTAGGGATCGAGATATAGTGTATACACACATACATACATACACTCACACACACACACACACAATCGAGATAGAAATCCATTTTCCTCAACAATGCTGTTGATCTTCTGCTATTTTACCAGGAATGAGACTCTTGGGAGTCGATAGGGCTTAAATAGGACTACTTCGGGTATGAGTTTAAGAAAAATCGTTTTCGCGAAAAACACAATTTTGATTATCTGTCATTTTTTCGCCATTTTTCGATGAATTTTTTTTAATCTCTTCGAGTAGGGTCCTCATGGTATAAGAACCTTAAGTTCGAAGTTTCAAGTCAATCGGTCAATTCGGAATCGAAATATTGCAAAATCCATTATTCTCAACAATGCTGCGGATCTTCTGCAATTTTGCCAGGAACGAGACTCATGGCAGTCGATAGGGCTTATATAGGACTATTTCGGGTATGAGTTTAAAAAAAATCGTTAGAGCCGTTTTCAAGAAAATCGTGAAAAACACCATTTTTGTCATATTATCCGCCATTTTTTTTATTTCTTTGAGTCGGGTCCTCATGGTATAAGAATCCAAAGTTCAAAATTTCAAGTCTATCAGTCAATTAGGGATCGAGATATAGTGTATACAGACATACATACATACACTCACACACACACAGACCAATACCCAAAAACCACTTTTTTGGACTCAGGGGACCTTGAAACAGATAGAAAACCTAAATTTGGGGTACCTTATTTTTTTTGGAAAGCAATACTTTCCTACCTATGGTAGTAGGTAGGGCAAGGAAAGTAAAAATGCGTCTATGTTCTGGTAGACCGGATAGACACACAGTTGTAATGTAATGGAATTACAACTGCGTTTCTTCTCAACTTATAGCGCGGACTATATTTTTCCAGCTAACCATATGAGGCAATGCATAACGTAACTTACATCAGTGACATATCAAATTATCCATGCTTGGGCATGCATGGATAATGTACGAGCAGAATTCAGTACTTACATATTTTCAATTTCGTACAAATAAAAAAGAATTGAATTAATACCGACAAGTTATTAAAATTATTGTAATTATATCATTATATGATTATTATAGAAATTTCAAGTAAATAATCCAAAGAAGAAAAGTAAATGATGAAGGATAACTGACCTCTCTCATTACTTTCCGCTCAGCTTTGGCTTCTAATTTAGCCCGTTTCTTGGCGCCGATTTTCCCATCAGCATCTAAATCTTCAGCAGATCTCGCTGGCCCAGCTGCCTCATCTTCTTCCTCTTCTTCACGACCTAAAACAACGATAAAAGATTAGATAATCCGAGCAAGACAAACTGATAGGGTAGACAAATAACGGATATACGTTATTGTTCTGATCTGATCAATTGTTCAGATATTTAATTGTTCAAGATAATGTCTCAGCAAGACAAACTGGTAGGGTAGACAAATTACGGATATACGTAATTGTTCTGATCTGATCAATTGTTCAGAAATTTATATTAGAATGCTCTAAGTGTTAATTTGTAATAAGTATATTATACACATTATCTCATATTCAAAATCAAACTGTGAATGTAATGTATTCGATCTATAAACTACCACTATCTTAGGATGAATGAAGAAATAATGTGATAGCACCTCTTTGAGTTTGCAAAAGTTTAAAAATATCAAGTCAGCCAATCCAATTTTTCCTCAAGGCTATCCGCTCACTGCAACAGTTCTCGTCCAAATCATCCGCTCAACCGATCTGCCGGCCATTTAAGATCTTAACCATTTGGCCAAACGTATGTTTCTATAGCTCCAGTTAATGTGATTCTCAAAGCCGTAGAGTTAGGCACTCAGATTAAAGATTCAACTTTGATTAAATCAATTTAGAACTATAATTCCAACAAGAGGATCTGCATGCTTGGACACTGTTGCCACAAACTTTGACTCCTGGGAGCGCACGGTTGAAGTCATTGACCCCATGGTGTCAGACCACTCAGCGGTGGTTCTGTCATTGAAACAGAGTATGAGGAGTGAGCCCACACCAACATGGCACTCAGATTACAGCTTTAGCAGCAGACCAGTAAGAGATGAACTCATACCTCTTTTATGCAACAAGCTAAGTAGCATAGACTGGGAAGTAGTGCTCAATCTGACAAGACCTGAACTTGCTTTTGACATGTTGATTGCTGGGTACATGAGTGTCTTCAACTCAGTTTTTCCAAAAGCAACAAGGAAAACCCCCAGAGGTATGAGTAGTTCCCATTCTTTTCCAAGAGATAGATCATGGTTCACTGAAGATTTAGCTAATCAAAAAAACTTGGTGACACTACTACACCATTGTCACAAGTCAGCAGTGATCCCAGAAGAGAAAAGTATGGACAATATTTGAAACAAAACAAACTGTACAGACAAATGGTGAGACAAGCAAAAAGAGTGCATAATACACGCACCATTGTAAAAGCTTCAAATAATTGTAGAGCTGCCTGGGAGGTGATTAACAAGCATCGTCCAAAAAAACCAAGAGTGAAGTCCAATATTAGCCCAGACAATTTCAATAACTTTTTTGTGAGTTCTGTTGAGGAAGTATTGACTGGAATGGCTGCAGCAGACACTGGAGAATGTTACCAACATGGCTCTTAAGATGGATGTATGGGAGGAAATAAACACTGACAGAGTCAAATGTATTGTCAGGAGCCTGAAGAGCTCAAAAACGCAGGACATATTTGGCTTATCAACATTTGTGTTGAAAGACACCATTGATCTTATTGCAGATCCAATGGCTGCAGCAGTCAATCATTGCTTCAGGTTGGGAGTCTTCCCTGACACATTGAAACTAGCAAGGACGCTGCCAATCCACAAGAAAGGAAACACAGAACTTCCATCAAACTTCAGACCTATTTCCATAGTACCTACAATGTCCAAAGTTATTGAAACAGAGATGAAGCGGCAACTAACAAACTTCTTTGAAGGGAACAACCTCCTCAACCAGGCCCAACATGGTTTTAGAAGTGGTCGTTCAACTGCTAGTGCACTCATGGCCCTGACGGAGAGAATACAGTCAGCTTTTGAGCATGGAGATTTGCTTTCAATTGCACTTTGCGACCTGAGCAAAGCATTTGACTGTGTGCCTCATGGTATACTTGTCAAAAAGCTGGAGAAGTATGGTGTACAGGGAACAGTGCTGAACACACTAAGAAGCTACCTGGAAAATAGAAGGCAAGTGGTCTCACTTGAAGGAGCCTCATCAGGCATTAGAAATGTGGATCATGGTGTGCCACAGGGCTCAGTGTTAGGTCCCCTGCTTTTCATCCTGCTTATGAATGACTTTCCGAACAAAGAGTATCATCTACTCTTTGCAGATGATACCACATTGACAGCTAGAGGTAAAACTGTGGAAGAAGCAGCAGATGGATCCGTTCTCCAGCTAGATGTTGCCAGGACCTGGTTTGCAGCAAACAGGCTGATGCTAAACAATGAGAAAACCAACTTTCTGGTTTGTTCCCTGAAGAGGACAACACTGGAAGCAGAGCCTGTAAAGTTTCTGGGCTTCTGGATAGATAGCAGGTTACAATGGAGCTACCACGTGACAGAAGTCTGCAAGAGATTGTCCAGGGTGATATACCTGCTCAGGAAGCTCAGACATATTGTCTGTAGGGACTACCTGTTATCAGCTTACCATTCAGCTTACCATTCCCTGTTCCACAGTCACATCGGATATGGACTACTGTTGTGGGGACATGCACCCTCTTGTCATGATGTGCTACTACTACAAAAGAAGGCAGTCAGAATCATCTCTTTTGCGGGTCATAGAGATCATTGTAGGCCAATCTTATGGGAACTGAAAATCCTAACCATATACAGTCAGTATGTCCTGTCCTCCTTGATCTATGTCAGGGACAATCATCATAAGTTGGTGAGAAGAAACGAAATTCACAGCCACAACACTCGCCATGCTGCCAATCTGGAAGTTCCTCGCAGCCGGTTGACCAGCACGCAGAGGAGTTTTCCATCAGCTGCAATTGTGTTTTACAACAGACTCCCAATTGAAGTGAGAAATGCACCTCGCACAAGATTCTGCTCTCTCATCAGACAGGCATTGATAAACAAACCAATTTATTCATTGACTGAGCTGGCTGAGGAGCCACTATTTTAAAATAAAAAAAAACCTTTGACACAGTCTGTCTGGTACCCCCAGTCAAGGACAACGACATCAAGTATCAAGTAAGTATAATTAATTATATATAATGAGTATAATATAATAATGGACATGGATAGGAAAAATGATCAAGCAGATATCAATTTGATGATAAAATCTTACCAGCTGCCGCCCTCAACCGTGCTCTAGCATTTCGAGCACCGACAGCTCTCCTCGGTCCACCAGCTGGTTGCTGCCTTTCCTCTGCTTGTGCAGCACCACCTGATAATTCAAAACGATTCACAAATTAATATAATCTTGATCGATGATTAGCCTAGTATTTTGACAGGTTTCAGGCTTTGGTAGTAAAGACTAATAAAATAAAATTGTTTATCTCGGGGATTCTTCCAATTCCAATATTATTCTTAATTAATGTAACCGTTTGGAATAAAGCAGTAGCCTACTTGTTGCGACTTCTAAGACGTTCTCTTTGCAACCAAGCTACTCGTGCTAATAGAAAATTTCAAATCACATACATTTTTCGCATTTTTACGCTTCAGCAAAACAGAGCATTCAGATTGATGAAGATGACCTCAAGCTACCACAGGTTGAGGGACCAATGCCGTATCCTGTTCAGGAGTCTTGGGATTCTCACAGTCTACATCATTATTTGGGTACAATAAATGAATTTTATTGAGCTCGATGCTGTAGGTAGGTTATGAATAAAATTCTGGAAGCCCAAATCCTTGGCAGCAACCTCAATTATTAAGTAAGTAGGCTACTCAATATGAGCTGGTCAATATTTGTTAAGAATTTTAATCTTTGAAGAACTCTTGTAAACATCCCATGTGCTTTTATCCAAATGCTAACGAATATAAAAAAGGTAAAAAATCACTTACCTTTTCGATGTTTGAATAGAATTGCGAAGAGCACAATGAGTATAAAACCAGAGGCTATGGCCATCAATATGGTTAAATCCATATTTAGTTATTACTCGTATTGTTTGATATTAGTTATTGACAGCTTTAATAAACAAACACCAACAAATTCCTTATTGATTTTTTCAGCTCATAGCTTGAATTAAAATAAGCTTTAATAATTTAATTATTTGAGCGTTTTTTCTAGTTCATTCTGTTTATGGATTATGGCTGATGAAAGAGGTTATGTTATGTTGGTGAATCTGTCAGCTGATGAGCTGACACTCCGTCAGTGATGTAATCAATTAAGAAATAAAAGTCAAGAGATATTTTGAAACCAGAAACATTCTGAAATAATAAGTAGCCCATAAATATTATTTATAAATTTTTTCGTATAAGTCAGCTAATTAAAATAATTTATCACCACTGTATTTCACTTCAGATTAATTTTAGTACTAAATTTATTCAAGAGGTAGCGTTGCTTTGTCAATTGGTAACTCGTTTTGCAAAGAAACTAGTGCCGTATTTTCCAACTGATTTTTACTGATTTTGATCATTTTAAATATTAAACTGACATTTAATTAACATTTTAATAAATTTTATTTATTTTAAACCTGCTATTTGGATCAAGAATAGCAACAATCTGAAAGGGCGTTGTTTGTACTTGTTCAAGCTTGGTTGCTGTACACATCGCCGTTGAACTCTCCATCACTTTTCGTTTTCAATCAGAAACTCAGTATTGTGTGAGTTTCTTGTGTGGAAGGTGTCGTGTTGTGTCTGAAGATCTGTGTGGCAAAGTGTGGATTTCTCTATAACTTTGGTGGCTGACTCTATTTGGTAATAATGAAAATTTATTTATCTAGTGTAATATTTAGAACTTGATAAATTCATGTCAATATCGTATTTTTTGTAGGGTCCAGCAAATGGCGGTTTATGACTGGGTGTGTCGTTATTTTCATTTTTTGTCTTTTTATATCATTGGTTAGTCTCATAGGTTTTATCTTTTTCCTTAATGCTTGGAATTATAATATCATTTCTATTTCAACTTATTTGGTAGTCTTCTCGCCGTGTGTCCAACGATCTAGATTAAGTTATTTACGAAATCTTACCGTACCGTTTCTATCGGTAACTCATTCAGGTTAGGGTAAGTCGAGTTACTGCTTACTGGTTTCAATTTTGGTAAGAATATCAATATTCGTTGAAGCTTTTAACTCTCTACTCCATTTTTTGCTCCAAAATACTCCAGTTATTCATGAATGATTGCAAGGCCAAATTCGCAGATCTTTAACTTATATTTATTTTTAAACTTTAGTCTATTAGGCCTTATTGGCTTCTATTACTACTCCTCTATTCATTCATTAACTTTATTACTGATGCAGAGATATGTGTGAGTGTTGAGTTTAACTTAATTAAAATTTTTGTTAATTTACTGAGTCATCTTCAAATATTGAGTAGCCTAATTTACTACACAATTGATTAAATTTCAAATAAGTTAATGTAAGTTATCAAACAATGACGTACTTATAATAACAATTAAATTGCTAGCATTATTATAACTAGTAAGCATACACTCCTGACAGGTTAAAGTAATTACCGGGTTTTTTTTTTTTTGAGGGTGATCCCTTGAGCTCCATGAGCTCTTGGGCCTGTGAGTGGGCAATGGGAAGGATGATGATGAGAGATGAATGGACCTACTGCTTTAGGTGGGTTCCGAACCACTGGGAAGCGATTTTTGAGGATCATAAATTGAATTCAGAGGAACCGGTCACCAGTACAACATAGGTGGCAGAGGCACGTCGCTTATCTAATATCACCGATTAGACGTGGCGTAGCTGAGTGGGTAGAGCGCTGGCGTTGCAACCCAAAGGTCACGGGTTCAAACCCAGGTCAGACCAGGAATTTTTCTCAGGCCACTCTCCCGTGTTTCGGATGGACACGTTAAGCCGTCGGTCCCGGCTGCCTAAAAACAGTCTTTAAGTCATGTCAGAGGCCCTGAAATTGATCAGGAGCGACCTGAAAACTCTGACACCAGACCTGAGCCAGCCAGGTCACACGAATATTATTATTATTACCGATTAGACGCTCTCAACCACTGGGACAAACCGCTTCCCAAACTATATTAATTACTGTAATTGCCCTGCTGATGGCAATACTCATTTGTCTTACGATTTGAAATATCATTATTGTACTGTATTAACTAAGATTAGTGTTCAGATTAGATGAGCAAATGAAGGTTTTCATTTGAAATGAAAACCTTAAGGATGTATTTAGTCTGTATCTATAAGTCTGTAACTATAAGTATTTAGTCTGTATCTTAAGGATGTATTTAATGTATCTATAAGTCTCTTAAGGATGTATTTTTTCAAGTTCTTCACACTCCCCTTTTTATGTTCAGGACGTATCTGAGAAGTGCAAGTAACCACTGTAATATCATGCCTATAAATAGAAGCGGGCTGAAGTGATTGGTCGGTGAACTTCCTCCGAGGCGTGCTTGTCTTGACATTATCATCTTATTATATGCCGTTCAGACAGCACTTGTCACCAACAACGGACTCACGCCCACGCTTCTTCCTTCTCTATTTCTTACGTTTTTCTCGTGTTCTTCTCTTTCCTCTTGTTTGGCTTTCTGCCTACTTTGAATTCTTGACTACCTGATTAATTGTCCAAACTGAAATATCTATCTTCTCCATTCGTCTAGCTTCTCTCCGCTTCAGCGGACTTGAGCGGACACTAGCTCATGCACATAGTCTGAAGGTCGAGTTTTTTCAGAATACAAATGTAATCAATCTTTCTGGAATCATTCCAGTGATGTGAATATTATTAACAACTTGTAAAGATAAATATTTTATACAGATATTGAATAAATTTTGCTGCAAAATAAATTTAAATTAATATTTATGATTATTGAAAACGTTACTTGTAATAATTGATCAATAATATGAATCAATGAATCATGTAGGCTATAATAAATGCAAATAAATTTATTGGTTTATCAAGTTGAATACCCAAAATTAATTTTCATTATTCAAAGCTTAGTTTTTCTTCTATTTCTCATCTGCTTCTGAATATGTTACCCTTTTATCATTATTTTCATATTTCTCTTGTACTCATGGCCATACAAAGAAATTGATGAATATAAACATGGTATTACAGAATATTTTTATCAAATCTTTATGACTGTTATGAACTGCAAGATTGCAATCTACATATAGGTCAAATATCTTTAGAATTTATTCAATTCGTAGCATATTAGCGGAAAATGTTGCAATAGGGACCGCTTTGTGTACAGGACCCTCACACACAAACCTATTGTACATTTTTTCGAATTCGTCTTGGTATTTTTAGAATCGAATTTTACCTCATCCAAATCAACACATTGAAACTTCTCAGTTGACTACTCAGCTATTTTGAATAATTTCTGGATTCAGATGTATTGCAATTGTTATCTTGATTGAAGCCAAGTTTTGGAGTCACAACTAGGGTGCGAAGGTGTTCCCAATAACAATATTATTATTTCATTGCAGTTCCAATGTCCTCCTAAAAAACTCTGGCAAAGCATCATCTCATCAGCGTGTGCTCTCTCACTCATTCTCTACGATTGCATGTCCCTCAGTTTCTCTAACAAAGTTCACAGCCTGATACTCTGTTGGATTTTAGTGCCCTCAATTAGAATAGGCCATTCCACTTGAGTCGCTTGACGTCATGCGCTTGTAATAAATCTAACTTTTGAGTCTGGCACATGTTCACTCTGCTGTGAGGAAATTGAGTCATTGTTCGAATGGACCCTGCATATTAAACCGAATATATTTTATGTTCATAAAATGGTGTGAAACAATGCTGGTCTAAAATTTTTAAAAAAGCAGCAACCTTTATCATCTGCCACCAAAGAGGTTTGAAGTCCGTTTTTTGCGAATTGAAAAATTCATTCTCAAAATGTGTTCCTTATCACAGATACTGAAAGTTACACGAAGTGTAATTGAAACTAAACAAAATTTGGTTCCTGTTGTCTTTTCGCACCCCTCTCGAAGAAAATTCTAGTTGATTATTGAATGAATTCACAAATTTTTGTTCATATTCAACAATTTTGACACTGTAATCAGAAATTAGAATTCAGAAATTATACAAAAGTTTTTCATGTTTAGGTATTCTGGATCTCGGTATTCTTAAGGAATCTCATGTTAATTTCATGATATTTGGAATGTTTATTTATTATTTTTAGCCTATTGTTTATAATGGATAGATTCATCCGCTGAGCAACTTTGATACTCTTCAGCGTAATAGAGGAATAATGATTTCTAATTTTAATTGTGGCGCTGATTGAACAACTAATAGCAAACAAGATTTTCATTAATCATTCATGATTAACATCTTCAGCTATCAGTTTGATCGGCTTTCTGACTAATATCCGGAAACAGAAAACGGATTTGGAGGAGTTTTGGTTGGACGGCTAGCGACCCAATTCATGTAGAGTTCCCCCACATCCCATCAATTCCTTGCCCTATACTATCACTTTCGGTCATGGTGCCCCCTACTCCCCCGTGCCTCCCTCCTTTTCAGCTGGAGCTGCAGCTGTTGTTCCCCTCCCCCGCCCACCGCTTTGAGATCGATAGCACTGTTCACGTGTTTAACCCTCTCCGCCACCCGCCCTTCACAATTCGCAGTCGTCGTCTGCGAATGCCATCAACTCTATCTGGGATGCTTCATGGCACCTCTTTGTTTCAATCCGCTGGAGGCGGCTTTCACCATCGCTATCCAATCTATTTAGCAGACTCATGCATGCGACAACATCGGTATTGAACAGCTTTACACCACTTCTAAATTAAGTCTGATTGGATCTGTCAGAATTTCAATTTTTGTTGAAACTGTATCCGCTTCCAACAAAACCGTCATGTGAAATGCAGGATCAAGTATACAAAATCAATATAAATGGATCATATTAGTTTTCTTTAATTCTGTTCATTTTCAAGTTACATTATGAAGTATTATTATTACAGTAAACCAATTGAAATGTGATTTGTAATACATTAATTAATTTAACTACAAAATTGAGTCATCTACTGTATTAGCAAATATCCAATAACTACATTACATAATTACATCTCACTCCAATAGCAATTATCTAATTGCATTAAATCTGAATGACAATTGTCCCGTTGTTATTCAATCATGACTAAATCTATGATGAAACCATCTTTTAATCGATAGATTGATTTATGAAGATTCCTGTTGAAATGATTATTAAGAAATGAAAGGAAATTATTGGTTTATTAAAATATATACTTCTTCCTTGCTATTGCTATTACCTTCCTATACCTTTGTCTTCACCAACTCCACAGAGCTGGTTATGCTCAACAAACGTTTAGTTTTTGAGGTAAGTTTAGTTTTTGAGGTTTTGTAAGTTATTGAGGAGTCATCGGCACTCGATTCTTGTCTGGATGATTTTTTTTTCTATTGCGAATGATGCCCAGATAAGTATTAAATTTTACTTGTGCGAGGGTGATTTATGAGGTGCTTAAACGACCATGCCTCTGATAGGATTCGAACCCACGACCGGGTTCCTCTAGCGGACTGAATGTTGATTGATTGTTTCCCGATTAAAACTCTGCTTTCAGGGGTGACGAAAGGGGTGATTGTTTTCCGATTAAAACTCTTCTTTCAGGGGTCACTTTAATTCACTTTGAATCAGTTAAGTTAGTCTAATAATGCTGTTCCTAATGACCGAATTTAAATCTAAATTTGGTTTAGAAGTATTCCTAAGTATAGATAGATATCAAGAGTAAGCATTGCGTGATAATGTTTATTATGTTAAAAACAGTTGGCATGGTTAAATTGACCAATTACAGTCCCCGTTATCACATATTATGATTTCTAGCGAGTGTCTCTTCTGTTGTTTTGCTGTTGATCTTTATGTTGGGGAAATGAAGAGAATTATCTGCAGATGAATCTATAAATTGTACTTTGAGTTTCCATTTCCGCCTAGGGCGCTGGTATCCAACATCCTGCTTTGAATTGTAACTCTTGTTCAAGCACTAGAACATACTTATTATATTTCTTGAAGGCAGTAGAGCCATTGGATTGTATAACAATTCTCTATATTTATTTGGTCATTACATTCTTCAAACGGATTTATTCCATTGTCTTTATCATAACTTGAGAATGTTATTTATTGCAATATCAATTGGGACTCCAGCAGTATGTCAGACACTGAGAAAAATGATAGGAGGACAAATTGGTATGTCACTCAATATCATACCTTTCAAACTAAAAGTTTACCTACAGTACTGTAGGTTATTGTTATTTTATTTTTTTATAATGTGGGTTAAGTGGAAGAGGGGACTCTCGTGCCTCAACTTACAACACTTTTTGTAATTTTCTAAGTGGAAAATAAAGACATTTATCTATCTATCTATACCACACTAAGTTTACACTTACAATCCAATACTGAATCGATGGAAGAATTTTCATGTAAGCTTTTCAAGTTGCACTTTTTGAAATGACGTCATAAGCATTTTTAGAAAATAGTAAAAAATATTCAATTTATGGTATATTTTCAATGAATTCCCACTCTCAATTCCACCCTCTATTGAATCTGAAATGTGAAATTGCTGCTCTTTTTTAGCGAATGATTCATAGTTCAATTGGATAATTTGTAGGTTATGTTTGGCCTAGTTTCTGGAATCTGCATTCATTATTTCATTCTCTTGATTGAGAAATTGAGCTCGTGTCTGATTCCTCGGCAAATTGTTTGCTTTTCAAGTACCTTCTGTCCTCATTTCGAAATAGGCATTTCGTAGGTCGTGAATGCTATCATCTATCATGATTGACTATAGCTCTCATCAACCCTTTGTTGAGAATACGACTCGTTATAAAATGGAATGCCTTTCAATATGTGTGTAGGTTAGTTATTTTTATCATTAGAACATTACCAATAACATGATTAACCAATTTAAAATTTTACCAATAAAATTTTCTCTTTTCATTCAACTCACATTCAGATGCCTAGCATCGCAAAATGAGTCCATAAATCTATTTTATCATTATCAATTTGAAAGCCACGCCCAATTTATGACAACTGGAAAGTTCTAAGGATGATATAAGGGATTGTTTTCCATGAGAATAACGCGTCATATTACCTACTTTTATTATAACTGGTGTCATGGATTTATGTCTGCGGGGATAAATAAATCTTGATTGTTATAAAATAAATATGATATAATAATTCTATAAACCTTATCTATTTTTACATGAAAACTAGATACTCTTCACTCTTCAGAAATTCTCTTTCATACTAGAGTATGGCTCATTTACATGGTAACCGTAAGAGGTGTTTCTCGCCTCGCACAGCTCATGAAATTTAAGATTCGTCGAGTATCCGAGGTTGCGAAATTGCCGCTAAATTACCCCTGACAAGGTTATGACTGGAGGAAAAATAAATTTAGCATTACGCTGCCTTTACAGTGGTGCTCTACAGATAGCCAACAACTAGTTTCTAGAATGAACACATCATCACAAGGTTAATGTTTTTTATGTACGTTTTTCACTAATGTAATGACACTTGCATGTTCTGGAATTGTTTGGGATGAGTTAGAATTAAGATTAAAACTATTTTTGGTGTAAAAGCTTCTTCGCCTGGAAGCTATATTAGCACTGACGGTCAGGGCCGGACTGGGACCCCTAGAAGGGCGCTGGCTTTCACTTATGAAAGGGCGCATCCTTTGGTGGGCGGGCGGGGTGGGTTTTGTTTTTGTTCATGGGGGGGGGGGTAATGTATGAACCTGAATAAATCTAAACTTAAACTTAAAAATAGCTCTATGATGTTTGGAAGCTTGAAAATGAAATATTTCTATTAGATAATAAGAGATTCTGTTCTTAATTTAATGATAAAATTAAACTTCAAATTGATTTATATTGATGCACATAAAAAGCATTCTCTCGACCAATAATGAGAATTTGCAAGTAGAGGAAATAATTTTTTGTTGAAATGTGATTCAGTACATTCGGGAAATGGAAAAATGAAATTTTGAATAGATAGAATAAGGAAATTAGAAATAATTCATCTAGTAGTATACACTATACTTCTAATTCTTGAAGAATTCTAAGCAACTTATTTCAATTGTCTTCTATTAGTTTCTATAAGACAATATTATTGATACGAATATTTTCATCAAACATTTTTAAAATTCAACTTTGTTACATTGAACTGAGAACCCTATTTTTTTGGGTTGATTATTTCCTCTGAATAGGTTTTTGTTGAATTCTCAATTAAATTGAATTCTCAAATTATTTCACTCCTCCGAGCTAGAGAAGTTTGAAAATAACTAGAAAAACTAACAAGAGGAGGTGATTCTGTCGTATTCACGCCTCCAAATCTAACAAGTCGTCTGATTGGCTATAATAAATTGAACAGAAGCAATTCTACGATTTTAACCATTCTGTATCCAGCACAAATAACATCAACTGACAAAACCCTTTGTGATGATTAGGTCCTGCTAGCTTCTGATATTTTTTCTGAGGGCGGAGCCCACATGGGTTCTTAGCCCTGTACGTGAGTAATCAGAAGGATGATGATGAGAGATGAAACTATTTTTTAGGCAGACCGACAGCTTATCGTCTCCTTCGAAAGACGAGGTGGTGGTACAGTATTTATGTGATTGTACTGTGGTCAAGAAACTGTTCCCTGGTTGAAGATCGAACCTCTGAGCCTTTGGTCAGACCGGCGCGTTATCACTCTCCCCAAACAGCTCCCCAAAGTGAAGGTTTTATATTATTATTAATCAACCCTCAATCTTTTAAAAAACGCCTTCTTGTCTGTTTCGTGTTCTTCAAATACTGATTTGGTAAGTTTGGGTGCGTTTTAGACAAAAACATTTATTACCTACTGAACATTTTATCTGAAGGATCAAATTTTCAACAATATCACCTAGTTTAAAACACGTTAACAACATCCTATATATAGGCTATTCAATTTCTATTTCTTTGAAGTTATAAATTGAGTTTTCTTTATCTTATTTCGCTCATTATCTCAATAAAATCATCAAAGTTACAAACTCCTAACTGGCTGCATTCAATTTCTTACTTTGCATAAGATTAGACACTAAAGTATCTTTATAAAGGAAGCCTCAAAATTGTATAATTTTAAATTAGAGAAAAATGAGAAACCAAAAAAGAAGCGAATTTTGGATTATTGCAGCTATAAATAGCGGTAATTGAGGATTTTTGGACAGAGTGGAAATTATGTACTCTATTCATTTCAATTTGAATTTTGTCTCATGAATGGAGTGCTTCTTAGAGAATTTTTGAGATCCCAGCCTGAGCTACTGGGCGTCCCCA
Organism: Sogatella furcifera; assembly: GCA_017141385.1. Classification (NCBI taxonomy): domain Eukaryota; kingdom Metazoa; phylum Arthropoda; class Insecta; order Hemiptera; family Delphacidae; genus Sogatella; species Sogatella furcifera. The sequence continues at coordinate 33,146,756 of CM029550.1, forward strand.
AGCCACAGGCAAATTGTCAATACGCTACCGAGAATAAAAGGAGGTGATTCAATTTCTCACTTTGTGAATAAAATTTATAGCTCATTCTTTCATGCGTAATACTCTATTTCTTTATTCTCTAAAGGAATTTCAAGTTCGAATTTGTATCTTAATAAATTATCTGGAGCATATTTCGATTCTATAAGTTACTCGAGGGCGCAAGATTGAAGGGCACACCGGCCCACGGGTGAATTCATTCTTCAATTTAATTCGAGAGCAATCCTTTCTTATCCTATTATATTAAGCGAGGAATTTCTGTATGTATGTTTTTATGTATACGTGGAACCACGGATCTAGAAAACGGCTCTAACGATTTCCTCGAAATTTGAAATGTAATATAACCAAGATGGAAAAATAAGATTGCTTCAGGTCTCATTTCTGGGAAAACTCTCTGGCAGGATTAATAAATGAATAAAATATTCCTTATTCAGGCATAGGCCTAATCCCAAGTACTGCGTATAATGGCTGTTATCGTTAGCTGACCAACGCTATCCAGCTGGAGTGAATGGAGTTAAATTCAAGTCTATAACACGTGTTCATGTCTGTCAAAAACTTGTGAGAGGTGATCATATCAATTTTGAATTTATTTTTACAAGGCCGGAGGTTCCTTGATTTTTTACAATAACTTATTTATGTAATTCAAGAATAATTTATGTAATTCAACGGTTCGGCCACAGCTTCAGAGCGAAGCTCGGTACCAGATATTTCCATTTTAAACGTATGGAATCCTATTATATTAAGCGAGTAATTTCTGTATGTTTGTATGTGGAACCACGGATCTAGAAAACGGCTCTAACGATTTTCTTGAAATTTGAAATGTAATATAACCGTGATGGAAAAATAAGATTGCACCAGGGCCCTGACTTATAAACATTTTAGAATCCACATTACTCATAATTCGTGGATTTTAAGGGCGTTTCTGTCTCAATATCTGGTACCGAGCTTCGCTCTGAAGCTGCGGCCGAACTATTGAATTACATAAATATGTTATTGTAAAAAATCAATGAACCTCCTTGTAAAAATTAAATTCAAAATTGATATGATCACCTCTCACAATTTATTGACATTCATGAACATGTGTTATAGACTTGAATGCAATTCCATTCACTCCAGCTGGATAGCGTTGGTCAGCTAATGATAACAGCCATTATAAGCAGTACTTGGGATTATGCCTGAATGAGGAATATTTTATTCTTTTATTAATACTGCCAGAGAGTTTTCCTGGACGTGAGACCTGGTGCAATCTTATTTTTCCATCACGGTTATATCACATTTCAAATTTCGAGAAAACCGTTAGAGCCGTTTTCTAGATCCGTGGTTCCATACATACATACATACATACAGAAATTGCTCGCTTAATATATAGTCGAGTCATTCTAGCTCAAAACAGGGGTCAACCTGGAACTAATTGCAACAAAGTTGTTTTATGGTGGAAATGGTAGCTGACACCCTCCTATTTAACGTGTAAAAAATCCCACTCTCAACTCGTGTCGGAAAGTTGTTTTTTTGGCCGCCATATTGGAAAATTTTGCTCATTTTTTGGTTTTCTTGGAATATCGTTGAAACGAAGCGTCGGACGAAAAAACTTTCTGAACCTTTTTTTTAGTAAATAAAATTTGCAAGAAAATGGTGGTAGAATCAATTCTTGATCTTCACTAGGAACCGAGTTACGATTTTTCAAAAAATAGGTTAATTTTCAAGAAAAACTATAATCGAGTATTTTTAGTTTTTGCTCGCTAAGATCTTTTGACATATTCCTTTGAGTTGTTCAATTCGAAATCCCTCTGGGGATAATTTTGTCCTCTACAAATTGAAACCAAGTAGACCTTTCTCCCTTGTATAGTTTTTGAACTAGACCAATTAAAAGATATCCTTGCATTTGAAAAAACCTATTTTGGGGGGAAATGGTCTCCAAAAAAATTTATAACGTGCTTGTATTGATATTTTCTCTGGTAATAATGTCTTTCAGATCAACTTCTAGCAGATGAGCTATTCACCGACCTGAATTTAGGTTATGTTCAATATTAAGGACCCTTCAAGGATCATAATCCAAGGATACCTCTAACTATTGTAAAAGTAATCGGATCTCAACAAACCATATCTCATTCTTTTCAGCTCATCAAGGCGGTCTAAATTCATAGATCATATGTCAAATCCGGTCAAAATTGTGGGAAATAACTTCTGAGAGAATATTGCCTTTTACATCATATACCAGAAAAATCCCTTTTTTTGCTTACAAATAAGTATATTTTCGAAGTCCTTCGTTAAAAAAATGATGTAAATACATAAAAAATGTAGCTAAATTCTTCCTCTTCAATCTCCTATAAATAAGTTTCATGGCATCACGCATTTGAAATAGTTGCATCAACTTAAATAAATGGTGAAATTTAAAAAAATCTATTTTTTAATGAATTGTCAATCAATCAATAGCCTCTAAATCAAGAATGGAGCAAGATTAAGTCACTTATTTTGGGCTCAAATTGTAGAGAAAGATTAGTTCTACATGCTCAATTGTTTTGTTGATCTTTTGAAATACTTTGTTCAATTACAATATGATTGAAAAGTTAAATGAGTAGAATTATGGACCATTCTTTACCTTATAAGAACTAATATTTTTTCCTCCTATTAAACAGATAATTGTAGTAATATTATATGCAAATGAGAGATAAAATTGTGTTTAAAAATTGAAGACTATTTACAATTCTTTATCATCAAGGACTTTGAAGATATACTCATTTGTAAGCAAGAAAAGACATTTTTTTGGTATATGATGGAAAAGTCAATATTCTCTCAGGAGTTATTTTCCACAATTTTGACAGAATTTGACATATGATATATGACTTTAGATCACCTTGATGAGCTGAAAAGAATGAAGTATGGTTTGTTGAGATCCGATGACTTTTACAATAGTTAGAGGTATCCTTGGATTATGATCCTTGAAGGGTCCTTAATATTGAACATAACCTAAATTCAGGTCGGTGAGTAGCGTATCTGCTAGAAGTTCATCTGAAAGACATTATTACCATAGAAAATATCAATACAAGCCAGTTATAAAATTTTTCTGGAGACCATTTCCCCCCAAAATGGGTTTTTTCAAATACAAGGATATCTTTCAATTGCTCTAGTTCAAAAACTATACAAGGGAGAAAGGTCTACTTGGTCTCAAATTATAGAGGACAAAATTATCCCCAGAGGGATTTTGAATCGAACAACTCAAAGGAATATGTCAAAAGATCTGAGCGAGCAAAAACTAAAAATACTCGATTATAGTTTTTCTTGGAAAGTAACCTATTTTTTGAAAAATCGTAACTCGGTTTCTAGTGAAGATCAAGTAATGATTCTACCACCATTCTCTTGCAAATTTTATTTACTTAAAAAAAGGTTCAGAAAGTTTTTTCGTCCGACGCTTCGTTTCAACGTTATTCCAAGAAAACCAGAAAATGAGCAAAATTTTCCAATTTGGCGGACAAAAAAACAACTTTCCGACACGAGTTGAGAGTGGGATTTTTTACACGTTAAATAGGAGGGTGTCAGCTACCATTTCCACCATAAAACAACTTTGTTGCAATTAGTTCCACCTCCAACCCTAGAATGACTCGACTAATTCGCCAATAAAACTCTCGATTTACAATGTTCCAAATTTTGGAAAGGATCAGCTGTTGAATCAATGATCAGCCAAAACTCACTAGAAGACCCTAACATTCGAATCCAAAATGGCCGCGATGGTTCGAGTGGAATAGGAAATCCCATGTATTCTTTATTCTTTCTTTACAATAGCGACTTGGTTTCCAAGTATTTTAAGCAAAGGATGAATGAGTGATGATGAATGATGAAGGTTTAAGATGTAGGTTATATGTCTATGTAAATTGGTTCAGACGACAAATTCACGATATCAGCTGTTCAAACTCGAATCATCGCGGCCATTTTAGATTACAAGGCTAGGGTCTTCTGACTTGGTTTGTTTACGATTTTCTTTGTAGGTTATGATAATATTTTAGCGACAAAAATTATTCCTGTTCAAATCTAACTATAAAAATAATGATTGATATTTATTATTAAATATATTCATAACAATAAATCAATTTATACATCAAAATCATTAAGTTAGGAGCAAAGTTTTGTTTCAAAGGAATAGCATTGGTCCATTCCGATGTTCTATTTACTTGAGGTAAATTCGTTACATGTCATTTTTTTAATCAGCTGAAACTGTAGAATTTGCTGTTTATTATTTTATCCTATTATTAGTCGAGTCATTCTAGGGTTGGAGGTGGAACTAATTGCAACAAAGTTGTTTTATGGTGGAAATGGTAGCTGACACCCTCCTATTTAACGTGTAAAAAATCCCACTCTCAACTCGTGTCGGAAAGTTGTTTTTTTGGCCGCCATATTGGAAAATTTTGCTCTTTTTTTGGTTTTCTTGGAATAACGTTAAAACGAAGCGTCGGACGAAAAAACTTTCTCAACCTTTTTTTTAGTAAATAAAATTTGCAAGAGAATGGTGGTAGAATCATCTCTTGACCTTCACTAGAAACCGAGTTACGATTTTTCAAAAAATAGGTTAATTTTCAAGAAAAATTATAATTGAGTATTTTCAGTTTTTGCTTGCTTAGATCTTTTGACATATTCCATTGAGTTGTTCAATTCAAAATCCCTCTGGGGATAATTTTGTCCTCTACAATTTGAGACCAAGTAGACCTTTCTCCCTTGTATAGTTTTTGAACTAGAGCAATTAAAAGATATCCTTGTATTTGAAAAAAACCTATTTTGGGGGGAAATGGTCTCCAAAAAATTTATAACGTGCTTGTATTGATATTTTCTCTGGTAATAATGTCTTTCAGATCAACTTCCAGCAGATAAGCTACTCACCGACCTGAATTTAGGTTATGTTCAATATCAAGGACCCTTCAAGGATCATAATCCAAGGATACCTCTAACTATTGTAAAAGTCATCGGATCTCAACAAACCATACTTCATTCTTTTCAGCTCATCAAGGCGGTCTAAATTCATCTATCATATGTCAAATTTCGTCAAAATTGTGGAAAATAACTTCTGAGAGAATATTGACTCTTCCATCATATACCAGAAAAATCTCTTTTTTTTTGCTTACAAATGAGTATATTCTCGAAGTCCTCCGTTAAAAAATAATGAAAATGCATTAAAAATGTAGCTAAATTCTTCCTCTTCAATCTCCTATAAATAAGTTTTATGGCATCACGCATTTGAAATAGTTGCATCAACTTAAATAAATGGTGAAATTCAAAACATCTATTTTTTAATGAATTGTCAATCAATCAATAACCTCTAAATCAAGAATGGAGCAAGATTAAGTCACGTATTTGGGCTCAAATTGTAGAGAAAGATTAGTTATACATGCTAAATTGTCTCATTTACCTTTTGAATCACTTTGTTCAATTACATTATGATTGGAAAGTGAAATGAGTAGAATTATGGACCATTCTTTACCTTATAAAAACTAAGATTTTTTCCTCCTATTAAACAAATAATTGTAGTAATATTATATGCAAATAAGAGATAAAATTGTGTTTAAAAATTGAAGACCAATTACAATTCTTTATCATCAAGGACTTTGAAGATATACTCATTTGTAAGCAAAAAAAGGGATTTTTCTGGTATATGATGTAAAAGGCAATATTCTCTCAGGAGTTATTTTCCACAATTTTGACGAAATTTGACATATGATAGATGAATTTAGACCTTCTTGATGAGCTGAAAAGAATGAAGTATTGTTTGTTGAGATCCGATGACTTTTACAATAGTTAGAGGTATCCTTGGATTATGATCCTTGAAGGGTCCTTAATATTGAACATTATCTAAATTCAGGTCGGTGAGTAGCTTATCTGCTGGAAGTTGATCTGAAAGACATTATTACCAGAGAAAATATCAATACAAGCACGTTATAAATTTTTTTGGAGACCATTTCCCCCCAAAATAGGTTTTTTCAAATACAAGGATATCTTTTAATTGCTCTAGTTCAAAAACTATACAAGGGAGAAAGGTCTACTTGGTCTCAAATTGTAGAGGACAAAATTATCCCCAGAGGGATTTTGAATTGAACAATTCAAAGGAATATGTCAAAAGATCTGAGCAAGCAAAAACTGAAAATACTCAATTATAATTTTTCTTGAAAATTAACCTATTTTTTGAAAAATCGTAACTCGGTTTCTAGTGAAGGTCAAGAGATGATTCTACCACCATTCTCTTGCAAATTTTATTTACTAAAAAAAAGGTTAAGAAAGTTTTTTCGTCCGACGCTTCGTTTTAACGTTATTCCAAGAAAACCAAAAAATGAGCAAAATTTTCCAATATGGCGGCCAAAAAAACAACTTTCCGACACGAGTTGAGAGTGGGATTTTTTACACGTTAAATAGGAGGGTGTCAGCTACCATTTCCACCATAAAACATCTTTGTTGCAATTAGTTCCAGGTTGACCCCTGTTTTGAGCTAGAATGACTCGACTAAATCTACAATCCCAATCACTTGTTTTTCATCAGCAAAACAAGCTGTAAATCTTTATAAGCCAGGGCCCAGGTCTCATGTCTGGGAAAACTCTCTGGCAGGATTAATTAAAGAATAAAATATTCCTTATTCAGGCATAATCCCAAGTACTGCGTATAATGGCTGTTATCGTTAGCTGACCAACGCTATCCAGCTGGAGTGAATGGAGTTACATTCAAGTCTATAACACATGTTCATTACTGTCAAAAAATTGTGAGAGGTGATCATATGAATTTTGAATTTATATTTTACAATATCATATTCATGTAATTCAACAGTTCGGTCGCAGCTATAGAGCGAAGCTCAGCACCAGATATTATTTTTTAAGCGAACACAATTCTGTACCTATAATACCTTACAATTCTGTACCTTATAGTCTAATCTGATTTGTTGTAAAACTACTACAGAACCAACGTTCTCAACTAATGATCTACGAAATCTTGTTCAATATCTAGGTTGAATATCAATCTGAACTATTTCTGGAGGGTAGGGTTCGATTAGTCAAGTTTTTCCTGTACTAATCGAGGCAGTGTATTTCAATTAGTCCAGAGGTTCGATTAGTACAGTAAAGTTGTTTTATTAGTCAGGATGTGCAAGTAACTCGATTAGTCCAGTTTAGCCAATTCATGCGACCCGCTGAACCGGTTATAATATATGGAATCAACTATATCACTCTCTCAGCGTTACACTAGAGACGCTGCCACAGTCGCCGACGGCAAAAGTTATCGATCAGTTCAAGTAGCTTGCAAACTCTGACGTCAGGGCTGATATGATAGCCCAGTAGAATAATGGTAGTTTTGTCAGACAAGTGGTGCGAAAGTTTTTTGCCGATTGTTTTATATTATGACTGTATTCCAGTGCGCTGAATCCGAAATTGAAGTTTTCTGCCGTCCTAGGGTACGGCTTCACCCTTAAAAATTGAAAAAAACCTTAAATTTCGGTAATTTTTTGTTTCTGATTTTTCAATTGATATTGTTTATTTATGGAAAAGATATTCAGTTATAGATCATAGTCAATAAAATTACTTGGAAAATTTGAGGTCACACGTTGAATTTTGATCTATTCTTTTAGAGCTGATACGTACCAAAAAGGGGTAGATTAATTCAGTCTTTGAATCTAAGTCAAAACCTTTGGATTTCACAACAAGTAGGCTTACTTGGAATACAGGCTAAATTAATGTGCTCTTGTAAAAACTCTTGTATAATAGTTATGTATGATCAATTTCGTATAAATTGCATTCTCAATTTCATAAATTGGAGGACGGGGAGGGGGTTACCGGTAGGAAAATAGCCACGGGAAAAATAAATGAATAATAATAAATTTTTATTTCTCAGTAAGCAAACTAGTACAAAGAAAACATTACACCTCCACGTAAATGTATACAATTAGGTACTCTAAAAACTATAGTTTAGATATGATTTCCAAATTTACTGAGAATAAGAGGCACTCCCGAGAAAATTCTATGTGGGAGATGCCATCAAAGTTCAAAATTTTAAACTTATTTCTCTTGCAATAAATAAGTAAAATTATAGAAAATTTCCCACTACACGGTAAGGACGACTCCTCAGACACTGATCCATGTGGAAGACCAAAGGAGTAAGTAAATCTCCGTAACAGGCAAGGCAAGAGTATTGAAGACTTGAGGAGGAAGCGTAATTTTGGCAGCAAATTTTGGCTCCATAGTTCATTTTGAAGAGAGCAAAAGTTAGCCTATAATATGGACAGCTTCAGACTGTCCTGGCAGAGGTGAGCATTGATAACAGTCATTCGCCAACTGCCTAACTGTTCGGCGTTAGCTGTACTGTAGACTACGTTAGTAAATAATAAGATCGAAGTCATGATTCCATTAAAAATGATTACAAACTATTATTGTAATCATATTGTTATAGACTGAGTTAAATTTTTCATATATATGTATACTTATACAATTATATCATAATTGTATAAAATATGGACATATATGTCCCCACTTGCACACGAGTCGCAACGAATGCTTTTATAATGCTTCTATAGGCTTTTATTAAATGAATGAAGAGATAGAGGGAGTAAAATGAGAGAAGAGATAGAAAGATGAGGATGGAGGGGGTATAAAAGTAAAGAGAGAAGAGAATGAAAAGAGTAAAATAAGAGAAAAGATAGAGAGAATTAGAGAGAAAAGAGAGTAAAATGAGAGAAGGAAGAGAAAGCCCAGGATAAAGAGGGTAAATGAGATAAGAGATAGAGAGAATAGTGAAATGAGAAAAGATATAGGAAAAAGATTGAAAAGTGAATGAGGCAGTGAAATGATTGAAAAGAATGAGAGAGAAGGATGAAGAGAATAAAACTAGAGAGAAGAGGTTAAAGAGAGCGAAAGAGTGTAAAATGAGAGAAGGTGAATAGAATAACTTTATCCATGTACATTAATTATAAATAATAAAATATGACTACTTGAAACAGACTTGAAACGGCGAAGTAAGGACCAAGTCCTGTCTTAAACTTGACCAACAGGATAAAGAGACTGATATGAGTAATTAATCTAATTTAATGAAAGCGAAATGGCACTCATTTATAGAGTCTGATGATCATTGTAGTAATTTCTCGCTATTTACTGTAGTCTGTCCAAGGAAGAAAGAAATTCTGACTAGATGGAGAAATGACTCCAGCTTGGTCAATATTCGTTCAAAAAGTAAAATTTTTGTCTTAAACTGAAGATCAGGATGTTTCCTACAATTCGAGACCAAATCTATGATTTTTACCCGATATTGTCCAAGCTGAAGTTATTTTCCCATCTTGTCATAATGCCTTCTTTGCTTGGAGAGACTTTACATCTCTCTCAGCAATAATACTATAGAATAATGATATAGCCTAGTATAGTCTGTCCAAGCAAAGAAGACCCTCTGGCAAGATGAGAAAATGACTTCAGCTCGGTCAAGATTGGTTCAAAAATTATTGATTTGGCCTCAATCGTAGAAAATATTCTGATCTACAATTTGAGACCAAATCAATATTTTTTGAACCTATATTGACCAAGCTGGGGTCACTTTCCTATCTTGCCACACGGTCTTCTTGGCTTGGACAGACATGTGCATACTAGATTTCTCCGGAACTTCGAAAGGCCTTGATCGTTTGATCTAAGACAACACTACACACAGAGAAGAAGCAAAGAAGACATTCTGGCAAGATGGGAAAATGTCTTCAGCTCGGTCAATATTGTTTCAAAAATCATCAATCTAATTTCGAAATTGTAGAAAACATTCTAATCTACAATTTGAGACTAAATTTATAATTTTTGAATCAATATTGACCAAGCTGGAATTCTTTTCCCAACTTTCCAGAAATTCTTCTTTTCGTCCGCATGCAGTTATCAACCAATCACATGCCATCACATCAAGTCTTTCTAAGCCGGGAAATTTGAATCGCCCGAACTGTTTCTCGGATCAGGGGGGGGCCATGGAAAAATTCTATTAAAAACAGGAACATTCCTCTCCATATTAGTGTCCTCCCCATAAAAATTCAAGTCAATCTGACAACAAACAAAAAAGTTATTCATATTTTACGGATTTTATGTTTTTATACAATGAAAACTTAAGAAGTTCCTTGTGATCTACCTAGATAATGAACTAAATTTGGAATGCTCATTTTATTTTTCATTATCAAACTGATAACTGATTATTTATTGATATTTTCGCATTTCTGAACGCAGCATTGTGTTTATGAAGAGTTCCTTAAACATATATCCATACAGATAGGTTTTTTAATCGTACAGATCTTCACTAATTAACAATTTTATTTTATATAAGCGTATATTCTTGACAATAATATACGCTTTCACGATGTATAATTTGAATACTTCCAATCCAATAATATCTTATAGTGGATTCGTAAATATTTCTTTGTTTTGAAATTTGCCTCATGTGAAGGCTTTAACTCCAGAACTTAACCCACCCAGCCACGGCCACCCTCAAGACTGTTGATAACATTAAAATTGTATTAACATTTCAATACAAAAAATTATGGTAAATAAAGTCACATATCGAGAGCCAAATTTAAAGGTTTTTTGGTTCATTACATTTTTAGTTTCATGAATACAATAATTCAGCTTCTGAATAATTACCAATACAGATTTCAAATATTGCTGTAAATCATAAAAGTATTAATATTAATTAATCAAACTGTCACTTCCATAAATTAAACAATATTGAATCTCGAATTTTTAATAGCAGTAGCCTAATTTAATAGATTAAACAAATATAATAAGATTCAATAAGTTAAAAGATACCGGTAAATTATACAGAATATTACATTATAAATAAATACAACATATATATATTCGAATATTAAAAATAAGAGATATGCGTTGTATAGTGGTTGTATAATGAAAACCAAGCTATTGTCATTTGCAACCTAATTCAAAGATCGCGCCGCGCCGCCTTCGTTTTATTTGAAATTTGTTAGACGACCACTTTGACGCCGTCTAGTTATAGTCAATTCCTTGTCAACGCATATAGTGGATTCATCACCTGGTACGAATTCAGTACGCCAACTGTACATATGAGGCACTGTATTAATCGAGACTGAAGGCTTCGATTAGTCCAGTGCCTCGATTAGTCCAGTCCTGTACTAATCGAGGCACTCGCTCATCAAATTGAAGAACTGGACTAATCGAGTCACTGTTAATCGAACCCCTGCGCCTCGATTAATACAGGTGCCTCGATTAGTCCAGTTTTTCAGTTTCTTAATGTAGGATAGGGACTGTATTAATCGAACACTGGACTAATCGAGTAATCCCCTTTCTGGATATGAACATTATAAAATAGGGCTAGTTCTCTTTGGTAGTTGAGTCATCGGATTAAACAAAAGGTTGTCAAATAGTTATTTGTGTAACTAGTGCCTAAAGTGGTAGATTGCTGCATCTAGTGAAACAGTTTTTTTCACAAGCCGAAGGCGAGTGAAATAAGTTTCTCAAGTGCAGCAAGTACACTTTAAGCTTGAGTTACACATTACATTTTTCCTGCAGTTACCATCAAATGTGAAAAAAATTAGAAGGATGTTGATTTAGAGACCTATACATATAAATTGGGGGTTGTAGGGTCACCAAGAAGGGTAATTATATTATATGATCTCACTCAACTGATAATACACTATGTACAAATGGACTAATAAAATAGACTGAAAGAATGGACTGATAAAATAAACTGACAGAATGGACTGATGAGATGAACTGGAAAAATGAACTAATGAGATGGACTGTAAAAATAAACTGATGAAATAAACTGACACAATGGAATGATGGAATTAACTGACAGGATAGACTGATGAAATGGGCTGATGAGATGAAATGGAAAAAAATTTATGAAATGGACTGATGGATTGGTCTTACAGAATGGACTGAAAAAATGAACTGAAGAGATGGACTGAAAAAATGAACTGATGGAATGGGCTGACAGAAATGGAATGAACTGATACAATGGAATGATGGAATGGACTGACAGAATAGACTGATGAAATGAACTGACAGAATGGACTGATGAGATAGACTGAAAAAATAATTAACTGACACAATGGAATGATGAAATGGACTGATGAAATGAACTGACAGAATGGACTGATGAGATGGACTGAAAAAATGAACTGATAAGATGGACTGAAAAAACGAACTGATGAAATGGACTGATGAAATGGACTGAAAGAAATGAACTGACAGAATGGAATGATGAAATTAACTGATTCAATGGAATGATGAAATGGACTGACAGAATAGACTGATGAAATGGACTGACAGAATGAACGGATGAAATTAACTGACAGAATTGACTGATGGAATAGACTGGCAGAATAGACTGATGAAATGGAGGTACAAAATGAATGGACTCATAGAATGAACTTACAGAATGGACTGATGAAATAGACTGACAAAATGGACTGGTAGAGTTAACTGACAGAATGGACTGAAAAAATGGTCAGATAAAATGGTTTGAAAGAATGGACTGATTGATAATGGACTGACAGAATGGAATGTAAAATTGGAGAGACAGTATGGACTTATAATATGGACTGAGAATAGAATTAGTGAATTAATGAATTAGTGAACACATTCACTGAAAAAATTGACTGATGAAAATGAACTGACAAAATGGACTGAAACAATGGAATGATAAACTGAACTGATGGATTGAAAGAGTGGACTGATAGGATGCACTGAATAAATGGACTGATGAAGAATACTGACAGAATTGACTGATACATTGAATGTTCACAATCCACCAGTTTTGGAAACACATTTTCAAAAACTTCCTCTTCTGTGATTGGTTGAAAATATGGAAAAACCAGATTACTTTACGCACTAGTAAAGTAATAGAATATTTCGTACCTAGGGCCGAAAATGTGCGTTTACCGGCTCGAAATCGGTTTTCAAGTCCGAGGCCGTAGGCCGAGGACTAGAAAAAATTGAGAGACGGAATATTACATTTTCGACCCGTGGTGACGAACTTTATTTTTCGGCACACAACATCAATGCGAAGAAAAAATAAAAAATTAGTTAATCAGTTCCAAGAACAGCTAGACCAGTAACCTTATTATGCTATCTTCGCCTATGCTGAATTTGGAGTAGGTGCCATTTGCTTGCTATTGGAACTTTGCGTCAAAAGTTTATTGATTTAGTGACTGAATAATACTTTATAACTATCAGTGTATTCGATTTTCTTAGTTCAGAAACGTTTAAGCCCAAGTTAATTTTTGTACGATCATCCTAAATTGTACAATATCAATTCAAAGTTGTTGATTTTCGACAGATACTGGCTAGCAGAGAAGCTTAGTCTAGTTGCATTATCACCTGCTAGATGGCGCTGGCTAACCTGCTAGACGAAGTAACACAGAGTCTGACAACAATAATATTGTTCAAACATGGATTTCACGTTCATCATTATTCAAAAATTAATCAATACAAACATTTTTAATCTTATCAAAGTTGAAGTATTAGTTATTGAAGCAGTTTTCCTTTATTATTCAACTACTGATTAATATGAAAACTGTCAACGTTCAGTTCTCTTGACAAGGGATCTTGCCAATCAAAATAACAGATGAGAGACTACCTTTACATCGAAATACCAATAAGTCGACAACGACCTTCAGTCAGCTGACATTCAAGGTTATTTTACCGCCCTAGGGCCGAAAAACGCATTTTCCCGGCGAGTTGCTGGCGACCTCGCCTGAAAACGAGCGTTTTTCGGCCTCCGTATAAAGCATGTAAAACAGTCCATTTCATACCAGTGTGGCGAAAAGTATTTTTTAGTTATAAAGTATTATTCAGTCACTAAATCAATAAACTTTTGACGCGAAGTTCCAATAGCAAGCAAATGGCACCTACTCCAAATTCAGCATAGGCGAAGATAGCATAATAAGTTTACTGGTCTAGCTGTTCTTGGAACTGATTAACTAATTTTTTATTTTTTCTTCGCATTGATGTTGACACTCGTGTGAGAATGGCCCATTTTAGAAACTCTATTCAGTGTGTAAAGATGCACTTTTTTGCTATCTGTAGGAAAAGTAATTTTTGAAGTGAATATAGAGATGTCAAGAATCGGAATATTGTAATAATTAGGATATAATATTGTAATATGTATGATATGTATATGATATGTGATATGTAATATTGTATATATGTATTATAATATTGTAATAATTATAATGGATCAGGAAGCATAAATTATTGAATATGATTTAGCTTATCCATTTTTTTAGTTGAATACAGTGGTCGACTCTCGCTACATTCATTTTGGTCCCTAAGCTTCTACTCAGTTCTATCTCATTATTCCAATCATGCCTCGGAGTTTTCGACCTTAATGATTATTTTGAAGCGTACTTCACATCATCTTTGGATGCTCTTGGTAGGTCGAAAACAATGGTTCTAATACGTGCCTCTTCCTCGATAAAAGCTCTCGCACGCGCCAACACCCACACTGTCCTTTCAAACGGTTTGTGGGTCGGTTGACATGACAACGCACATTTGGGATCGTGAGGGGTGGAGAGGTGATTTTCAGTCAACTCACTGCACACATGGGCAGGTGGACTAGTAGCAGTTCCGGTTTCTTAAATAACTATGTTTTTATAAAGCGGAGAAAATTACCATAGTAATGCAACTAAGTTCATGCTCCATAATTATCCCACTAAACAAATTTTGTATGATAGGCCTATATTGATGACTAAAATTCGTCATTTAATTGAAAAATATGAAAATTGTACCAAATTAAAGGGGGTCTTAGACGAGACGTGTACAAGTCGCTTTTTACTTGCTTCTACTTACCTTGGAGGCGCTTGTGGGCGTTCAGACGGATTATTAAGAAGTCACTGTTAAATGTGTAGTAAATAGGTTTCAAAACTTTTCTCTAGGAGCGCTGTAGACTGTCACGTGACCTCCTACAAGCTAGTAATTCACAAGTCACTTTCTACATTCTGAACACGTTCAGAATGTAGCTGTCCCGGGGCTTGTAACTTACCTGAGGCTTGCTACTGTCCTATAACCTGGCTTGTTGGTGTTTGAACGAGACGTGTAGCTAGCCGCCAGTAAGAAGCGACACCCTTTAAGCTAGTAAGCTGGTATGAGTTGAATACCTCTCAAATCATAAAATGTAGTTTTGGTTGACCAATATAGATG
Source organism: Sogatella furcifera (assembly GCA_017141385.1). Lineage (NCBI taxonomy): Eukaryota > Metazoa > Arthropoda > Insecta > Hemiptera > Delphacidae > Sogatella > Sogatella furcifera. The sequence goes on from CM029550.1 coordinate 33,161,944, forward strand.
AACATATTACAATTATACTGTCTCATTCATCTTTATCAAATAAACGGAGAGTCCAAATAAATGTTGAACTTTGTGGTTGCTGGCTGACCTATTGAATGAATGAATGTTGTAATGCTTTTGATAAGAATAATGTGAATGATACTTATGTTTTGATTGTTTTGCAGGTCCCACCTGACGAAAGGGATTGAAGAGGACACAGCTGCTAGCAAACGGTGAGCGCCAGTTCCTTCTTCAAGTTATTTTTAGATAGCATCTAAGTGACGTCAGTCATCCTAATGCCGCTCAAGATGTACCCCACTTTTTCTATCGGATTTTTTCGGTAGATCAATCTTATGAATGAGGGAAATTCATTCCGTCTTCCCAGGAACTACTAGAATTATTTTAGGGAACCATGAGTTTAATTCATTCGTCATAAACAAATATTTGAGGCACCGAGGATATTACTTTGAATGTCACTTTATCATTCTCACTAAAATTTCCTCATTTTTTCTGAGTTTAAAAAAATTATTACACAGCTCTTCATCCTTCAAATCTATGATAATATAAAAGAGGAACAGAACTTTCGACTTCTCAATGTTTTTAGGCTGCTGTCGGACGACAATTCCCTTCTTTGTTCTTTAGGAGACGTTAAGCCGTCGGTCCCGACTGCCAACATCACACCTCTCATTACCCACGCACAGGCCTGAAGCCCATGTGTGTTAACCCTTGGAAATAAATGGACTACTTGATTATATTTATGTAGGCAAACTCAATGTTCTCAAAAAATATTTTATGTTAGCTCATGAACCGACTCGTTTGTTGCAATACCTACACTGGATTCAATGGCAAATTATCATGGGACAGCTATGTAGCTATTGTGTTCTCATTTCCCGTCTGCACTCGAATAGTTATGCAAATTAGTAGTTGACTGCAGATGTGCATGCATGGTGGAGATTCAACTGCAACATAGTCAGTGTTGGGCTGCCCTGTTCTGTCTTCTGTGATTGATTTAGCTGATGATCGTTCAGCTCAGGACAAGGTGTCCTCTTCTAGCTCAGGTTAATCGAATGCTAATGGCTTGACTGTATTATCACACAATCCTCAATGGCTCTTCAGACGCCTACTTGGAAAGTGGCTTTGTATAAGTGCCTCTCTTTACAATCTTGTGTTGCACATCACAATGGACTTTATAAATTTTAAAAAGTAGTAACACGTTTTTTCCGTCAATGAAAATTGATTGAATTTACAGTTATTGTTCACTATTGTTTTGAAATAACTTTAAAAACAAAAATACTTTTGCAAATATTATGAAATGAAAAAAAAAATTGATTTGAATTAATAAAGACATATTTGCACTGGATGCACCAAACAAACGTTTGTCTGTTGAATCACTTACTCTTCTTCCATCCTCTTCTTTCAGTAGGCTACTGTGAATACATTAAAATTTTTCAGAACAACGGGATTTGATGTTTGGGTTTGTGCAGCGCTTTTGTGAGCGGGCCACAGTAATTACCCACCTGCCTTTGTTGCCGGTCTTGTTGCAGAATGACTGAGGCACCGATCTCGATCTGAATTGTAGGCCCTGTATTTATCCAACACAAGGCCCACAAAACACAAAGAGAGACAGCGTGTGAGTAGAACGACTCTGTATGTGTTTGATAGTGGTTAGAATAGGCCGCACTATATTTCTATAGGATACCAACTACGGTATATTATTAGTGAGGCCGTGGTGTAGAGGTGTGATAGAGGAGTAACTTCTTCGTTTTCAGTTGCCTGCTGCTATGGTTGCTCTCACGCCATTTCGTTGGGCTCCCGTTATTCTTTGGTCATAAAAGGCAGGCATCTGTCGCATCTGTTGCATGGATTTCATCTCCAAAGAGTTGGCTGGCTAACCAGAATAATATTCCTGCTTTTTCGAGTGAAATATCTGTCACCGTTTGTCAGGGAATGGTAGAATGAATAGTAAATCCAATTTCGATGTAGGGGGATGATCCGGATAATTTATTCGTTCAGGACATCATATTATGTAATACTTCAAGCTGATTCAACCGTATTATCAATTTGACATTTTGTATTTAAATTTGACATTACAGACACTCTACTGTTCTGTATCATCGATTTAGACCTGTTGGAGAGTATGCTGTAGAAGAAATACATCTGAATTTGATCAAAATCAACTAATGTTGTTCCTTTCAATCATGAACATTGAGATTGAATCATCTTCAAATAAAGAGTTCACTGTGATTACTGTAACTTATTATAATGAGGCACAGGCCTTTCAAGCCATCCACTAAAAGTGATATCTCACCTGTTGCAAGATGCACCGAAGTTGCCAACCATTTATCACCGGCAATTGACTTTTATATTTCACCATCGGATTTTGAGAGGATGCTGAGATCAGTACCAGAGAGAGTATAGACGACCATCCCTGATGACCACTTCTGACGTGTGCAACATACCAAGGCGATTTCAAGTTGTTATGCTGCACAAAAATATGCAACAAGAGACCAATACAATATTGAAAACTCATTGTATTTTGTATTTTTGTTGTTGAATAAATAAAATAAATTTAGTATTTTCTCACGACTCACAAACAAACCTAACGGTTCATGTGAGCGTTGTTTCATAATTGTAAACCTATTTATATTTTTTATTATGTATGCTGTGTATTTTACATTGTATGCTTGTATCTGTATCGGAACAAATAAATTAATTCAAATCAGTAGAATAACTTTTCCCAGCATTTTTTGAGTGGTTGTGAATGTGATATTGTGATAGTTATCCATTTTAAATGAAAAGACAAGATGCTTTCAAACCACTAATTTATTAAAAATTCGATGTACCGGTTTTGGTTGTTCCACCATTATCAATCTCTGGTTGTCTTTTCATTTAATTTCCCAACATTCAATATCAGTGATTGAGAATTTACAATAGATCAAGTTGAACATTATTTGAATAGTTGAACGTTGTCATAAAAATCCAATGATAAGCTGAAATCAATATTGATTATTTTGAATTTATTAAAGATTTAGGTTTCCTCCGAAAAATTCAATTTCTTGCTCAAAATGGAAGGGGGTTTATATTCGGTGGATATTGCTGTTATGACAAGGAGAGTTTCTTTGTTATAAAGTTGATTTATCTTGATCCCTGACCTTTTGCTGATGAGTTCTATTTTTGAAGGTGGATTGTAAATAGAAGGGCTTTGCTCTTTTCAAGGGGTTTGTCCCATAAATGGATTCTTGAAAAAATGTAATACTTTTAGAAACCGCCAAAGAGAGACTATAACTTTGATTAACGATATCCAATTTCAGGGAAGTGATCTTTGTCTGTTCTCAACGTCAGTGATCTGCTTCCCTTGAAACAATTGAGTAGAAAAGTGAGAAAAAGGGTGGAAGGGCTTTTGAAGTAGGGCACCTGTGATGTCACCGCTCAATACAATTGGCCCAGATTTGGATTAACACGCTACCTTTCGTTTTTGGAGCGTCTTCTTCTAAAATCGCAATTCATAGCAACATCAAGGTCATTAGAAATAGTGGAATTGCAGTACATTGGTGTCATTCTATATCTTTCAATATCTTTTGACACTGACTCAGGTGTCAATTCATATTACTCCAAGTATTTTCTTATATTACTGTACACATTTATTCAATAGTAAAGTTGTATTCCCTTGATTTTTCAAAGTTGCTTCTCTATTTCAATTTATTTATTACAATATTTGCTTTTTTTTAAATCAAATGAAAAACAAAAAATCATTGACATACACTCGTCGCATACTACCTGTATGTGTGCAAACGATTGAAATAATTTTATTCTTCATATATAATAGAATTTAGTCTTCTACTATAACTAAAAACAATATAAAGATTTGGAATGTATAGGAGGAGCTAATCAATGTTGTTTTCAAGAAATGACATCCTAAAAATGTGACGATATACACGTAATCTTCTTTTCACTTTTTCAAAAGTAGTCTGTCCAAGTAAAGAAGACATTGTTTCAACATTGGGAAATTACTCCAGCTCGGTCAATATTGGTTAAAAAATTATCAATTTTGTCTCAAATTGTAGATCAGAATGTTTTCTACTTGGAATGTACTTCCTCCTGTTCTTAGAATAGTTGAAAAACCGTGCGTAAAAAGTAGTTTATGCAACGGTTGTATAATGGGAGCCTTTATAGCATGAGGTGAGATGTAAGTTAGAGCCACGAGCGAAGCGAGTGCTCTAAATATCTCACAAATGCTATAAAGGCCTTATACAACCGTTGCATACACTATTTTATCTACGATCACCAGTGTAGATATCAGTATCAGACCAGTATCAAGCTATAGACCACCAGTAACAAGCTATCTGTAAGTGTACGTATTATAAAAATCAACATACCGTCGTTTATTTAACTTCTTTTATCTTCATCCTACTTGAACTGTTATGATAATCAACTTATTACTTGTTAAATATGTTGAAAATAACATATCAGTCAAAACCACAAAACGCATTTGACAAGCAACAAAATCGTGAGTGTTGTTGTAAAAGTGAAAGTTATTAACATATTCACTAACAAAGTTATAAGTATATTAAACTATTTAAACTTTGGACTATTTAAATTAGTTAATTATTCAAATACGTAAATTGAAATATTGACGAAAAAATACTGGTAGGCTACTCAATCCCAATCACAGTTTTGATTTTGAGGTTAGTTAAACACTGTTTACTTTCTATCACCTGATTTCGAAACGAAACAAGGAATGTATCATAAAGTGGAATTTGGACTGTATCGTAAAGTTCCTCCTGTATCGAAAAACGTTCATTACGACACGGTTCTAAGATTCCATTTTGAAATGGTAGTCATTTCGATTTCAATTGTAAAACTGAAATAGGAATTTTTCAATACGCCCGTAGATAAATGAATTTTTCAATTTCTGGGAATTGAATTCTGATGGCATGATTCAAGATAATTATGTGTGTGCAGTGCATCCTTGTTTTCAACCACATTATTTTTCTACATAAAGGATAGGAACGATTCTCTTGATATTTTCTCTAAAATAAACAAAAACATTTCTGCGTTTTAAGTTTGTTTACTTTTGTATTGTTGTCAAGACCAATGCAACAACCTCTGTATGTTTGAAACAGCCGTTTGCACAAACTCTATGCTATTACCACTGAGGAGGGAGAGTCTCTTCTCTATTCTTTGCTATGAGGGAGGCAGTGAGGTTGGGTGTTTGTTGGATGAGAGGGGGGGAGGGTATCATAGCTGTGGGCCAGGGCGCGTTTCGTGAGTGTGACGTTTCGTATTGATCGGTGGCGCGGCCGTCGTCGTGTGGCGCCACTAAGTCGGCAGCGTGGCGCCTCCGCAGCCCCTTTGTCCAGACTGCTAGGCAGCACCACTTTTTGCTGACCAACTAGGTTATAATAATTATTATTGCACAGTATTGAAATTTGGTTGCACCATGTACTTTTTGTTGTTCTCTTATATGCCGCGATTCCTGTATTATCATTATCAGATAGGCCTGGTTCACAGCACAGCCGAAAATTATTGTGATAATATGAATATTCGAAATTTAAGTTGGAGTTAATAAGCTTATAATATTTTTATGAATTCGATGTAATTTTGAATAAATCGAAATTTGAATTCATAAGAAATGTAGGTCAATATATATGTAATGCTAAAAACATTTATTCTAATAATGCCTACATAATTATACAGTTATTTCCAATAAATGTTTTGAAGAAAAAACAATTTCTACTTCGTTTAATGGTGTGTTTCTAAATCTAGGCTACAAACATTTTTGTTGTTACACTTGGTGAACTAGTAGATAGGCCTAGTGTAGGCCTATGTGAATCATTTGTGTAATTTGTGTATCATTCCAAATATTGCTACATCAATTACGAATTTCGGTTTTGGTCTTAATCAGCTGAGTACATGTATATCCCATGGTATTCACCAGGACAACTAGAAGTCTGTTGATGAATTGATTTTTTCCAAGATTTTCATTTGAATGCACACTCTTCCATGTTTTATGAGGCAACACTTGGGAGCAACGACCTGTAGATTATGATGGATGTTGTCATTCAGAACTTCATGTAGGCCTACATGGCTTATAAAACAGTCACTATAAAACATTGTAAGCATAACATACATAGGATCATCGCTTAAAACATAAAAGGACCAACGCTTGCATTCTTGCGGCTGACGCGTGATGGGATTTTTCCAGCTGTTTGGAGGAGGGAAAACGGCAGTAAGCTGTTGTAGTGCGCGTTGCGTTTCGGTTGCGTGCTGCAAACGAGCTCCTTCAGACGACGATCGATATGCTCATGTCGCATTGGCGCCAACCTCGCTATTACGGTAGGCGAGTTATGTTCCAATCATTTATACTGGCTCTCATAGAACCCTGGAAAAGCAATTTGGAAAAACAACCCAGTTATGCCCGAGATATAACTTCGCATACGGCAGTCATTAGTATCAGGAAGCTCTGTATTCCGCAGCAACTGATCTCGTGTTAATGTTATTTAAGATAGAGCAATTCGTTTTTGGCAAGCTTTGCAGAACTTTGGAATTACACGAGTTTTTGTTGACTTCTTTCTTTTCCCGAACCTTTTAATCCAGTTGAGCATCAGAGCTGGGAAGTCTTCCCAAATTTATCTACCACTGTACACTCTTCTGGAGAAGGCGACGTTCTCGCTAGATTTGTTTGTATTTGATTTGAAGAGTACCCAACAATAAGCTGGCGGTTGAGTCAGCTGATCAGAATACCATTTTCCCCCTTTTTCTTCAGCAGCAGCTTTTGTCAGATCTTGAATTCACTCTCGTAGTCTTGCTTCTAATTCATTGCAATGCAACACACCTAGGTATAAAAGACAGCAATGTTGAATTCAAAGCAACGCATGGCAGTATTCTATCCAGACTTAGGGTATAGAACAATATTATTATTCATGAACATTTTCACGGTCTTATTCAATCTTGTATTCTGAAAGACTATTGATTGAGCTTCGACTTTAAATTCGCCAGTCACGTAATAGCAACGAAATCTGGATAGTCTTCGGTGTAGGTCCTCGTATCTGTATGGTTTCCGTCTTGCCGTCAAAACCAACTCTCTTTTCGCCCTTTAAATTCGTATGGCCTCTGTGTGTTGTAATGGGTGCTTCACCCCATACCTATTTAATAGTATTCAAGTATTATCGTTCTGAGTCATGTCTTTAGCTATTTTTTCTCGACTAGTTTAAATAATTCCTTTAAGAAAAGTAAATCATTATTATTAGATACTACTTTTAAATGAAGAATTAGAATGGAATGAATAGCTCAATTAGTTCTATGTGTTTACTAACTCAATTATCGATAAAAAATTGCAAGTGTTTCATTCTTCATCTGGTGTTGATGTCGCTTCATCTCTACATCGCTTGGGAATGAGTTGACGAGTGTTTTCATACTGATGCATTATGTCATTCTCATAAAGCACCCTCGATAACACGATTATCTCAAGATGAGTCTCTATAATTTGAACGAACTTCAAAACCAAGTAAACAGGAATATTATATGATTGATTCTTTTTGTGTCTACTCATTCAGAAAAGGACGTAAACTATGCTAAGTTGTATCAGAGACAATGTATTATAATAAT